>CM053590.1:168902753-168924504 GCA_028646515.1 Pseudochirops corinnae | reverse complement strand
GTATTCACACATATACACATACGTAATGTCTATTTATGTCTATTTATGTCTATTTATGTATGTGTGTATACACTTACACACATATGTCAAATGGTGCCCTTCTCCAGTTTGGGGTGGGAAGAGAGGGAGGAAAATAGTTCAGAACTTAAAAATGACAAAACATAAATAAATTTAATTTAAAAATAAAATCTTTATGAGAGTAGCCTACGCAATGTTAACAATTTTCTTTATGAAAACATGAAAAGGGAAGAGGAAAACTTTCACACATTATTTTCTATATCCAAATGTGTCCTGACTGTCTCCTTTGCTGAATTTTCATCCAGGTCATGCCCACTAAGCTCTGTCCTTTCTCTTCCTCCTCTTTAGTATTCTGCTTGATTATCTTATTGACTTCTATAGATTTAGTTATCATCTTCATGTAGATCACTTTCAGATCTAGTTATCTGGCCTTTTATCTCTCCTGGGACTTCTAGTTTCATACTGCCAACTGCCTATTAGTCATTTATAACTGGGTGTTCTAAGACACTTCAAACTCAATATATGAAAAACTGAAAGCATTATCTTTCCTTCCAAAGCCTACCCTCTTCCTAACTTCTTTATTACCTCCAAGTTATCCACGTTTGAAACATAGATATTGCTCTTGACTCATCATTCTCTTTCATCCCCATATCCAATCTGTTGCTAAGTCCCACTGACCCTACCTTCATACCATCTCTTATATATGGCCCTTTATTATTCTGATGCTTCCACCACTCTAGTACAGGCTTTCATTGGTTCAATCCTGGACTATTGCAATAGGCTGTTCTCCTTGTCTCGAATCTCTTCCAAGTCTATTTAGTCTTCTACTCAGCTATCAAAGAAATCTTCCTAAAACTAAGGTCTGACCATATCACTTTCTTATTCAATAAAATCCAGTAGATCCCCATTCCCTCCAGGACCATCTATAAAATCCTCTATTTGGATCTTAAACCCCTTCACAGCCTGTCCTTTTTCTGTGTTCCCAATTTTCTTATACTTTACTTCTCTCTACATACTTTATGATCCTGTGAAATTGCCCTTTTTGTTTCTCCTAAGAGCTACTACATTTCCTAACTCTTTGCATTTATCTAGAAATCTCTCTCTCCTCATCTCTACCTCCTTCCCCAATTTCTTTCAAGTCTTAACTAATATCACCCCTTCTGAAAGAAGTCTTTCTCAGGCCACCTTAAAGCTAATGTCTTTCCTCTGAGACTGTCTACAATTTATCATATATAAATCTTGTTTACACATATTTATTTTCATTTTGTCTCCCCCTATTAGATAGTAAGCTCCTTGAGGGCAGAAGCTATCTTTTGCCTTTTTTTTTTTGTATCGTCTGTATTTAGCACAGTACCTGGCAAATAAGAGGTGCTTAATAAATGCTGTCAACTTAACTGTCAGACATTTTACTGAAAGGTATAGACTATACATGATCCCTTAGAGTATACTATTTACTACTAGCAAAAGACATTTGATTTGACATACCATAATACAACCTTAAAGGCTCTCCTCCACAAAAAAACAAACCAAAACAAAACAAAACCTAAACTAAAATTCCTAGATGGATTCAACTATAATTTTTTTTCTATGATTCTCAGAATATAAATACAAATCAAGGTATAAACAGGGAATAATATGATTGTCAAAGGTGTCTTGTATTGTTATGGAATATTCTCTGTATAGTCTAAATGGAGGAGGGAATTTTCATAAATGGTGAGGTCCTTGAAAACCCTCTTTGAAATCCTGCTTAGAGACTACATTTTGCTATTGACCTTAAGCCTTATAATATTATAAGACTTCATGGATAAGATCCATGGATATTTATAAAGACTAGCACAACTATACAACTAGTCTCATAGGAAAAATAAAAAGGATGAAGAATTTTCACAAATTATGTTATGCTATTGATTCTTTGGGTAGCATATTGAGTTAATCCATAAGTTATCCTAATTTTACATGTGTGTATGTCTTTGTGCATTCATATATAATATATACATAATAGATGGGTTATGTGGTGTACACAGAGAAGACCAGCACCTCTGGTGTGAGGGTTTGCTTAGCCCTTCTCAGGTCTGCTTATCCATTTTTGGTGTTTACCTTACACTCAACTCTCTCTTGTGGCTCCTGGAAGCTGTAGCATGTGTAGTGCCAATGCCCCAGTGAAACTTTCTCAACAGACTGGCTACACCAGGTTGAGCATAACAGACAGGCCTCGAACCCATTGGTGAGTTAGGTGATGTCTGCTCCAAGTATGTGAAGACTTCTCCAGGTAAAATGCATAGATGATATCAATTTGTTCCAATGCCTATGAAGGTGGCTGATGCAGGAGCTGTGGAGTATTTACAGTTTTGTTAGACATCAAATATGGCAAGGTCATCCACTCCATCCCAGGCCATGTATGTCTAACGTATCTCTTTCTATTAACATGTGGTCTAACAAGTACTGAATAAAACAGAACTGTTATTTCTTGATTTAGACATTAGATTTCTACTAAAGAGGCCTAAGTTTGTAGCTTTGTAGCTTTTTACCTTTGTACCTTGTAGCTTTTTACCTGCCCTGGCACACTGTTGACTTGTATTGTCAACTAAAATCCTCAGGTTTTTCCGCCCTCCATACATTCCTGCAAGTCTATCCATCTTGTACTTGTGTGTTTGATGCTCTGAAAGTAACTGTAGTATTTGTGCACTTTGTGTATTTGTTGTGACAACTTCACAACATCTAACTGAATCCTGATTCTGCCCCAGTTTTATTAACTCTTCTCAACGTTTTGTCACCTGCAAATTTGATAAGAATTCCTTCTGAAGAAATGTATTCATTTTAGGCAACATTTAAATGTGTTAATTGATAGAGAACTTCCTTCTGGAAAGAGACCACAATAAATAAGATAAGGTTCTAGTTTTTAAGGACCCTCCAAGAGGAGATAATAAAGTCTGGTAAATGCATCAGAGAAATAGAAATATGATGCTATAGAAACTATGCAAAAAGAAAGTAAAAAAAAATTAGGGGGGAGTCAAGAATATCTTCATGGAAGAGATTTCATCTGTGGTATTTGAGTCAATTCTTGAAGAATGAGCAAGATTCCAGTAAGTAGAAATATGGAGAATTTTAGACGTGGGAAATGGCATGAGTAGAGGTGGGAAGTATGGAATATATTAGTGGAATAGTGAATAATTCAGGTTGACTAGCACTTGCAGTATAAGAAATATAAATGCACAATAAAGTTGCAGAGCTAGGCAGGCCTGTGACTTCCATCAGTTTAGTTCTTACCATGGATTTACATTCAAGAAGGTCAATTCTATTTTTCTTAGTGTCCTCCACAAGGCTATTTATCCTGAATCATTGAGGTCATTGATAACTCACAATCTAGATATCATTAAACATATTTATTTTATACTTTTGCTAATTTTGTACTGCTCTTATGTCTTTAAAGTAGACTAACAGTTATTATTTCCATGACATTAACCTAGTTATACTTTTAATGAATTATATGGGAGAAAAAAATCTTTCAAAATACCTTAATTTGGATGTTACTTGAAAGTATGTTTTCCATAATAAGACTTAACACAAAAGGAAAAAAATTACCTCTGTTCTACACAAATCTGATAGATAACCTGTGTGTATATATGCATGTGTGCAATATGTGTGTGTGAGAGAGACAGAGAAAGAAAGAGAGAGAGAGAAAGAGAGAGAAAGAGAGAGAGAGAGAGAGAGTTCCTATTGAGTCTTTCCAAGTAATTGTTTAGAATCATAGCTAAAGCTCCATTAAAAAAAAACCCAACTATTTGAGAATGTGAATATGAGGGTCCATCTCTGTCTGTGACTCACCAATTAAATTCTTTCTTCCTACTACTGAAATAGATCCTGAATTTTTGTCAGTGAGGGAAGTGAGATTCAAAGATGGCAACCAGTTGTGATAGCAGAAGGAAGGGCAATGAGAGCATAAAGGCAAGAGCTACACTTGGATAACCTAAGGGAAGGCAATGGGATAAAAATTGGCAATGGACGTGCACTTATAGATGTGTTCTACATTCTTAACTTAGACTGGTAGGCTCAGAATAGACCACACACTGTGAAGAACTGACTAGGGAAATCAGAGAGAGCAGGATTGAGGCCTCACCGCAGTCTTGGAGCATTCTCAGGGTCAGATCCCAAGGGCAGGCAGAAAGGAGAATGAACATATATTTTTAATTCCTTTTTTTGCTGAAGTACTGTTGGCAAAACAATGTAGACAGTCCTGAGTGGGTAAGGAACCAGGTAGTGGTGAGCACTGATGACTGGATGTGAAATGAATTAGAATGAATAACTTAAGGCATTGTGCCACTTGAGTAAGATTAAATTGGAAAATTCTCAAGAACAAGGACTAAGACACTATATTCCCCACAGCTAGAGAAGGGAACACATCAATAAGTTAATTGAGATAATGTGGGCCAGACCTTTGATCAAAGCACCCATTTGTCATACATGAACAATCACAGGTAATTATGTCTTTTATGATTGCTTACCTATAGTAATTGCTTGTCAGAAGTCCTTTTTCCTTATTCAGGCAATAAGGAAAAAAAGTGCTTTGTTAAGTCTATCTCCAGTGGTTTTGTTACAGTAGATTAGCCCTATTATTTTTCCTGTATGGCGACCTTATTTCCTAGACTATTACCAAGCCTCTTAGCACTAGAATGATTGTCCATCACTGCTCTAGGCTGTGGTGTCCTTTCCAGCTGGCTGCCTCGGAATCTCTGACACCCCTAGCTATCACCTCCTCTTTTCCATCTATTTGCCCATAGGTTAGTGAACAGATAGTATCTTTCTGGGTCACCAGTTGAAAAGAATCCCATCCTTTCAATCTGTGGTTCCAGTGTTTTTCCTGTTTTACATCAAAGGTAACTACAAGAATAGCTCACAGGTCTGTAGCCCCAAAGAACAGCATTGTGTCAGAACTTCATAGACTGCCTGCTTGCCCTATGATCTCCTTTGTGACAGCTATGAAAACGCTAGATACACAATGAACATCACAGATGTATCTCTGGCTTATTGATAATGATTTCCTATTTGGTATTAAAAGAAAGTTTCACTTGTTAAAGAATCTAGATCAATAGATTCTATAGATCACATTTGGAAAGAGTTATATAAAATTTCTAGTAGATCCCAGTTTTTACCAGGTTTCTTTCCAGACTGAACAATCTTATATGCCACTTCCAGTGTGCAGCTAGCACACATGTGTACACGCACAAACCTAGAGAACACTGATATACTTCTCAAGGTGTGCACAGAATGTGGTGGAGACAGAAGCATCTAATAGTGAAGTGTGTAAGTGTTCAGTTTGGTAAAGTCCCAGAACAGCAAGTTGTTTGATGAGGGGATCAAAGAGGGATGAGCAGGAAGGGATGGATTGTTAAGTTTGGAGCAAGACATGCTACCTTAGGCGATTAGCCTTGGGGAGCCTGGGACAACAAAAGGGAATTGGGCTCCTGAATTAAAGAGTGTTAAAAATGGATTGGATTTTCTGAAAGAGGAGGTAGGGAGATCCAAAGAGGACTTTGCTAAGTGGAAAAAAAAAGATTTTGAACTCTTTTACATCAAGTAACATCGGATCTCTCCCTATCTCTGTCTTGATCATTCAGACATAAGTAGGGATATAAATCCTTAACATCGAGTATTGTATTTAATTATATGAAGTGTGAAATCAGCGTTGCACTAGAAAGAGCCCTAAACTTAGAGACATAGGACCTGATATGGAGTAGACCTGGCTTCAGGTGCTTCCTCTTTACAGATCTATATGTATATGTGTGTATCCATGGGTATTAGGGTTGGGGGAAGGCCTCCAGATCTCAGATTGCATCAGAGGAGAGAACTTTTATTGCGTATTTCTAAGGAATGTGTAATTCTATTGCAATTTATAGGATTAGGTTGTTTCATAAGGCATTAAAAAGTCGAGGGACTTGCCCACAGTCATCCAAATCACATGTGTAATCAGAGAGAGGCAGGATGATAGCCCAGAACTTCTTGACCCTGATGCCAGTCCTCTATCCATTACATAATGCATTCTCTTATATAAATAGTAATATAGAAATTCATTTAATTATATAAATATGCATTATTTTTAGAGCCATAGATATAAAATTGGAAAGAAATTTAGAGTTTATCTAAAATAGACTCTCACTTTAAAGATGAGGAAACAGGTCAAGAGACTTGCCAAAGGTCATATAGGTTGTAAATATATACATCTATTTACACATACACATGTGCATATCCATACTTCATATATGCGTATGCATAAGTATCAATATGTATATGAATATGTTTATATATAAACTTTATATCATTTACCCACATTTGTTCTCCTCTATTGTATAGTTGATTTATTTCTTTTGAAACCTCAAATCCATCAATTCATAAATCTTTTCAGAGTTTTAGTTTCCTTTTGCCTCTTCATCTATTTATTTTTATTTTTATTTTTTTTGCTTTTTGGAGGGGCAATTGGGGTTAAGTGACTTGCCCAAGGTCACACGGTTAGTAAGTGTTAAGTGTCTGAGGCCAGATTTTGCCTCTTCATCTAGATTATCACCTCTTGAGCCATCTGAGAAGAAAAAAATTAATTATCCTGACTCTAACCTTAGGTGTATTTATTTCTCTTCTATTCTTTTTCTCCTTCCCTCTTTTAAAGCATCTTTCTGGAGGAAGATTGTATACTTGCACTGGAAGAATATTAAATTAATGTCCTAAGGTCAGCTGGGTAGTACAGTGCATAGACAGACTGTCAGGCAGAGTCAGGAAGGTTTATCTTTCTCAGCTAAAATCCAGCCTCAGATACTAGCTGTGTGACCCTGGGTAAGTCACTTAAATCTGTTTGCCTCAGTTTCCTCATCTATAAAAATGCACTGGAGAAGGAAATGACAGACCACTCCAGTATCTTTTCTAAGATAATCCCAAATGGCATCACAAAGAGTCTGTCATGACTGAACAACAACTCAGAAAGAAGAAGGGTCACATTATGAGAGATACAACTAGAAATATTGCATGCTTTTTGGTTTCTAGGTGTACCCATTTTTGCCTATTTACTAAATCTTGATATCACAAGTCCTAAATTTACATTTTATTGAAGTCTGTTTAAATATATTTGAACCCTAACATAATAGTATTGGTTTTGGGAGGCGATAAATTCTTCTACTACTTGGTATAATTGGCCAATAAGTGCAAAAATAATGCCCTTAGTTTCTAATCTAGTTAACTGCTTTAGATTAGACAGTCCTCCTCTGTGTCCTTGTAGTGATTATTTTATTCTGAATTTTACCATTCATATCTAGTTCAATTCACACAATTCTGTTTCTATTTTATATGTAGTTGTATAAAATATGTGACAAGTCTGATTGTTATGCCTGTAACAAGCACCTGTCTTTTTGGTGGGTGGTGGTATGTGGTCCACAAAGTGTTCATCATACAAGGCTCTAAATTTGCCCTTGGCAATGAGCTGTCTCCATTTGATAACATCAAGATCTATGAGCTATGACTCTCCTTTGTATATTGTAGTAAACAAAACTGAGATGACTGGAAATGTTTCTCCAGTGAATCGGTAGTCTATTTAACATCCTGTGTTTCTGAATCTGACAGTGTGAGGGGCCTATAAATACTCAGGTTTTATTTTCACTGCTGAACATCAGGATAACCATTTGGGATCTTTCTTTGCAAATGGAAACTTTGCCATCTTTTTAGAAGCCTGAAAAAATGTCAACGAACAATTAGATCTTCTTTGCATCTCCTGGCTGTGGGACGAAAATATATCAGACTGCTCCCCTGTCCCTTTTAATAATCTGTTCATTTGGAATGAAATTCTATTTTCACCTCTAATTTCATTTTGTAGGAACATTTAGAAAGTAATTTGGGTGTAGTTGTTCCATTAAAGGAGCAGAAAATAGACGTGACATCTCTTTCCCTTACCTCCATCTGTAGGGCATATATTTTGTATAATTTTGCCAAGTGATGATCAGTTTGCTCTAAATAATTTACACTCTCTTGTCTATTTCCCTTTTCAACAAAGGCATGAATTTGTGAAACATCTGGTTTGGCTTGCAGCCTCTGTCCGTGGAACAGTGTTTTTCTCAGTGTTCCATGTGGGGATAAAATTTAAACTTAAAACTTGGCTTTATTACTACCATTGTCCAATCAATTAAACTAACCACCTCAGAGTAGCCCTGGGGAAAAACATTGGCTTTGGAGTCATGGTCAGACTGGAACTTTAGATTTCATTCTTGGCTCGTTAACTGTGACCACATTGTTTTAAATCAAGAAGAATCACAAATTCTGGTCAGAGTCAGATATTTATACCCAACTATATTATTATTCTCTTTCTGAGTTCCCACAGCTAAAAAATTCTATGAATGTATATATGCAACAATAAGGGAAATAATATTCTTTTTTAAATTAAATTTTAGATTTTCAATCAGTAAATAAGCATGTTTTAAGTGCCTATTATATTTAAGTGCCTATTATATGCCAGTTCCTGTGCTAGGCTTTTGTTTTTTGAAAATCCTTTTATGAATTAGAACCTGGCACAGAGATTTTTATAAAGTAAATGCTTGATAAACACATATGGAATGAATGAATGAATGAATGAATGAATGAATGAATATTTCACCCACATACACTGTTCTCTTGTTCTGTAGTTACATTCCATGTATTGTTTTTTACATTCATCCTTTTCAGAAAATAAAACAAATGGATACATTAAAAGGTGAAATTTATATGAGCATTTTAAAAATTAAATTCAATTTATTAAAAATTTCTAGGCTATGTACATCTTGAGACTATTTGGAAATCAGCATTTGAGGAAAATAAATTTAAGCAGTGAAACAACATATCCATTTGATATTGTTTATGTGTCTTAGAATCATGGAATGTGACAGCTGGAAGGGACCTTAGAGATCAGTTAGCCCAACCCCCTTATTTACTGAGGGAAATTGAGTCTCAGGTTATATGTGATTCATCAAAAATCTCACAGCTAAGTTGTGGGCAAAATTGGAATTAAAATATAGTTTTCTGACTTCCAGAGCAGTATCCTTTGTAATATATATATAATATATATGTGTATATGTATGTGTGTGTGTGTGTGTGCGCGCGTTTGTGTGTATTGAATCCTATACCTCAAACGACTTCCTTTGAGTCTTCTATAACTATTTCCAACAAATAGATAAAAGTTCACAGGGAATGTTCATGGATTTTTTGTAATAGAATGTTTGGGTGAATTCTCTCCCTTGGTAGACACTGTAACCACTCAGGAGGTAAAGTTTACTCAGCCTTCCAAACAGAATGATTGGCTAGTGCTGAAAATATGGCATGATATCAGCATCAAGGAGAGAAAGGAAACACTAACAGTGGCACCTGACATCAGCTGTGCAAGTGGGAACAGATAGAAGAGGATTCTATAATGTTTTGATTTCAACTTTAGCCTTTTCAAATCTTCAAATCCCTGATATAATGTTTATTTTTCAGTCTCTGCTATTTATTGTCATACCAAGTTTTGTTTTTTCAATGAACTTTAGTTAGGTAACCATGTAATCCTGGGGAAGACTTACTAGTTTACATGTAAGCTTTAAAATAACATCCCCTACTCAGGACTATATTATCCTCTTGCCAAAGCTTCCATCATATACCTCATGCATTTACTCAATGTCTCCTTGTTACATTTTTCTAAGTATCTTATATTAAGACATGTCCTTGGTTGGCAATGTCAAAATATCGCAACTTGCTTGGTGCCAAGAACATTAATTCAGTGCAGCTATTCAAAACCATTTTATAATTGAGTGATCTCCCAACCTTAAAGGGCAGGATGAGATAGGAAGGATGTAGTGCCTGATTTAGTTCCCTTTTTTACCTAGCTTGTGGCATGTCTCACAAACACAAAATTTAAAGCTTTGAAAACACCCAGGGGAGAATATTTTCAATGTAGAGACATTAGAATTTTGATTTATAATAAACTAGATCTCTGTGAAGTGTTTTTTTTTTTCTTCTGTTCAAAAACAGGCAAAGCAATTAGTTCCAATCACAGGCTAATGACTTGCCATATACTGCACTCTCAAAATTGCAATAAAAAAGTTTTTTGCTTAATTTATATTGAAGCTGTACACCAAAGTTTATATTTTTCTAGTTCCTAGAATTATGATATTTTAAAATGTTACAAAACTAAATTTCTTTTTAGTCATTAGTGGGTTTTTATATATGATTTACACATTTGCCCTTTGCAAATAGAAGGTTCTAACCAAGATCCTCAGTTAACTAGATGGGCCCGAGGGTTGTTTCACATCAAAGGTTTCATAGGCTAGGTCAGCATGGTCGTAGACGAGTCCATAATGACAGTCAGAATAGAAACCGGTGTCTATATTAATGAGATAACATAATATGACTCTTGTTATGTTATAAAATATTTGTGCTATTATGTACTCAGAAGCATAAAAATAGATCTACTCATATCTCCCTACAGGAATGAATCTATTTACTTCCAATTTTTCATGTCATACATTTTGACATCGTGGATGATTGTCAAGAGACCTGATATTCTTAGAAAACATAACATCACCTGTAACCTTTAGGAAAGCTGCTTCATGAAAGCCCTAGAGACAGATTGGTCAGACTGGCATTTGAGTAGTGTGGTGGGAGATGTTAAACTAGCAACTCTGTGTATATCATTCAGATAATTTTCATGATCCTCAACTGTAAAGATATGGAGAATAAATCTGTGAGTGGTGATTTATCAATTCTCTCACGAAAAGGAATATTTTCAAGCTTTTTCTAAAACAAAAAGTGCTGTATCCAAAGTGAACGAGTACAGTTTAAATTTCTTAGACTTTTTGCATATATCTCTGAAGATATTATTTTTTAAAGTTAACATTTGTTTCTTTGATCTCCACAGAGCTGGAGTCCAATTATATACCTTTGTAAATTTTTCAATCACTTACTTTAGTGTAAAAGTTACAAGTGCAGCATATTTGTAATAAAACTGTCAGCCATGGTTCAATTCAAAATGTATCCAGGGGAAATCAGGCATTTGAATGGGAAAAAATGATACTTTGCTTTTGGAAGAAATGGAGGAAGACTCACACGCAGGATATTTCAAAGCCAAGCATTAATTTGCTCACAACAACTTAATTTTGCAATTGATTTGACACAATTAAAACTAAGGAACAGAGCTCACTGCTAACCTTCCATTGTTACCTTTCAATACCAGCGTTGATCATTATTTCTTTTTCTCATTAATTGTTTCTCTTGGAAAAAGAAGGAATTACTTTAACAAGCATAAGAATAATCACTTGATCCAAGAAATTGGCTGTGTTGCTACCCACAATTATGCAGTTTAGAATGCTGTGACTTCTGTGGTTAATTAATTTTTACTGTGCAACATAAAATTGATGTGCTGGATTTCTTCCTCCCTGTAAATCGATATTTCTGTGGGTGATTTGCAAAAATCAGTATACATTCAGACAACTCCTATATCTTATCCCATTGAGGTTAGGATTTATTTAAATAACAAGGATAGACTTACTCCATATGTTTTTACATGTGTTCACCATAGTTCAAGATTTTAATCATGCACATGTAGTTCATGGAGCATAGTTAACAGGTAAATGAAATTCTCCTTCCTCCCTGCCCCCTACCCCATCCTTCTTTATCTTCCGTTTCATGTGAACAGTTAAACCTTATAGTCATAGTTTATAGTTTCAGCTTAGAAGGTTTAACTGTTGAATTTCTTGTTTTTAGGGAGTTGGGGTGAGGCTGAAGAGGTAGGTTTTCCCTCCTGCCTGAATAAGCAAAATATTCTAGTGAGTACTCATCAAGTTGTACGAATATAAATTACATAGAACAGACTAATTAAAGAATAAAATTGGCATTCCTGTTGGTGCTGTAATAATACTTATAATCATGAATTATAAATTATGAAATAAATATAAAATTAAAAAAATATTCTAATAATTCACTCTTGGGTTACAAGACAGTTTATATACATTATTCATCTTATCCTCACAAACAACACTGAGGTAGAATCATTAGCATTATGTCCATTTCACAGATAAAGAAACTGAGGTTATGAGATCAAATGATGTTCCTGAAGACATAGAAGGCAGCAGTAGAGCAGGAATGTAAAGCCAATGGTTTTAATGAACTTGAGATACATAAACGTCAAATGACATGTCCAAGATCTACAATAATAAGTGCTAATCTGGACCTTGAACTCAGATCTTTCGTCCAAGTCCAGTTTTTTTTCCATCACAGAATCTAAACATTGGAAGAGACTTCAGTGGTCTTCTAGTCCAACAAGCAACCTTAGCAGGAATACACTCTGTAGCACTTTAAAATTGAGGTTGTATAGTCTCTTTTTGTCCAGTCTTTTTTTCTAAGGTGATCCATTCTACTTTTCTACTTTGGGGGTAGCTTTAATTGTTAGGAATTTGTGCATCTGTACATTATCTAAATCTCTATACTTAAATTTCAATACAAATTTAATTTGGAAAATATTTATAAAATATATATTATATATACACACATACATACATATACATATGCATGCACACACACATACATACATATGCACACATATGCTGTGTTTAGTGCAGAATGTGAAAAGACAAACATAAATACTTGCTTTCAAGGAAGTGATATTCTATTGTGGGGATATAATATAAAGACTATTAATTATATATAGAATACAACATAAAGCAATATAATTTCAAGAAAGATAATTCTACTAGCTGAGGGTACAGTAGGGGGCTTAAGAAATGTCTAGTGAAGGAGCTTAAAAATTGGACTGTGCTTTGCAGGAAGCTACAGATTCTTTAAGGTGAAATTGAGGATGGTATTCATTAATGATATCAGGGATTATATGTGCAAACGCACAGATAAGAGATGGAATGTCGTGTATAAGAAACAGATCAGTATGACCAAATTAGAAAATAGAGAAACTGGGATAGTGTGAAATACACCTGGAAAGGGAGATAAGACCCAGATTGTAGAGGGCTTTAGATGCCAATCTGAGGAGTTCATATTTTTTCCTGGAGGTAATAGGGGAACACGGAAGAATTTTTCTTGACGGGGGATCTCCAGAGTCATGTTTTAGGAACATCAATTTGCCAGTTGTGTGGAGGATAGATTAGAAGGGAGAGACTGGAGTCAGGAAGGTGTATCAATCTGCTTCCTTACAACTTTCAATCATTTTCCCTACTTCTGCTATAGAATTCTATATGTGGGAAATGAGGACACCAATTCAAGAGTTGGAGCCATATTTCCAAGTTGAAACTGGTTTTTTTTTGGGGGGGGGAGGCAACAGAGAGTTTGTCTCTTTCTTTCTCATCACCATTCTACCATCAATTCACCATGGAAACTGGATCAATAGGAGACAATATATTCGACTACAAGGAGAAAGACATGCTATGAAGACTTGAGAATTAGTTTCTCATTGTGATAGGCAAAGAGGAAACAGCTTTAAGGAACATAATCCTGGTAACAGAAAAGATTGCTGGTTATAACCTCAAGAAAAAACTTTTAGGCACAAAAATTCAATGACATGTGTTACTCCTTTGGCACACTACTGTCCTACATATTTTTTTTTCTATCATTTTCTTTAAATTTGAGCCCTCTCTGCCCAATGGAACTGTTGTATTTATGGAGATCATACTCCATACTTTTGGGAGAAATGTCTTGTACCAACTCTTCTTGCTATACAATTTTAATAAATATCTTTGCTAAAAGCCATTTGTCTAATAGCTGCTTTTTGTGGAAAGCATATGAGTCAAGCCTTGCAAGTGATTTTACTAAGAACTCAGTCTCTAAGGATTGCCCCTAGAGCTTTTTTTTTTTTTTAAAAAAAGCTAATATTCACTCCTCTTGGGATCCAGCCACTCAGTGCCAGTACAAGTTGCTGGAGTGATTGATCCCAGAGAGGGTGTTCTTCTGTCATTTAAATTTCATTGTTGAGAACTTTCAACATCACTGAGGCCAAACTTCAATAGATTTTAAAGCCATGGGGAATAAGGAAAATCATTGAAAACTAATTGGATATGTGAAGTGAGAGAGAGTGAAGAATAAAAGAAAATATGAAGACCATGAACCCTGAAGACTAGAGGAATAGAAATAAGGAAATTTGGAAGGACAGTGAGTTTTAGGGAGAAGATAATGAGATCTATTTTGACTATATCTTCTGAATGAACTCTGCAAAATCTAATAGAGTGCATATAATTTCCCAAGTTTCTTAACATTTTTACTTTAGCAACCAGTTATTCAGAATCAAGTCCAGAATATGAATTCCCTTCATAACTTCTTATACTTTTTAAAGAATGGAATTATCATTAAGACAAGTCAAGCATTCAAGAGCTGCTCTGCTTTTTGCACAGAGAGAGCTTCAGCAGATGTCTAGATCATTTGAAGTCCCCTATCACTATTATATCATTTCCCCAAGCCAGATTTTTTACTTTTCCCAAAGTCCTCATATGTTTCTTCTTTCTCCACTAATTCTCACTCAAATGCTCTTCAGTCTGTTTCCTCTCTCCAGTTCATATATTTCCTTACATGCATTCACTGCTTTTTATATAATGTTTCTCCAAAACCTTTTTAAAGTCAATTTTATTCTTGTTGAATAAGATATATTTTTCTGAACCATATTCCAATTATAAGCCTCACCCTATCAGGTCTCAAAGGTAGCTATGAGGTTGAATTCACTTCTTTGAATTGAAATCTTTACTCCTCCTTCTCTATTATACCTAATTTGTGCATCTGTACACAGTGCCTGGAACATGGTAAACACTATATAACTATTAGTTCTTGTTCTTCTTCCTATGCTCCTCCTCATCTTCTTCCTCCTCTCCTTTTCTTACTCCTTCTCCTATCCCTTCTTTTCTTTCTCTCCCTTCTCCCCTTCTTTTCCCCCTCCTCTTTACTTTTCTATTTTTCTTCTTCCTCCTTCACCTCCTCTTCTTCTTCTTTTTCCTCCTCCCTTTCCTGTGAATTTAATGGTGTAATGAGATTATGCTTCTAGAGCATGAGGAGATTTCAGAGGTGGGGAATATTTTTGGACTCTCTCTCTGAGAACTGTTTGCCACTTATATGTTGGTAATGGTTTTGTATATTGTCATTAGTTCTCTACATGGCTTGGATATCAGATTCTTATCAGATCTCTCTCATACACATTTATTCAGGTCTCATATTCATCTTAAGTTTAGTTTTAGATATAGGGTAAGATGATGGTCTAGTCCTATTTGCTGCCAGCATGTTTTCCTATTTTCTTAGTAATTCTTTCCAAACAGTAGTCTTTCACAAATAGCAAATTCTTGGTTTACAAAGCACTGGGTTATTGACTTTAATTATTTCTTATTCTTCATCTGGTATATTCCATTGACTTACTTTTCAAGCTTTTAGCTATTACAAATAATTTTTTAAAATTATGTTTCTATATCTAGCTCTATTTACTTATAAAGCATTTTTTGACTCTCACCCCTATCAAAACTAAAAAAAAAAATTCTTGTAAAAAAAAGCATAGTCAAAGAAGATAAATGACCATATTAGCCATGTCTTAAAATGCTCATCCTGCATATTAATCTGTCAATTTTCTCTTAGGATATAGGTAGGATTCTGTATCATCTGCTCTTTGGAGTCATGATGGATCATTTTATTGATCAGAGTTCTTACTCTTTCAAAACTGTTTGTCTTTCCAGTGTCTATGTTATAAATTATTCTCCTGGTTTTGTTTACTTCACTCTGTATCAACCCACACTTTCTGCACCCCTCCCCCCCCAGATTTCTCTGAATTTAAAAGTCGGCAAGCATGTATCAATCATCTATTATGTATCAGACACTGTGATAAGTGCTGGGGATAAAAAGAAAGGCAAAACACAGTCCCTCTTGCAAGGAACTGATAGTCCAATGGAGGAGACAACATAAAACAACTATGTACAAACAAGATCTATGTGGGTCAAATTGGAGGTGATCAACAAAGGGAAGGCACTAGCATTAGGGTGGATTAAATCAAGCTTCTTGTAGAAGATAATATGTTATCTGGGACTTTAAAGAGGCTAGGAAAGCCAGCAACCAGAGATGAGGAGGGAGAGAATTCTAGGCATGGGAGTAGTGAACATGTCTGAAGTCAGGAGACAGATCGTCTTGTGTGAGGAGTGTTGCTAATTCATGGAGTACACAGTGACTATTGTATAATGACAGTGAGTGATGTACAAGACGACTGGAAAGGTAGAAGGATGCAAGGATATTAAAGGTTTTAATGCCAAACAGAGGATTTTATATTTGATCTTGAAGGTAATGAGGAACTAGTGGAGTTTATTGAATAAGAGGGAGATCTTTAGGAAGATCACTATAACAGCTGAGTTGAGTCTGTACTGGAATGGAGAAAGACTTGAGGAAATCAGACATGGATGGGCACTTAATCTCTCAGAATTCTAGAAAACTCTCTACTACTGCAGATTGCAGACAAATTGTTTACCTGAATTGGTAGGAGGAATTTTCTTATCTAACAGTTCCCTACTGATTAAATCACTATCCCTTGTCTTTTTTGCATATCCTTAGATGCCTATAGCAGCTACTTGGTGCAGTGGATAGAGTGACTTACTTGGAGTAAGGAACATTCCTCTTCCTGAGTTCTAATCTGGTTTCATACACTTACTAGCTATATGACCCTGGGCAAGTCAGTTAATCTTGTTTGCTTCAGTTTCTTCACCTGTAAAATGAACTGGAGAAGGAAATGGCAAATCACTCCAGTATATTTTCCAAGAAAAGCCCAAATGAGATCACAAAGAGTTGGACATGATTTTAAACAAATGAACAACAATAAGGTGAAGACTGTTCAGGAGAATGTAACCTTCCTGAAGATAGGAACTGTTTCATTATAGAATTTGTTATCTCCAATATGTAGCACAGAGCCTGACACTTAATAAATTATTGTGGGCAGCTAGCAGGTACAGTGGATAGAGAGCTGGGCCTGGGATCAGGAAGATATCAGTTCAAATCCAGCCTCTAACACTTACTAGCTGTCTCACTCTGGACCACTATTAACCCTGTTTGCCTCAATTTCTTCATTTGTAAACTTAGCTCAAGGATAAAATGACAAACCATTCTAGTATCTTTGCCAAGAAAACTTCAAATGGAGTCAGGAAGAGTTGAACATGATTGAAATGACTGAACAACATTTGTATATCTTGTCTCCCTCAGAATATATGTTCTTTGAGGGAAGGAACAGTTTCATTTTTATTTTTATGTCCTCAGCACCTATTACATAGTAATAGACTAACGAAGGCTTTCTGATTTATTGCTTCATTAATAAGAAAAAAACTCCACTGGCTGCTCATTCCCTTCCCCATATTCCACCTTCCTTTCTTGTAGCACCTTTCTCCTGATTGCTCTACCCTCAATTCCTTTCTCCCATGCTCTTTCTCACAGAAGATGCAGTTGATGATATGATTTCTTTTGGATTGATGAAGAGATATTTTAAAAGATTATCTTGTAACAAGTCTAAGTAAACAGAGCCAAACATTATAAGCCTTAAAATTGCCTTATATGTTTGATGCTGACCATATCTGAATAGGATTTTATTCTGCTGTGATGTCTTTTCTGTCCAAAGAAAGAGTTGACTGAAGAGAGAAAATCACCATGAAGCTAGCATTGGTAGGAGATGAATAAAATAATGCTGTTATTGAAAGGAAGTTGATGCCTTGTTTCAATTTCCAAACCTTTTAAAATAGGTTAGTAGTTTCATTTGGTATGTTTCCTGGTATTTGTATAACAGATACACACACGTGCGCACACACACACACACACACACACACACACACACACACACCCCAGATACTGTGATCTGTCTACTAAATAAATCCATGTTTTTATCTATTGTTTCTATGATTTGTTCTTTTCCAATCATTGAAATTTCAATCTTTTCTTCAAAGGACCTTACTATTTAAAAATATGGATAAATGAAGCAAAATCTAATAATATGACTAGCAATGGAAAATATTTTCTCATTGGAAATAATACTTGCTTAATTATTCAGTCTTTCAAGAAGCTTCCAAATACCAGAAGTATCTTTTGTTAGGGGGAGAAAAGTGAAATGCATTTGTCGTTAAATGGAAATAACTCTCTTAGAAATATTATGAACAGTAATGTGACATGTCTTGCTCAATGAATTTAATTTAATGACTTCTCTGGTAATGTGTCATTAAGGTACATGTGATATATTAACCTCCCCCTTTTGTTGAAATTTAAAGTACAGTCTCTTTCCTTCAGCCTTTTTTTCTCTCTTGCTCTCATGCTTTATTGTTCTCTTGCTTGCTTATATTCTGGAAGTAATGGGGTGAAGTTGATATATGAGTGCTAGATCTTAATTACTGAAGGCTAATAATATGGTTTATTAATTGCCCAGCATTCTTTCTGTTCTTCCTACCTTTTGGGTAACAGACTGTCCATTTTCACTTTCACCAGTAGATGGGAAAAAGAAATAAGTAAAATTCAAGTAATTTAATTAAAAAAACTTATTAGCACCTCTGACTAAAGCCCTAGTGAAACTAATGGCTAAAATGCAGTTTGAGGACATCTGTGCATTTAATTAATTTCTACTCCTCATCATCTCATCCATGGATAATTTAGCTAACTGTCTTTCTTTTTGTTCATATAACACTTTCTTAGAGGGATTTTTATAGCTGAAATTCTAATAGAGATTTCAAACATTTGAGGGAGCTAGTAGGTTTTTTAAGTAATCATCTAGCAGGGTAAAACATTATCAGATAATGCAATAATCTCCTACTTCATATTCTGGAAACTTATACTCAAAGTATCCCCCCCAAAACATCAAATAGCGAACATTTATCTGGTGCTTTAAGATTTGTAGAATGGTTTACAAATATTATCTTGTTTGTTTCTCACAACACCCCTGGGAGGGGGGTGTTATAAATATCCTCATTTTATAAATGAAGAAATTGAAATAGACAGAGGTTAAGTGACTTGTTCAGGGTTACACATCTACTAAGTTTTTGAGGGAAGATTTGAAATCATAATAGATTTAATCAAAAGAGAAAAAAAGGAAACCATGCTGTCAATCATATTAATAAATAGTTTTAGACCATATAAAATAACTGGATGGTATTTAAAAATACAAGAGTATACCTGCCAAAACAGACACAGGAACTATACAAATATAAACCCCAAATATCCTTTATAGAAAGTTACATCTAAATAATTGAAGAAATATTTATTGTGCATGGATAGGTGAAGCTTATATAACAAAATGACAATGTATTTTATCTATCTATTTATGTAATGTCATATCAATTAAATTGCTAAAAAATATTTTACTGAGTCAGAAAAGCAATAAATGAGTTCTCATTTGGAAGAGCAGAGGGTGAAGAACTTCATGGTCACCAGGGGAAAAAGATGTGAAGGGATTGCTTTCAGTAGTATTAGACCTTAAGCCATATTATGATGTGAGAGCAGTGTTGAAGTGTAAAATGGATAATTTTGATTATTTTAAATGAAAAGTTTCCTGTATAAATAAAACCTATGTAGCCAGGAATAGAGGGAATACAGAAAATTATGGGGGGAGGGGAACGGGTTATTTCGTAGACAGTCTCTCAGATAAAATGTGATTGGGTCAGAATATTGTTGTGCTGTAGGAAATGATGAGTTGGTACATTTAGAAAAAAATATGGAAAAACTTTGACTTATGAAGGAAAGTGCTATCCATTTTCAGAAAAACAGACAGCAGGTGGAAATAAATGTAATACAGTCTTACATATACATGTTTGAGTGTATACATGTGAATGTTTATGGACGATCTATGTATATATGTGGATATACATGTTTACACACATATACATACCTATAGATAGATAGATAGAGAGATAGAGAAATAGATAGATAGATAAATCCACCCTTAATTGTAGTCTTCTTCTTTTGGGGGAAAGGGAAGATAAAATAAAAAGTCCACAGCAGAAGACAGAAGAAAACCTACATTGGAGCAAAGAAAAGATGGACAACTTTGAAAATAATGTAAAGCAATTATTATTTTGATTTTCTTGAAATGGAAATTTATTCCTTTATGTTGGTCTTCTCTTATGTTCTGCTGTGTACACGGTGGTATTTTTCTTTATCATTTTGTATTTAAGGTTAAAATGCTTTTAAGAACTAAAAAAAGATTTGAATTCAGATCTTCTTGACTCTAGGTCTAGCATTTTATTCACTATTTAACCTAGTTGCTCTTTGAAATGACCTATTCCTTCTATTAGCTTATTCCTGTTAATGGAACCAACATTTACCTACTTAAGAGGATTAATTACTTTCATCCATCTTTGATTTCCTTTCACTGGGTCTATATATCTACTCAATCTCTAAACTTTAATTAATTCATTCCATCACTTGTATCTCTCCCTTCCTTTTTGTTCCTTGTGCCAAGACTTCTTCACGCTCTTAATTACTTTGTACCTGGACAACTATAATAACTTCCTAACTGATCTCTCTTGTCTTCATGCTCTTGCCTTCCATCCAAATGCTATCTATCATACTATCTAATGAGACATGTAACTCATGAATTGTCCCTGGCAAGTAATCTTATTTGGAAAAGTGATGCTAGAAACCCAGTATCAGCTGCTTTAAGCGGCTAAAATTAACAATAATATTAATAACCTCCTAAAATTCTAATCCTTTATCATTGTTGAGGAAGAAGGCAGTGGAAAAGTAGGGGAATCATAGCTAGGGTGATGTTCAGTGGGGATTCTATCTTCTCAGGCAGAGCTATATAGATTTATCAGCCCCCTGAAATGCCTATGAACTAAATTCTGGCAATAGTTCTAATTGACTTAGCATCCTGGTTACTGTGATGAAAATGATTGCTGGTAATTTCTTTACTATTCTATGAACTCCTTTGCCATCATTACTGTCCTAACTCCCATCCCTCAATGAAACCTTTGATTCCTCCTCTGAGTCTATTAACTCTGATGGGTAGAATTTCTAGTCATCTTGCCTAAAACTGGGCTTCCAAATCACTTTCTATCTAGCTTCACATTATACTACTCTTTTCCATATCTTCCTTGTGTATTGTCCTGTCTTGTTAGAATCTAAGCTCTTAGAGTTCTGGGTCATATGATTAACAAGACTTGGAGGACCAGAAGTTTTCTCCAATATTCAAGAACTCTCAAAATTCCTTCCCTCCAAACCAATTATGAGCAGGAAGTAAAGTAATTGTAGCTCTCATCATAGACCAAGGCACCAAGAAATCGAATGAATTAACAACCAATGAATTAAGCCCAGATGCTAATCTCTATTCCCTAATGAGCTTGCTCAGCACTATTTCTCCCATTAGCCTATGAGTTCTGACAGAAAAGGATAAGAGATTTGTACTGTGGGATTTACTCATTAGTTTACTTTATAGTGCTGTACATCATACATCTGTCTTCATTCCATCAAAACAAGCAGCAGACTTCAACTCCACATGCACACAAACACACACACACACACACACATATCTGAGGAGGCGGAAACATAGGAAAGTGGAAGTGTGCTCTGTTTGGGGTAGTAGAATGCCACAGCAATGCCTAAGCAGAGAACTAAGAAACAGATGGAATTGCAACAAGGTTCTAGCAAATGTTTTTATGCAGTTTAGAGTTGCATGAGGCCTGAAGGAAAGGGGACTAGGATCCAGACCAATCCAGTTCTGTCCCCAGAAGTCATGTAGAATAGGAACTGGAGCCAAATAAAAGTGAATTCCCCA
>CM053590.1:168877344-168902253 GCA_028646515.1 Pseudochirops corinnae | reverse complement strand
TACCTGATGAGGCAGGCAGAAGATGTTGTTCCTCTCAAGAGATCATGGAAATGCAGCTGGTGATCTCAAGTGATTCTAGAGAAAAATAAGAGTGCATGCAAGAATTTATGGCCTGCACAGCAGAAATAAATGGAAGAATAGGAAAAATAATCCAAATAAGTCTTTCCAAAGAAACACTTGAGTGAACAACTGATTGAGAATGTTTATTTATACAGAATTGAAGGACAAGTGGAATATGAGAAGCAAAAAGCATTAACATCAAAGGTATACTTAATGTCCATTTTCATAAATATATTGATCTTGAAGACAAGTTCAATTTAAGCATCTTAGGCATCCCCAAATTATAGAAATAAAAGACCTAAATAAAAAGCATAAAGAAAGAAATAATATAAGGCATTTCTGAATACAGAAAATGAAGTGCCAATCAAGAGAATCCATGCATAGCCTCCAGAAAAACAAAACCAAACCTTATGTTACAATTGTCTAAGAAACATAGTAGATAAAATCATTGCCAATGGCAAGCCACATTTTACAAGCACCCAGGAGAAAGAATTTTAAATCTAAAGGAAAGGAAATTAAAACATCACACTTTTATGAATCTACCAGAAAATGTAAGAGGGAACAGTGTCCCAAAGAGCAAAGGAACTCAAGATGAAACCCAGGGTGATATAGTCTGCAAACTGAATTCTAATTATCAATGTCAGAAATTATGTGTGTATATATATTATATATCTCTACCTATATCTGTATATCTATATCTATATATCCATATATATATATAAATACACACACATATATAATGAAATAGAGCCATTTGAAGCATTCTTTTGTTTTGGTCTTTTTGGAGGGGGTAAGGCAGGGCAGTTGGGGTTAAATGACTTGCCCGAGGTCACACAGCTGGTAAGTGTTAAATGTCTGAGTTCAGATTTGAATTCAGGTCCTACTGACTCCAGGGCTGGTGTTCTATTTACTGTGCCACTTAGCTGCCCCTTTTTGAAGCATTCTTGCAGAAGAAAACAGACTTGACAAGATTTTTTTATTTGGCTAACACCCCAGATAATAGAAACACACAAAAAAACAAATAAATGCAGCAATCACGGAAAGCACAAGTAATAAAAGAAATTACTCTGTGAAAATTTAGAAATAAAATAATGCCTTTGGGGTTAAAAACAACACAACAAGGAGACTGTTAAAGATTTCTATCTTAAAATACATAGGTAAATAAAGATAAAAGTAGAATTTCAATCCACAGGGTGATGTTAAAGGGACAGAACTGAAGTGATATGGGGGCTAACTCTCACAACTTCATGTCTGCAGAAGAATCGTGTGTTTGCATGTGTGTGTGTGTATGTGCGTGTGTGTGAGAGACAGAGAGAGACAGAGGGAGACTGTACAAAATGCGCAGTAAAAAAGCACATGAAAGGGAAGAAAGAGATTTTTGATGAGAACCTGTGATGTTCCTTAATCAAGTCAGCCGTAAACAATGAAGGAAAAATAACTTATCTAGTCTCTTAGGAAGAAGAAGAGTCATGGAAGAATGGGCGAGGTGGCAAAGAGAAAATTAGGAAATGGAGAAAGAAAAGAGAAGAGACAATTTAGTGGTGGGAATGTGTCCCACTGAAGAATATTTTCATTGTGGGGAGAGAGATATTCTTTAAAGAGAGACGAGGACCTTCAAAGAGTATAATCTAAAGACATTTAATGCTCAGAGAGACGTCTTAGAATGTATTGTCCCTCCAAGGACAGCATCTTGCCCCAGGAGAAGGGAAACTCAAGATCCTATTCTTCACCAGTGTCCAAGGGTATGGATATGAGATTTCATGGCAAATGGAAAAGAAAATGGTCATGAACCGGGTAAAAATTGCAAAAATGGTCTGCATGATCAGGAGCATAGGAAGAATTGCTACCAAGGGGTGATGCTTCTATCCTCTTTATCTCCAGCAGAAATCAGTACTTTTAAGAGAGAGGGAAAACATTAAAAAAGGAGTAGGGAGAAGGTCTACATTGTTATTACACAGAATTTTTTTTAGAATATGGAATTAAACTCAGTGGGAAATTTTTAAATACTAAAGAGGAAAAAAGAGGATAAGAATTAAATAGCTAAATAAATAGAATAAAAAGGAATTAATAAATCAAATAGAATGTCCCAACTATGGAAAGGCATGATACATATTGGAGAAGGAAGATGTTGGGGTGATACAAAAAGAGCTTGGGGGAAGACAGTTGGCTTAAAGAAGATTAACAAAAAATAACCGAAAAGACAAAGTATGGACATTAAAAAGGAAGAGGAGCAAAAAATTCTGATTCAGAAAAAATATTGGCGATGAATGAAGGAAAATATAAACCTATGTGTTATTTAAACAATCCAATTAAAAGACAGTGACAGATGGGATGAGAAAACAAAATCTCACAATCTGCTGCTTACAAACACCCCCCCCCAAAATAAAAAGCATATGTGTTTACAGAATTAAAAAAAAAATCTCTCAGCACCACATTATTTTTTTGCAAAAATTAACCATGTATTAGGGCACTGAGATATCACAAATAAATGTAAAATGGCAGAGAGCATAAATATGTCATTTTCATACCAAAATACTATAAAAATAGTGATAGGTGAAAGAACAAACAAAAACAGAGAGAGACTAAATAATGAAATAATGAATATTGTGTCAAAGAACAAAATGTAGAAACAATGAATAATTATGTGAAATAAAAATAATGATGAAACAATGTACCAAAGTTTCTGGAATGTAACTGTCAGTAATTCCTGTAATTTGGGGAAATTATATTTCTAAATACATGCATTAATAAAATAGAAAAAAGAGTAAAAATGAACTGAATATGAATTTAAAAAATAAAAATTCAAGTAGCAAACAAGCTCAAAATAAGCATAAAAAAGAAGATATTGAAAATTAAAGGATGAATAAATAAACTGGAGGCCCCAAAAGGCTACAGAAATGCTTTAAAAAGCTGTTCTTTGAAAAGTCTTTAAAACTGATCGACTTTTCACCAACCTGATTAAAAAAAGAGATAAGAAAAACAAATCAACAAAATAGCAGATGTACAAGGTAAAATTACAACAAAACCAGAAAATTTTTTAAAAAAGATAACAAGAGCCTTCTTTGTACAGAATTTTTAATAAAACTGAGAATAGAAAATAATTAAAGTAATACTTTAAAAATATAGAATACTCAGATTAACAGAAGACCAATTAGAGATCCAAAAAAATACAGTCTTAAAACACAACTAGTATTAGATGGAAAGCACTATTGAAGGAAAACAAAACTCTCAGTCCTAGTGTGTTGATGAGAGATTTATGCCAAACTTCTAAAGAAAAATTAATACCAATACTATAAAAATGATTCTTAAAAACTGAAAAAGAAAGCATTCTACTTGACTATTTTCATGAGGCAGAGATAGTCCTATGCCTAAATGAGGAAACAATTAGACAAAGAAGTAGAACTACAGATTGTAAATATCAATGAATATTGATTGAAAAATTTTAAATGAGATCCTTCTAAAGAGAATATAACAATTTTGATTCAGTAGAATTTATATCATGGAGGCAAGGATATAATCTATATAATTGGTCACACTAAAAACAAAATCATCCCAAAATGCATACTTATCTCATTAAATGCATAAAAGGCTTTTGATAAAGTGTAACTCTTATTTGTACTAAAAATCTATAAATATATATAATATATATTTATATATGTATACACACATATAAGAATTTCAGTTATAAGTGCTTCTCACAGAAATGAAGAAGTTGTGGTATAAGATTGTGATGGAATACTACTGTGTTATAAAAAATGATGATGAGCTCAATGATTTTTAGAAAAACATGGAAAGACTTGCATGAAAAAAATGAAGAGTGAAATGAGCAGAACCAAGAGATCACTGTATAAAGTAAAAGCAATGTTGTTCTAAACTACTTTGAGGGGTGGCTAGGTGGTGCAGTGAATAGAACACTAACCCTGTTGTCAGGAGGACCTGAGTTCAAATATGACCTCAGACACGACACACTTACTAGCCATGTGACTTTGGGCAAGTCACTTCACCCCAAATGCCCTCCAAAAAGGAAGAAAAAATGCTCTGAGTGAGTAAGTTACTTTGACTTTTATAAATATTCAAGTTGACTATAAAGGACATATGATGAAAGATACCATCCGCATCCAAAGGAAGAACTGATAAATAGAAGTGTATATATAAAATAATTATATGTATGTGTGTGTACATATGTGCATATATAAAGATATATACATGTGTGTATATGCATGTGTATATATCTCTATTTATATGTATCTATGTATCTATCTCTAATGATAGCTATCTCCAGGATTGTGGGGAGAGGAAAAAAAAAGAAATTTATATGATCTACTTGTGTATTTGAAAGGAATAACAAATTTTGCACAGCAGATTGGCAATTTCATGTGCAATCATCTTTTTTTATTCTTCTATGTCATGGAAATACTTATTTTATTCCATAAATTAAAAGAAAAAGTTAAAAATAAAGAAGGAAAATAGAAGAATATTCAATGTACAGGACTGAGCTACTTCAATAAAATAATAGCAATACTACCTAAGTTAATTTAAAGTTTTAATGCTATCCCAAACAAATTATTAAATGTATACTTTATAGGAATCAATAAAATAATGAATTAATTTAGAGAATAAGGGGAAAATTTAGGAATGAAAATGGAATGGTACACCCGCATCTGTAACCATGTTATAAACAAGCACCCATCAAAACTATTTGGTATTGATTTTAAAATTGAGAAGTAGACCAGTTGTAAAGACTACATACAGAGAACTAGAAACAATACCATTTAATAACTAACATCAACTTATAAAGGTATTTTGAAATTATGACGGACATATTTAAACTGGAAATCTGAAAAACCCTTTTGGCGTTTGATGACATGAGTCTGATTAACAGACCAGTTACTAAAAAAAGTAATTTTAAAAGCTAAAACACGCACACACACACGCGCAGCCTGAGAGAAAGACATGGAAAAAGTTGTGGCCATTTCTGTTAAAAGTTCAACATAACAAAAATGAAACTCACAACAAACACCTACTATTACTAGAATATAAGAACAGTTACATAAAGAGAGGTACTTGTAGTTAGAATTTCTCTGTAAAACTGGAACACAGCTAAAGTTCTTCATGTTGACATATGAATTACTATTAAATAGTTTATCCTGCTCTTTTCAAAGTCAACCTTGATTCCAGTTTTCTTAACAGAAGGTTTCACATAACTATTGTGAAACAATGAGAAAAACCAGCGTCCCCTCCAAATACAGGCTAATGACATGTTTATGTAGTTTTTATAAATCCTTCATAACTTATATCATTAAAAATTTTACAAACACAAGATAATGATAGGCTGTGGAACAAAAAAGGTGTCTCAAAGATGTCCAGGTCTGGAAAGAGAGACTTATTGATGTGGTAGTTATTGAACAACATGTCTATAGCACTATAACAATTAGACTTTCTCTGCTGACTCAGTTCTGCCTTGGTGACTCAGGGCTTGTTTATGTATTGCAACTATATGGAAAAGCTATAAAGATAGTGAGAACACTGGTATATTTAATGTATATATGGAAAAATTGTTATTTAGATGATGACAATATCATCCAGAACAATTTATATAACATGGTACTTTCCAAGGACAGTGTTTAAGTTCATTATTTTTTTTTCCTAGCCTTAAATCCATTTTGATCTCTCCTACATTGAGCCAAGTATGACTTTCAAGTTAAAGATGTGATTGTACCAGAACATCTTATTAATCATCAACACAAATAGATAAAATCTATTTTTATGGTTTCACCAAAAACATTGAATTACTCTTCCATCTTATGGAATCTTTTCCCAAATGATATGACTTGATCATAAAAAGTTTTAATGTACATAATAGAGAGTGAAGACTTCAAGCTCTAATCCAGAGGTTATATTGAACCAATGTATAACTTAGTACTTATAAATAAATTAATTTTCTCTGGGCAAGATAAATCAAGTATTAAACTATCAAAGAGAAAGCTGTTAATGTATGCCAAGAGACTTAGTGGTTTCTTAAATTTAGAGCCCAATAAGAAAAATATATTTAAAACAATTAACATCCATGCAATATTCATATTACTATATACCTTTGAAACAGTACAATAGAATATACATATTTGGAAAGTATCCTAATATATTCCATGTAATATTAATAAAACCCAAGGTTCATCACTCTATCACCTGTGAAAAGCTTTATACTTTCTTGTAAAAAATATAAAAGAAGTTTGAGTGATATTCTCAGAGAATATAATAAAAACTTTAAGAACTTAGAAAAACTCTTTTAAAACTAAATAGTGTTGTTTTACCCCATAATAGTAAAGGGGTACAAATCTGAAGAAAGTAACCAAAAATTGGTTTCTTTCATATGGAGTCTATAAAATACTTAATTTCCAAGAGTGAAACATCATTTGTGTATAACATCCACTAGAACTCAACTATATGTTTGAAATTCTGTGTCTGGCAAATGGACAAGTCATGTAAATTTGTTTATAGAAACTGAGGAATTTTGATAATAATTTAGAACCAGATCATCTGCATCAGAAATTATGGAAGGGTTGTCGTTAAGCAGCATGGCCGTAAATTCTGCAATTTATACAATTACAGGTCACGGAGCATGAAATAAATTATGCCACACATCACTGTGCTATATACCATCTACCAAATATGCAGCAAGAAATTACTTGGAGGCTAGAATCAAAATCATCCTTTTTTTTTTTTCAAAATCATCCTTTTTTTCATACAGTAATAGATGTTATTCCCATGTTAGAAATACAAAATTTGAAATTAAAAGTTTCTCCAGTACATTTTCTTTTTAAACACTGGCCACATATATTCACATATGACAAAATAATAATATTTCCAATTTTAAAAATAGGTACAACAAAAATTTAAGAAAATTTAATTTTGAAATTTTAGTTATGATCTTCAAAAGACTTCAAAAATCCTCTGTTTAGAAAGTCAAAGGGATAGAAACATTCAAGGGCTTTTTGACTCTGTAATCAAGAGGAAAATATCTTTAAAAGAACTCCATTAATTTATCCTGTGCTTTATTCAAACCATTTAAATTAGCATTACTGATTCATGATAGCCAACTCTGATGGAAAAGGACCCATAAAATTAATGTCAAATCAGTAAGTGCTACTTCCTAAAACGTCACCCATGAGAACAGCAGAAAAAAAGATAATTTGTCAAGAGGCAAAGGTCAAAGTCTAAAAGTACTAAGTTTGGAACTGAAATATCAACATAATATCCAATTTATAAATATAGTGACTGTGACAAGAGCAATGTTTGACAGATGGTATATTGCATGGAATCCTATTTTCGTAGTTCCACCATCGTTTCTCCATTCCCACAATTCTAGCATTTCTAGCATTAATTGCCATAGTGAGCAGGAATTTTAAAATTAGCATATATTTCTTACCTCTATGCAATGTTTAATGGTAACAAAATATGCCACAATACTAAGATATTTCATTTTAGTATTTCTCTATAATTATTTAATTGTTCTCCAATAATCAATGTCAAGATAAAACACATTACCAGCCTTTTGTTCTGTTTGAGTACACATATATACACATATGTGCAGATACACACATGTATATGTACATACACATGTGTCTACACACATGTATGATACAAATGTATGTGTGCATGCATGTACACATACGTACATGCATGCATGCATACATGCATATATATTTACCATAAATTGGTCACTATTGTCTTTAACCTGCATTTCTAATCTGTCCTCAGTATACAAATGCCAAAGACACTATTTGGTTATATTGATTTCTCTAAAGGAAAAAAAAAAACAACTCTACAGATTCTGCTACTGGTTAATAAAGAACACTGAACTGTAAATTAAAACAACTACTTTCTAAAGAATTTAAAGGAGAGCAGGAAAAATAGGAAAATGTGTGGTTACAGTATATGTATGGCATTCAAGAAAGAATAGAAATATGCACCCCATTCCAGTAGAAACAATATTTATTGGCACTAAATTTTCACATAGTAGCAAGGGGCTTAAATTCATCAATGTCTGTTAAATTTATGTAAGTCCTTCATTTTTATTTTTAAAGCAAAGAAGCACATTTATTCAATTTGATAGAAAAACAGCAGAGAAAGTATATCTTTAAGGATATGTACCAGTCAATACAGATTGAAGGAGTTCTCCCATTGAATGAGAGGTAATTCAGCTCAACCAAGAGAGATGGTTCCACATGTCACTGAAAGGGAAAATGGCCTGAAGTCTCTAGTGGAGCCAGTTGGCAATAAGGCCACAATGGAGACTACCAGATCTTCTTATGTTAGCTTCTTTTTAGAGTCTTTTTTTTTTTCCAGTAACCTGAAGTCTGGTTGGCATCATTTATTTTTTTCTCTCAAAACTAGAAGATGAAAGTGTCTGAAGAGACTGAGGAGTCTGGAAAGAGTAAAGATACTGGATCTCATCTCTCTTGCTATCTGTATCCTGTCCTTCATATAGCCATAGGGCATTGATCTTTACTAATGAGGAGGAACATATAGAAATTTATCTTTTTATGCCTTCTCTTTTCCTCTTCTCCCATTACAATATCTTTGCATCCCTTAATAAGGTTTTTCATTATCACTTTTGTTATATGTCTATGTATATCCCTTTTAAATGTCATGGTAATTACACAATTCTCAATATTGGCAGGTATCATCTTTCCATATAGGGATGTAAATAGTTTACTCTTATTGAATAACAAGAACTGTGTGTGTGTGTGTGTGTGTGTGTGTGTGTGTGTTTCCTGTTTACCTTTTTATGTCTCTCTTGACTTTTGTATTTGGAGATCAAATTTCCCATTGAGCTCTGGCTTTTTTATCAGGAAGGTCTGGAAGTCTCTTATTTCATTGAACCTTTCCTTCATTTTTAACTCTGTGAATTTTAAACAACATATTCTTGGATTCTGTTTTCCAATATATTAAGATACTCTTTTCTGTTTTAAGAGTCTTTATCATTCATGGTCACAGCTATGTTTCTTATTTTTCTTCCATCACATTTTTATATTTTTTCCTTTTTTCCTCTATCAACCTCCACAGAGTTTGTTCTAAGGAAAGACAAATTTAGGTTGTTATCCACATTTTTAATTTCTTTCACAAGCTGGCAACATACATTGCATGTGAGTTATAGTCCAGAACTAGCTCAATTTGGGGTTGGAGGTACAGAGTTATATGCCCTTTGAAGAGTAAGTGTTTCCAGTGGGTTCCAATTGACTCTGAATGGTCAACACACTGGGAGGTGGAGTAAATTAAAATGAGGATCTTTGTGACTTAGGTCATTTAATCCTGGTCAAGAAGACATCAATTTGCATATCACCTTTCTTGATAATAGAGAAGAATCAACATTTTTTCCAGACGAGTCAGGGCAACACAATGAGCAGCAATAGACCCATTTACATTAGATCTTAACGTCTTCCTAAAGAAGGGACTAACTTACTAAGAAAAGGGGATGGGAGAAGCTCTGAATCTCCAAGATAGTCATTACTAAGAAAAATCATTTTTCACACCTCTCAACCTCTTTTGATTAAATGAAATCAAACTCTTACATGGATCTGCCATATGAGAGATTAGAAGCAAAGAAATCAAAGTAGAAATTTTCTTAATGACTCAACAACTTGCCTCCATGCTAATAGCATGTGCAAAAAAAGAGTAAAAATGGACCAAAGCATTCAGTCCTTCTAATGTTGGATCACTATATAGCTGAAAACATCCAGGGAGTTTGTTCCTTATCTATGAAATACCTTAATTCTGAGTCAACATATATCTTTCTAAAATGATCACTACTGGTCAATTTAGCCTCTGCTAAACTCAGAAAGAGAGCTGAAAGAGAAACTGATCACAACTGAAAATCTATAAATGGTGCATTCTCTTCCCATGCCTTCACCTATCCTTTCTTAATCAAGGCCACAATTGTATTTCTACTCATACTTTATTTTCTTTTTAGCTCTCCACCTTTATGAACAACCTTATAAAGCTGAAATTTGTTTTGTTTGGGACTTTTCCCATCTGAGCTTTATTATACCTCTTTATACTTGCCTCTCCATTTTCACTTCCTCATCTGTTTCCCTGTTCAGACACCAAACTCTTAGGGTGTACATGTGTACATGCATACATACATGCATGTGTGTGCATGCATGTGTTTACTTTATTCAATTCAGATGAATGAATTGAAATGTCTATTTCATCCATCCCTTCTTTTGTATTTACTTTCTTCTCACACATCTGATTTGTAAAAATAGTTAAATTCCTCCCTTTAATTCCCCATTTCTTTTACAATTTATTCATTTCCCACTTCATTTTATTTCCTCTCTTAAAACAATAGAATTGAGAAAATACACACACACACACACACACACACACAAACAGATCATGAATTTGTCTCTCTTTATTCCCTCTGTGATCCTTGAAGATAGTGGGACTCTGAAAGCACATTTGTTTCATCTCCACATATGAGTATGTCAGCACTTTGCTAATTGCCTAATTCTAGTTGCTCAAATATACTAAAGAATTCCAAGTTAAATGTTTCATGTATGAAAAAGCAGAAATGAATTAAATGAGATGGCCAAAAATTTGCATTGTATTGTTTTCTCCAACTCTATCTGATACACTGTAAAGGATTTAACTCAATATCCTATGCAGATGTTCATGTCACTGAAATGAATGCTCCACTAATGGAGTTGATGGATAATCCTTTTTCAAGGAATTATTTGGCCTCAAGAAGTGATTTCATATTATATTGCATAGAGTTATTTATCTCATCATCCTATAGAATCCAGGAGTCTTAATATCTTTTCAGTCAGGGAAAAAATTGTAACCTCTTTTTATCTACTTCCACTTGTGGTTATGGGATCATAGATTTAGGACCAAAAGGGGAAGAGAAAAAAGGGAGAGAGAGACAGAGAGAGAGAGAGAGAGACAGAGAGAGAGAGAGAGAGAGACAGAGAGAGACAGAGAGAGAGACAAAGAGAGAGAGAGAGAGACAGAGAGACAGAGACAGAGAGAGACAGAGAGAGACAGAGAGAGAGACACACAGAGAGAGACAGAGAGAGGAAGAGAGAGACAGAGAGAGACAGAGAGGAATAGTACTATTCCTGCTTTCTGATCACTTAACAGTTGCTATTTTTTCATCTTTCTCTTTCAGAACAGTCCTTGAGCTTTCAGTCCTGAGGCTGGATTCCCTTGATTGGTGAGAGTTTGCCTTATCTATCTAGTTTCAGACACTATTCACTCTATCTTCTTTCCCTCACTTTTTACTTCTTACTCTGGGAACAGTCATCAAATAAATAGTACTATTCCTGTAAATACAATTAAATACATTTCCCTATGACTACCTACAATCTCTGTGACTTTCCAGAAAAAAAAAAAATCCCTTCTGTCTACCACTCCCCTTACTATCTTGCCCTATTAGAGTGAGTGCAGGGATTTTCTGGCTCTTTATATTAGGATCTCTAGCACTTAGTACTAAATACTTAATAAATGTTTTTATTCATCTGTTTATTAATACATTCTAAGATTTCATTAACTTATCTTGCTGATACATACAACAACTGACAAATATTGAGTTTGAAGTCATTTCTTGGCAAACTATATATATGGTCATGGTTCCCTTATCTAATATGTGTGAAGCTAAATAAAAAAACAAAGAAGGGTAAGACCTGAGTTCAAAATGTTTAATGTTACCCATATTTAATATCATCTTCTTGCATTTGACCTAATGTTCTAGTTTGTGAATGTCTTTTTAAAATTAATTAGTGTTTAGTTTTTAACATTCATTTCCACAAGTTTTTGAGTTCCAAATTTTCTTCCCATCTCTCCCTCCCCCCCCATCAAATGGTGTGCAATCTGATTGTCCCTCCCCCCAGTTTGCCCTCCCTTCTATCACGCCCCTCCCCTCTTATTGTGAATAGTTTTTTGAATTATAACTCTTTCATTCAGAATAATGATTTTTAGGAGGCTTTTCATTATATTATGCTGAAATCATCATCCTTATAATAACTACTATATATATATATATACATGCATACATATGCATTTATACACACGCATACATATATACATTGAGTTTGAAATCATTAGATTGCTCTGGATTAAACAGAGTAATTCAAATCCCCTTTCTTTATAAGAGCTCTTTCAGATAATAGCTATAAGATAATTCGGTGGCCAGGTGAATTTGGAGAAGAAAACTTCTCAAAACAAAAATTTCTAGTTCCTTCAATTGCTTCTCTTTTGTCACAGTTTTGAGTTTCTTTCATCATTTTGGTTGCCTACCCCTGAATGTCTACTTCTAAAATGTGTTTTCCAGAATGGGACATATATTCCAGATGTCATGCAATCAGAACAGAGTATGGTAGAAACTCCTTGCTCTGGATGCTACTTACGTAAATGACTTCTAATTTCACAGTACTGATTAATTCTGAGTTTATAGTTCATTGAACCCTCCTGGTCTTTTTCATTCGATTTGCTCTCTGCCCGTGTTACTCCAATCTTTTATTTGTATAGCTAATTATTTTTAACACAAGGACAGGATTTTATGTTTATCTATATGCCAAATTTCCTTTTATTAGTTTCACTCCACTAATTCTAAACCATAAATATATATTTTTTGCATCTCCACTGTCGTCAAGTGTATTAGCCATCTCTCCCATCTGATTGTCACCTGTAAGTTTACTAAGCATACAATCTCTGCCTTCTGCAAGTCCTTAATAAAGATTTAGAAGTTCCAGTGTTAGAAATCAGCCAAATGCAATATTGCATGAATCTGTGGTAGATGATTTAAATACCAGAAGGTAAGGTGTGACTGAAAGGATTGATTAAATTTAATGAACTGGAAATTAAAACATGACACATTTTGTATTGTTTTAGAAACAATGTGGTTCACAGTACTTAGTATGGAGCCATAGTATCATAGATCTAGAGTTGAAAAGGACTCAGGCGTGTAGTACAATCTGCAGTTCCTTCCCTGCCGTTTTATACATGAGGAAATGTGCTCAGGATGGTTGAATGATTTGTCAAAGGCACTCAGACAGGATTGGAAATCTAAGTCTTTTGGGTTCAAAATCTCACAATCAATGTTTTTTTTTTGCCAGTTTTGTGATTCTACCTCATAAAGTCTTTAAGAAAAAGGGAAATAAAAATCCTCCCTGAAAGGAGGCTGCTAAAATGGGGAAGGAGGAGGCCAAGAATAAAGACTTAAATTATCTCTAATAGTAGCTGGTGCTGTGCTAAGCATTTTTAACAAATCTCATTTGATCTTCACTACAATTCTGTGAGGTATCATTATTATCCTCATTCCACAGTTGAAGAAACTAGGCAAAGAGGAGTTAAATGACTTGCCCATGGTTATGCATGGCAGTGGTCAAATTTGCATTGAGGTCTTCACGACTCTAAACTAAGTGCTGTATTTATTGAACCGCCTGCAGCTTTTTGGACAAAACAAGAGTCTATGAAAAATAAAGAATTTAGAAAGGTTTGTGTACAGCCCATTTTCTTGTGATCGGTTTCTTAGCCAATAAACTAGATAGGATTTGATTAAAAAAAAGAATAAATTACAAGATGAAATCATAGTTTTGAAATAATATGATTGAAATATTTTAAGAGCCCTCTGCTTGGACATTATCCCAGAAAACAAATCTTTTCAATAATAAAACCTATTAAGACAAATGAAGTATGTGTAACAGGCACGAAAGCACATTGAGCTGCTAGGAGGGAAGTTCCTCTTTTGTGGTGGCCTGGTAAAACTAAATGAAAAGAGAACATGTCTAATATTTTAAAAACATGTTTTTGCTATTAAGATTTTGCTCATTCTTGAAGTCCTAGAGCTTTTCTGTGGGCATCCCCATCCTAAAGGCTGTACTCCTGGGAAGCTGCTCTTTGTAGTTTGGGAGGAATCTTATCTTCAGAAAATGAAAGACTATCATTTGACTTTGTCCTCATTTTATCAAAGTGTTTGTGGCAGGAGCCTGCTGATGTTTTGTTTTCCTAGTACTGAGTAATCACTAGAAAATAATGGTACTAAACAGAAATCAAAAGCTATTAAAAAAAATGAACGACTATCATCTATTTCAAATGATAGTGTGTTCATGTACAGTTGAGAATAATACATTTTTATACAAAGGATTATTTTAACAAGTATATCAAAATATTTTTAATTGAAAAAATAAACAAAATTTAAACAATTTAATTCTTACATTAGAATTTATATAGTATTTCATTTGAACGAAAAGAGACATGTCAAACAGGCTTGTTTTCTTTTTGGTGAAAATAGTGGTGGGTGAATACTTGGAATGTTTTATCATTTTATTGAAGAAAAAATCGGCCTAGATGTCTTATACCACTAGGCATTTTTCCTAAATAATAATAATATGCAATAATTTCCTAAGTATATTGGGACAAAGCCTATCTGATCAGTCCTAATAGTACTCCAGGAAGTTATTTGTTTTATAATAAAAATACAAAGCAAGGAATGTGGTGCTTTGGAAATTTTATATTTGCTTCCCTCATTTGTGTTTTTTTTAAATTTTAAAAAGGTTTTAAGTATGGTCATAAGAGTTCACTTTCACTACTCACCTGTTTTATTGCAATAGTCTTCTGATTTAGTTTCTTATATCTAGTCTCTCCCCTCTCCAACCCATTTTCTAACCAGTTCCAAATCGATATTCTTAAAGCACAGATCTGACAGTGCTACTCCCTTGCTTGAGAAGCTTGAATATTTCTCCATAGCCTTTAGAATAAAATAGAAATACCTTTGTGTATAATTTAAAAGCCTATCATGGCAGCCTGATTCCCCACTCTCCCTTACAAATTCTTTATTCCAGGCAAATCTTCCTACTTGCTACTTCTCATACATGACATTCCATCTCTTACCTCCATGACTTTGCATAATTTGTACTCTATATCTGGAATATTCATCCCTGTCTGTGCCTCTTGAATATCCCAATTCCATTCAAGGTTCAAATCAAGTGCTACTTTTTATAACAATCTTTTCTAGATTCCTCTATTTGTAAGTCCCTTCACTTGCATATATATGTATGCACATGCATACATAAATGGAAAAACACACACACACATATACATATATATATATGTATATACATAATGTATATATTTGGACTTCCTTGTTACCTGTTATACATTGTTCACATTCATCATGCCCCTATCCATTGCTCTTGCATGATAATTCATTTTTAATTCTTTAAAGTATTTTGTATGCCATATTTCCCAATCATAAAGCAAGACCAGTATACTGTTGGTATTAAAAAGATAAGAAGATTGAAACAATAGGCTAGATTGCCTTTGGAAAATTACAAAGCTCTATTAATGACCTTATGCTTCCCATGAAAGCAAAGAGCTCTCTTTTTAAATGTATGATATGTATATCTATATGTATATGTATCTCTCTCTCTCTCTCTCTCTCTATATATATATATATATATATAATTTCCCTGTATCTTCTGTGTATATAAGTATGATGTATGTATATATATATATATATACATATATTATGTATGCACACATATAATGTATAATATATACACAAATGTGAGGACTGTCATAAATATATATATATGTATGTGTGTAGGAGTGGAAGGGAGGCCTTACATATATATGTACACAAAAGTATATGTATGTATACACACAGAGACACATGTATATATACATACATATGCACACATATCTATCTGTCTGTCTATCTATCCATCCATCCATCTATCTATCTATCTATCTATCTATCTATCTATCTATCTATCTATGTATCTATGTATCTATTTTTTCAATTTCTTGTTCCAAGAGGTAGTCCAGTCCCTTATTTCCTCTTTCCATCTTTTTAACACCAACGTTCTACTTCTTTTGCATATAATTTGGAGACATGTCATGCAATATTTTCTAAAGAATTAAAAATGGACAATCCCATGGGGGCAATAGAAACAGGTACGGTGGATTTTAGGAGTTTATAGCATGTAACCAATGAGGAAATACAAAGGATAGGAAAAAAAGATCCTGTTGAAGAATCGTATGATAGGAAGAAGATATAGGCTGGTCACCTGGCAAGGACAAAAGATGACAAGTGGAAAGTACCCTTGTAGTGGAAAGAGAAAGCAAGTAATGTCTCATGTACTTTAGGTAGACTACTTGTGGTAAACTTATGGAGGATCAAGTGCAAGAGTCACACAGGACAGGTAAACATTGATGGATTGCAATATGTGATCCACATAAGTTGGAGAGATTTTCCAAAATGATGAGGTCACAGAACCATTTGGGTATTTGGCATAACCTGCATTTATTTATCTGTTAGAAGAATGTATGCTCCTTGAGAACAGGGAATCTCTTGCTCTTCTCTTTGTATCCTCAGCACTAATCACAGTGGTTAGTAAATAAGGGATTTTAAGTAAATGTTGAGTTTGATTAACCTAGCTGTAGTGGACCAGTAAGAAAATTTGTAAAATAATTCAGTTGAGTGAATTTTAAGGCATGACACAAGGTTTAAGTACTGGTTATTGTTATATTTTTATTGAAAAAAATGAAATGTAATTCCTTAAATTAAAATTTTCTTCACACAAAAATAATCACATTGGCTACTTTGAGATAATTAGCAATTTTATGGGCATGTTATTTATAATACTTTATCACTATTCCAAACATCACATTCATTAATTTCTTGTCTTTATTGCATGGTTCGAAGTGAGAGAGAGACATTAGTCATAATCATCTTGTGAGTAAAATGAGAAATAAGTAGCCTACTTTGTGACCTTTAAGGCAAGAAAATGTGTTCCTTTGTATCTTTGTAAGAATTTTCATGAATTTCATAAATGTTCATAAAACCATATTTTAACATGATAATCTACCTTCCCTGTAAGGTAAATGAATCAATCAAGGGAAAACATATCATATAAGAGTTTGCTCCCAATTTCAGTATAATGTTTGCTAAAATCTTCAACTAAGTATTTGAATGTTATGCAGAATGTCCTTCAGATAGTAAGCATTCTAAATTATTGATGATGACAATGAAAGAAATGACAGTGAGCCAAAGAATCCAGAAGAAAGATTGAACTCTTAAGATATGTGATGTCAAAATGTCAATTCTTTTTCCCTGAGAATCTGTAGATACTTAAGAAATTGCTAAAAAAAAAAAAATAAATAAATCTCTCTTCAATCTAGATGATGCTCAAGGTCACACAGAGAATCATATATGTATTTAGGCTTGGAATTCAGCTTTCCCACTCCTCTGCTCTGTTTCCTAATACCATCTTTCTCCAAGCATTAAGTATAAAAGCTTTCAAATCTAGTTTCATCCTAGAGTTATGCTTTCCAAATACCCTGGGTGAAAATAACCTTTAAGCTTGACTCTTCAGAGGGATATAGAAAACAAAAAAAATGCATCATTTTGTTTTGAATATAAATGTAATGTCATTTTAAATACAGCACCTCAGCCTAAAGTATAAAGTCACCCCTTTTGAAGAGGATAACAAAAAAAAGTCAAGTTAATTTGCCAATTTCTCTATAGTCCTTGAGCTTCAGTATCTTTTAAATACCATTTATTATAGTGACTCCTTCAGAAGAAAATGCCTTTCATCACTTCAGGGCATAGTTGTAGAAACCAGATGATATTAAAAGATCATCCCTCCCAATGCGAATTTCCCTTCTAAGAAGGTACATGATTTTGTTCACCTACCCTTGATGAATGAAGTCTCATTAAAGACTTTGTTTTGGTATTTTTTTCTAACTTGGAATTCAGTTTTCACTATCTTTTAGCCATTGTCAGGACTAAGTGCCTTTAGCAATGACAAGATAAGTGCATGTCAAATGACATTGTATACTGCTGTGTGTGTCTGTCTGATTCCTCTGGTAACAGAGGACTCCAGGTAATCAACAAACTTATAACAATAAGACTTTGTAATTATATAAATACAAGAATAGGAAAAATAGCAATGTCAAAATATGATTTTAACAGTGATTTTTTTTTTTTTACTCTTCCTTTCCCTGTAGTTCTACAAAAAATAACTTGGTATTAGATGATAATTTTTTTGAAGAAAAAGTACTCTCTAAACTTTTCAAAGTTGTTTTAAGGTAAGAATATTACAAAGAAATGATATATTGATCTAATTACTTGTCTGTATTTGAGACAATTGGTGATTTTTTTCCCCTTTAATTAGGAGTAAATTAAACTTCCTACCAGATACGGGCTGTTTTACCATTAGATTAAAAAAAAAAGGTTCCATTAGCAAAACAGGATTAAATGCATTGTTTAAAAAGAAAAACATTTGCTATAACACATGACCCTAGACAACTAGCATATCTATTTATTTACCCAGTAATGTTCAGGATTAGATCATATAACTGTCATTGTCAAATTTATTTATCAGTAACCAATGAAAATTTACCATTTTGCAACATATTAAAATGGCAATATTGCACTTGGTATTGTAAGTGAAACCAACAAAGAGTTCATTATTAGACTGAGAATATAACTGCATACTGAAATATTGCATAAAGGCAGATGATTATGTCATGTTGAGTGTTACCAGTGGATAGAGATAAGAAGCCACTCCTGTCCAGGAGCTATGACTTGGTCATTTGAGAATTTAAGAAGATAGATGTAAGTGACTATATAACACTAATGAGAGTAGAATTTCTCTGGCATCTAACAAGCAAGTAGAATATGGAAATAAGAGAGGCTGCTAGATAGGAAAGCTTAAATGAATTAAGTAGCAGCAGTATTTGACAATGACCTAAAATTTGTTAATAATAATAAGATGAGCAAAAGATCACTCTCAAATTTTTTTTTTTCCTTAAGAGGAGAAAAAAAATGTTCACATTCTATTTTGGGGCAAAATGATGCAGAAAAGAAATGAGGCACATACAGGTTTGTACCTGTCTCTACACGTCTCTTCAACTAGGTTGCAAACTGGTAGATCTAGACAATATTATAACAACTCACTTTGTATCCTACATTACACTTTGCACATAGTGAAATCTCAGTACCTTTCTGGGGAAGAATAGTAATCCCCCAAACAATTTCATTTATTCAACTGAGAGGTGTTAGAAGTAGGTGTCAAATTCTTGCCTTTTGAAAAATACCGTATCTGATTTGGGGAAGTTCAATTGATTATATACTTAAAGGAAAATCAGACTGTACCAAATAGAGCTTTGTGACTTCATGAATAACTTTTTATGTCCCCATTTATATACTTAAATGCTCATCTCATTAGGTACTTAAGTTCAGAATTAATACAATTTTCTAAATGCTATAAAAGGGCTATAAAATATTGATGAAAAAATTTAGATGCATATTATTGGTATCCTTTGCTTTTATATCACTTAAATTTCTTCTACTTTTGCTCCCTTCTCTGCTTCCAGAAAGCCATTTCATAAAACAAATAACTTTTTAAAGGGAGAAAAAAGGAAACAGAGAAGGAATGGTGACAATCAGCAAAACCAAGCAATATATCAAAGGATTGTGAAAATATATTCTGAAATTCTAAAAAATATATTTTTTGTTGTTTTCCACCATTCATTCTGTTTTATTTCTTTTGTGGTTCTTGCTCCCATTTACATTATTGTTGTCATTGTTGATATGGTTGTATTGGTTTTGCTTACTTCACTCTGCATCAGTTTATACAAGTCTCAGATTTCTTGGAAAGTTTCTTTTTTGTCATTTCTTCTGGTGCAATGATATTCCATTACATTCATATAACATTACTTATTTAGCCATTCCTCAATTGATGGGTGTAATATTAGTTTTCAGGCCTTTCCTGGTACAAAGAGAGTTGCTATATTGGATGGATAGATAGATAGATAAACAGATAGATAGATAGATAGATAGATAGATGGATGGATAGATGGGTAGATGAATATGATTCCTTTTATCTCTTTGTGGGAAAGATACAATAGTGGCATGGCTTAATAGCTTTTGAAGCATAGTTAGTTTTTTTTTTTTTCTTCCAGAATGGCAATGCCAATTCACAGCTCTGCTAATAGAACATAGCCCCAATAGTTTGCCTGTTTTTCCACTGTCTCTCCAACATTGCAATTTTCTATTTTTGTCAACTTTGCTACTCTGGGAGTATAAGATGGAACCTCAGAGATCCTTTAATTTACTTTCTTTAATTAATATATATTTTGAGCATATTATGTAAAGATTAGTCCTTAGAGGTTGTTTCTTTGAAAACTTCCAGAGTATATCTTTTGACCATATATCAGTAGAACAATGACTCTTTTTCTTACAAATTTGAAGCACTTCTTTATGTATTTTGGAAATAAGTCTTTTAACAGAGAAAAAACTTACTGCAAATATATTTGTTCAGTTACATGCTTCCTTTTTAAATCTTAGCTACATTCAAACCACATCATCTTTTTAAAACTTATTTTTTTAGCCATACCAGATCTTAAATTATATTATAAAGCAATCATCAAAAGTACTTGGTACTGCCTAAGAAATAGAATGGTGGATCAATGGAATAGGTTGGGTAAACAAGATGCAATAGTTAAAGATTAGAATAATCTACTGTTTTATGAACCCAAAGACTCCAGATTCAGGGATAAGAACTCATTATCTGGCAAAACCTGCTTGGAAAACTGGAAAACAGCATGACAGAAACTAGGGGTAGACAACCATTTTACACTGTATGCCAAAATAAAGTCAAAATGGGTACAGGATTTAAATTCAAGGCTCTATAGGTAAACTGGGAGAGCAAGGGATAACTTACCAGATTTATGGAGAATGGAAGAATTTATGACCAAACAAGAGATGGAGAAGATTATGAAACGCAAAATGAATAATGTTTTATTACATTCAGTTGAAAAGTTTTTGCATAAACAAAGCTAATGCAACCAAGATTAGGAGGGAAGCAGGAAACTAGGAAAGAATTTTTATAGATGTATAGTCATATGAAAAAAAATGCTCTAAATCACTATTGATTAGAGAAATACATATTGAAACAATTCTGCAGTACCACATCTCACCTATCAGATTGACTAACATGACAAAATAGGAAAATGAGAAATGCTGGAAATTTGGGAAAATTGGTACACAAATGCATTGCTAGTAGATACGTAAACTTATGCAACCATTCTTGTGAGCAATTTAGAACTATACTCACATTGCTATAAAAATGTGCATATCCTTTGACCCAGCAATAACATTGCAATAACAAAGAAATCATACAAGTGGGAAAAGGACTCACATGTACAAAAATATTTATAACAACTCTTTTTTGTGATGGCAAAGATTTGGAAATTGAGGCCATAACTGTCAGTTGGGGAACAACTGAACAAGTTGTGTATGAATGTAATGGAATATTATTGTGCTATAAGAAATGATGAGCAGGTAGACTTTAGAAAAACCTGGAAAGACTTGAAAGAACTGATGCTGAGGGAACTGAGAAGAACCAGGACAACATCGTACAGTAACAAACACAATGTGTGTTGATTAACTTTGATAGACATTTCTTGTTAGCAATGCAAGGATCTAAGAAAACTTCAAAAGACTCATGATGGAAAATGCTTTCCACATCCAGAAAAAAGAACTGTGGAATCTGAATGCAGCTTGAAGCATGTTGTTTTCCCTCCTTCTCTTTTTTTTTTTTTGTGGCTTCCACCATTGGTTCAAATTCTTAACAACACGACTAATGTGAAAATAGGTTCAATATGAATGTATATGTAGAGTCTCTTTCAAATTATATACCATCTTGAGGAGGGGGAGAGGGAAAGGGAGAAAATTTGGAACTCAAAATCTTATGGAAGTGAATGTTGAAAACTAAAAAGAAATAAATTTTTAAAAACCTAATTATTTTTCAATTAACAAGAATCCACCTTCTCTCTATCCCACTCCACCAATCCAAAAATAAAAGAAAAACAAATTCCTTATAACTAATATGTAATTGTCCATATCTAAAAATATAAATGTCCCAATCTATATCCTGACTCCATTGTCTCTCTTAGGGAACATATTTTATTTTAATTCCTCTGGAACAATGTTTGATCATTGCATTAATCAATTTTCTACCCTCTTCCTATAAAAATGAAGAGGGCGAAGAGAGGAGAGTGTGCTCAGTATCAGTGCTCCTCTATTCTGCTTCTCTTTTCCTCACCCAAAGCTCAAACAGATTCTTATCCTTTCTTTGATTTTGTAACTCTTTGCAATCTACCCTCTGTAGTTAGACTTGATTTTATTTAGAACTAATCCTTTCCTTAATGTACCATTCTTCTTCTTCTCCTCCTCTTTTCCCTCCTGTTTCTCTGTTGAGTGAAATGTATTTCTACTCCTGATTATACATGCATATTCTTCTCTTCTTTGATCAGTTCAGATGAAAGTAAGGTCCAAGTATTGCCCACTCCCTTCACCTTGTTTTTATAGTCACCTATTTGTACAACTCAGTAATGTAAAATAATCCCTCAATCTTCCTCTCTCCCTTTCCTTTCCTTTCTTCTTTTAAGACTATTGAAACAGAAAAATCACTCCCAGGTCCTCTTGTCTTAGTAACTTCTCCTGTCATCCCCCCATGATGAAAAATTTGTAACAGCAAATCTTTTCTCATATTAGAATTTAAATACTCCATTCTTTATGATGCCTCATCATATTTATCTCTTTATGATTTACTTGAGTCCAGTGTTTTTATTTCAACATTTATATTAATCTCTGGTCTTTATGTCAGGAATACTTGAAAGTCTTCTATTGATTAAAAAGTAATTCCTTAACCATACCACCATGCCCAATATAGGATTGTTCCTAATTTTGTTGGGCAAGTAACTCTAGGTTTTATGTCTATTTCTTTAGCCTTCTGGAATATCAAATTCCAAGTTCTCTGTTGATTTAAGATGACAGCTGCTGAATCTTGTGTAATCTTGACTGTAGCTCTTTGATACTTGAATTATTTTCCTTTTTTTCTGCCTGGTTGCATTGTTTTTATTTATTCTATAATCTCTGAATTTTGGCTTTAATGTTCCTTAATTTTTTTTGGAGTCACTTTCAGCAGATATTCAATGAATTATTTTATATTTTCACTTTGCCCTCTGGTTCTGAGATCTGGAGAGTTTGTTTATGATATCTTGAATTATGTTATCTATAATCCTTTCGACATAACATTTTAAAGTTATTTCTCATTGATACTTTCCATCTCAGTTGTTTTTGATATGAGATGCATTGCATTTCTAATTTTTCATTCTTTAGCCTTGAGTTTGAGCATTGCTTTACTAGTTTAAGCTCTGTGAGTTCCTGGGTTTGGATCTGAGCAACATGACTGTAGACTTGGCCCTCACTGGAGCTTAAGTAGACTATTGTTTAATTTAGCTACTATGTATTTTCTGGAAAGGTTCTACAAAATTACCTTTTGTTGGACTTTTTCACATGTTTATCATACTGCTGGCTTCAGACTAGGCTGAGGGATGGTTCTAAGAGCTTGAGCTATTTACAGGGTTCTTACTTCTATGCTCTCTCTTTCTTCAGTTCAAAACCTGGGTCCTGTTAACAATAATTACCCTGAATCACCACTCTTAGTTACAATTCCCCTCCTCAGTACACTCTGAATCTGACCCAGCAGTGACTAGTTAACAAAAGTGTTGCTGGTTCAAACCTGTTCTTATTTCTTATATAGTTAAGGCTACACGGTGTCAAACTCAGGGTATCTTCTTTCTGTATTGAACAGCTGAGATCAGGTCATTTTCTAATCCTTACAGGGGAAGGTTCTATACGGCCTTTCTCGACTAAGGTCCACCCCTAGTATTCATAGGCATTCTTGTCTGCCATTTTATGTTAACATGGTCTGACAAAATGATGGTCATTTTTTTTCCCTTGAATTTCCTGATCAGGATTTAATTTGGTACATATTCTTTGTGGGTCTTTGTGGAATAGTTGTGGGAGAGAGCTAGGTTGTACTACTTTCTTCTATTTCATCTTGCTTGGTCCAATTCTTTTGGGAGCTGTTTGCTGATATTCTTTGACCATTTTATCTATTGGTGATTTTTTTAAAGGAGCTAAGAAGATTATATGGTTAAGGGTGCAGAGGATCCCTCCTAAAAAGGGATCTGGTTCTAGGATCCCATTGACTGTGTCAATCCTAAGGGGACTGTACCCTAAAGAAGCAGGCTGGTCAGATTTCTCTTTTTTTGTTTTTATTAATTTGTTTGTTTACATTTAGTTTACAAAATTCAGTTCCACAATTGCTTGAGTTTCAATTTTTTCCCCCTTTCTATTCTTCCCCAAGACTTTCCCTGCCCCACCCCCAATTGTGGCATGCAAGCAAGTATAGGATCTGCAACTACTTTCACATTAGACATTAGTCAGGTTATAAAGAGGGATTGCAATGGATGGAATGAACAATGGGAAAGAGGAAACAAAACCAAACAAGAAAAAGAAAGAGAGCAGGTAGTTTGCTCTAATCTGCATTCAAACTCTGCTCTTTCTAGTTTCTCCCTGAATGTAGACATCTCTCTCTATCATGAGTCTTTTGGAGTTGTCTTATAACTTTGCATTGCTGAAAAGAGTCCAGTCTATCAAAGTTGGTCATCACAAATACATTGTGTCTGTATTTGTATACAGATTCTCCTGGTTCTGTTCTTCTCACTCAGCATCAGTTCATACATGCCTCTCCAGGACAATATAAAGTCCATCTGCTCCTCATCTCTTATAGCACAATAGTATTCCGTTACATTCATGTACCACAACTTGTTTATCCATTCCCCAATTGATGGACATCCCCTTAATTTCTAATTCTTTGGTAGCACAAAAAGAACTGCTATGCATATTTTTGTACATCTGGATCTTCCTCCCACTTCTATGATCTCTTTGGGATGCAACCCTAGAAGTGGTATTGCTGGATCAAAGGTTAT
>CM053590.1:168861963-168877244 GCA_028646515.1 Pseudochirops corinnae | reverse complement strand
ATTTTCCTATTTTATCATCTTAGCCAATCTGACTGGTGAGATGTGGTACCTCAGAGCTGTTTTGATTTGCATTTCTCAGTGATTTAGAGCATTTTTTCATATGTTTATAGATATCTTTAATTTCTTCCTCTGAAAACTGCCTGTTCATATCCTTTGACCATTTATCAATTGGGAAATGACTTGTATACTTATAGATTTGACTCAATTCTATGTATATTTTAGAAATGAGGCCTTTATCAGAGACATTGGTTATAAAAATTCTTTCCCAATTTTCCACTTCCCTCTTAATCTAGGTTACATTGGCTTTGTTTGTACAGAAACTTTTCAATTTAATGTAATCCAAATTATCCATTTTGCATTTTATAATGTGCTCTAATTCTTGTTTGGTCATAAAGCGTTCCCTTCTCCATAAATCTGACTGGTAAACTATTCCTTGCTTTCCCAGATTGCTTATAGTATCAGCCTTTATACCTAGATCATGCACCTATTTAGACATGATTTTGGTATACAGTGTTAGATAATGGTCTGTGCCCAGTTTCTGCCATGCTATATACCAGTTTTTCCAGCAGTTTTTGTCAAATACTGAGTTCTTATCCCAAAACCCGGGGTCTTTGGGTTTTTTAAACAGTAGATTACTATAGTAATTGACTGCTGAGTCTTGTGTACCCAATCTATTCCATTGATCCACTACTCTATTCCTCAGCAAGTACCAAGTAGTTTTGATGACTGCTGCTTTATAATACAGATTAAAATGTGATATGGCTAGGCCACCTTCCCTAGCATTTCTCTTCATTAATTCCCTTGATATTCTGGACCTTTTGTTCTTCCAAATGAATTTTGTTACTTTTTTTCTAGCTTTATAAAGTAATTTTTTGGTAGATTGTTTGGCATGGCACTAAATATATAATTTAATTTAGGTAAAATTGTCATTTTTATTGTATTAGCTAGACCCAGCTAAAAGACTAATCTTTTTCCCAATTAGTTAGATCTGACTTTATTTGTGTGAAGTGTTTTATAGATGTGTTCATATAGTTCCTGGGTTTGTTTTGACAGGTAGATTCCCAAATATTTTCCAATGTCTACAGTAACTTTAAATGGAATTTATCTTTCTACCTCTAGCTGTTGGATTTCATTAGAAATATATAGAAATGCTGAGGATTTATTTATATGGGTTTATTTTATTTCCTGCAACTTTGCCAAATTTATTTATTGTCTCAAGTAGCTTTTTATTTGATTTTCTAAGATACTCCAAGTATATCATCTGCAAAGAGTCTCTTCTCTTAGTCTCTTCTTTGCCTAATTTGATTCCTTCAATTTCTTTTTCTTCTCTAATTGCTGCTACTAACATTTCTAGTACTAGATTGGATAGGAGGGGTGATAGTGGACATCCTTGTTTCACCCCTGATCTTATTGGAAATGCTTCTAGCTTATCCCCATTACATATAATGCTTGCTGATGGCTTTAAATAGATGCTACCTATTATTTTAAGGAAGCTCCATTTATTCCTATACTTTCTAATGTTTTTAATGGGAATGGATGTTGTATTTTGTCAAAAGCCTTTTCTGTATCAATTGAGATAATTATGTGGTTTCTGCTAGTTTTGTTGTTGATATGATCAATTATACTGATGGTTTTCCTAATGTTGAACTATCCTTGCCTTCATAAAATAAATCCTACCTGATCAAAGTGTATTATTCTTGTGATAAGTTGCTGTAGTTTTTTTGCTAATATTTTATTTAAAATTTTTACATCTATATTCATGAGAAAAATTGGTCTATAATTTTCTTTCTCCATTTTATCTCTTCCTGATTTAGGTATCAGTACTGTATTTGTGTCATAAAAAGAATTTGGTAGGACTCCTTCTTCACTAATTTTCCCAAATAGTTTGAAGAGTATTGGAATCAATTGTACTTTAAATGTTTGATAGAATTCATTAGTAAATCCATCTGGCCCTGGAGATTTTTTTCCCAGGGAGCTTGGTGATGCCTTGTTTGGTTTCTTTTTCTGAGATGGGAGTATTTAAGTAATTTACTTCCTCTTCAGTTAATTTGAGCAATTTATATTTTTGTAAATATTCATCCATTTCACTAAGATTGTCAAATTTATGTGCATACAATTGGGCAAAATAATTTCTAATTATTGCTTTAATTTCTTCTTCTTTGGAGGCAGATTCACCCTTTTCATTTTTGAGACTCATAATTTGATTTTCTTCTTTCTTTTTTTATTATCATATTGACTGCATCAGCAAGCACCCCAGCATACCCAGGGTGGCTGCTAGCACAGGTTCTTAGATCTGCTTTTCTAAAGGAAAGCAACTCAAAATGGGTTAACAATCTTACTTTAATCAATCAAACGTATATCATTTACCTAGTCAACACTCTGAACTTCAGAGAATACAAACAGAAGTTACAAGCAGACAGAGAAACAGATCATCAGATGGGCTTCCAGTCATCTGACCATTACATTGATACCTAGTCAGTTACCAGAGAGGGAAGCACCAGCATCTGGGTTTTCAAAGCCGGGGGGCTCAATGGCTTCCCAGAGTCTCATCTGGCCAAGTCACACAACTCTTTCCAAAGTGAGCACCAAAGGAAAAATTAACATCAAGGTATGTATAGCCTTCTCCTGGATCAGAGAATGTCACAACCCTCTTGACCCACTGCCCAATCACAAAGTAATAAAGCCTGGGCATTCCTGAAGAACAACCCTCCTGCCTCAGGCTCCATGTGACCACATTCAGCCTATTGGGGGCAGAGTATACTTTCAAATCAGGGAAGTTTCTTCGAGCCACTTTAGCCTATCAAAAGGCCTAGGGGCAGGGAAGATCTTCAGATTCCCATAACATTGACTAAGGGTCTATCAATTTTATTGTTTTTTTTTTTCATAAAACCAGCTCTTAGTTTTATTTATTAGTTCAATAGTTTTCTTAATTTTAATTTTGTTAATCTCTCCTTTGGTTTTCATTATTTCTAATTTAGCATTTAATTGGGGATTTTCAATTTGTTCTTTTTCTAGCTTTTTCAATTGCATGCCCAATTCATTGACCTCCATTTTCTCTAATTTATTTATGTATGCATTCAGGGATATAAAACTTCCCCTAAGAACTGCCTTTGCTGCATCTCACAAGTTTTGGTATGATGTGTAATTATTGTCATCCTCTGGAATGATGTTACTGATTGTTTCTATAATCTAGCCTCTGGGTGTCTACATTGAGACCAGTGTTTCCCCTGAGTTACTCTGAGGCTCCCAGAGTAATCTGTGGGAGAGGGGTGGTTTGGCTTCTTCAGATTTCTGCCTCTATGCCCCTGGGCTATATCTCAAGCAGGTTCAGCAGCTGGCAGCCAGCAGAGCTGGTGTCTGCAGATTCCCCTGGTGGTGCTAAGGCCCACCTGGGCTAGTGTTGTTAGTGCTTTCTGGCTCCAGCAACCTGAGCTATGGGAGCTTCTGCTGGTCAAGTGAGGTGGAACTTGTTTGGACCTCTCCCACCCTTCACTTCAGACTCCTTACTGCCTCAGTTACATCCTTTCTCAGTGACTCCTAAGCCTGAGGCTATTTCTAATATTTCAGGATTTTGCTCTGGGTGGGACATTTCTCTGGTTTTCTGGGTCAGGGAAAGGGGATCAGAGCAGCTAGGGTTTACTTTGCCATCTTGGCTTCTGGAAATTCAGATAGATGATTTTTAAACTTCCAGGCTGTGGGCTGATAGGCCACAGGACAAGCTGCTGTTGCTGCTGGGGGCCCTGTGGTTTCTCTTACCCAGCTCCAAGTGATCCTCCATCCTGTGTTGAGATACCTGCAAATTGCCCTTGGGGTTGGTGAATTACCTGCCTGGGGCTCCTTCTCACTCTGCGGTAGTCTGCTCTCTGGTGCATGCTGGTGCCACCCTGGTGGGCTGCATGCTGCCTCTGCCCAGGCCTATGTGGGCACTTTCCTGGGCTAGGAATCTGCTATGCTCTGGTCTCCCAATCAATTCTATTACTCTAAAATCTGTTCAGATTCACTTTTTATAGTTTAGTGGCTGGATTCATGGAGGAGCTTAGAAAAGTTACTGCTTCCACTCCGCCATCTTGGCACCGCCCCCAGGTCAGATTTCTCTTATCTAAATTGTTATGGCGTATGATTCTAGGGAAATATTCAAAACTAAATTATTTAGACCTCATTTCTATGTTCTCAAAGGTAGGCAATAATATCCCATCCAGCAAATATATAATCAGGATCCAATATGAGAATCAGTTATCAAATAATAGTTTATTTCTTCCATTACAGAAAAGACTGTAAAAGTTTTCAAAGGTGTATACTTCAAATAAGAAAACCTAAAACATATCAAGTAACCTATCACACTCATTATACTTTCCCAGGACATAAAAATATCTTTGTATAATTATGAAATGGAACTTTCACTTTCACATTCACATCAGATCTGCACTGATTGATTAATACATATGATCTTGATCTTCTGACTCACAAGGGCATGACTTAAGCCTCTTGACTCCTTCAGCTGCTGGATGATTTGACTGTCACAAGATTGTCTTATTTTCCCTCTGGTCATCTGGAATTCAATTCTAGGACATCTGGAACTTATAATTATGGCCAAGAATAAAAATGTCCCTTTCTCAGTATTTGTAGGTACTGATCTATGCTCAGAAGAAAAAGAAAGGGGAAGAATACAGAAGAAGGTGGCAAGGAAGGGAGTTAAATCCTCTTTGCTCCCTTTCTTAAAGTCTAAGAGAGAAGAAATCATTTTAGGAGAATCCTCCTAAAAGCATAGCTTTTGTTTTTCAATAACCCTTAGTGTGGATAATTCTTCTTGGATTATTCCAATCAACTTTTACAACCCCTTCCTCCTTTATGGGAATAGATGGGATCCACTGAAGAGGCAGGCAGGTCAGGTTTCTCTTGTTCTGACTTGTTATACCCACCAACTCCTGGCATAGGACTCTAGGGAAATTGCTACACTATTCCAAAGGGATGATTTTCAGGTATGAGCCAGTCTACAAGCAAAACTCCACTTGGAATGCTTCTTTAGAAGTTTGACAAAGGAACTCATTGTGCAGCCTCATCATGTCATTGAGGCACTGAACTGATCGGAAGTCCACTAAGGAATTATTCTAGCAAGAGTTTTGTTTATGGTGTTAAAGTAAGTGAAAAGCTTGAAGAAGACAAGCGTTAATTGACCTTTGGATTTTGATAATGCATAAGTCAATGGAAATCTATATTATATTTTATATACATATATATAGTATATAATGGTATATATAGTATATAGTGTATATATAGTATATATGGTATATATATACTATAAATATACTATAGTATATATATATAGTATATATGTAGTATATATTATAGTATATATATAGTATATATGGTATGTATATACTATGTATAGTATATATATAGTATATATATGTAGCATATATAGTATATTATAATAAATAAATATATATATATACACTATATTTTTTTCTTCAAGGCTTCATTTTCCGTATTAATATTATTAATAATCATCAGTCATTACAAATAATTTTGCTGAGGTTCCTGGGGTGAATGCTGATTGAAACTACTTTTTATCTACAGTAGAAGGAGCATTAGCCTTGGAATCAGAAAATCTGAATTCATTTTCTGACTTTGGGGATATTCATGGAGGACAGCACCTCTGGTATGCTTGCTGAACCCTCTTCAGAGCTGCTCATCCACTTTTGATTTCCACTTGATTCACTCAGCTCTTAATTGTGACTCTAAGAGGCATACAGTAGCCATACCCCAGGAAGCCCTCTCAGCATATAGGGTGAATCACATTGAAAGGTAACTGACAGCCTCAAACCTCGTACTGATTTAAGGAGTGTCTACCCTAAGCATGTGAAGACTTCCCCTAGAGGAATGAGTGGATGAGAACAATTTCCTCCTATGGTCATAAAGGTTGCTGAAACTCGCACCATGGTTCACTTTGAGCTTGGTAAGTTATCGAAGATGCCAAGGTCATCCACAGAGTCATCACCAATTATCTTGACTTTTGTCTTTCCACTGGACTTCAATGACTCTGGAAGAGAGACTGAGGTTGATGACTTTGTACAACTCTGCCACAATTAAATCCAATTCATGCAGAAATCAAGACATTACCCATTATGTCATTGATTTTTTCTTTTAACATGAAGGACAAACAACAATAACAACATGATATAACTTGGGCACTTAAAATCTCTGGTTTTCACTTTCCTCATCTGTAAAATGAGATTATTGATCGAGTTCATCTCTATGATCTTTTCCGGTTCTAATAATCTTATGATCTTAAAAGTTTGCTTTGAAAAGAATATTCATAGAGTAAGTTATTATTAGAAATTTTAGCTCTTGGTTTGAAGAACTCTTTTTGAGTGACAATGTAATGGCAAGCACAGAAATACTTAGCACCTTGTTTCAGCTATTTAATTGTTTAGCACCTTGTTTCAGCTCAAATCCTTGCTCATGATTATATCAAGTCTTTGTTAAGAAACAGAACTTGTAAAACCCACAGTGGGCGGGAGTTGACAAAAACAGAAACAGGGAGGAGCTAATGACCATATATAAGGAGAAGCCCAAGCTGAGAAAGAGCAGAATTGAGAAGGGAACAGGTGATGGTGGTACTCTGTCCCTTCTGCATGTGTTGATTTTTGTTTGTAATACTTTGTACAGAAGACCTGGGACCTTACTGGAAGCTGTGAAATAGGATTTTCTTGTCTGTTTACTGAAGTCCTGGCGGAGGCTTTTGGAAGTTCTGAGACTATACTGATGATTTCTGTTGTGTTGAGATTTATTTGTGGGTCCGTGTTGAGTTCTCAGACCTTGTTTGTGGGTCTGTAGTGGTTTCACAGGCAGAAAGTGAATTGATGATAGTGCCAGCAATGTGTTTGAATGTTGTTTTAGCATTGTTAAGCTTTGTCTTCCCTGAAACAGAAACTGCGAAGGAATTGAGGTGGACTGGACATTGTGAACTTCAGTATGGAATGGGAACTGGACGAGGAACTTCACAAGAAGTTGGATGAGGAGTTGAGAGCTGCCTACCTTTGAATCCAGTGACAGTTTGGTAAATTCAGGCAAAAGCTGGGACCATGGAAAAGGAACCATGGAAACTAAGCACCAGCCCCAAGTCAAGATAAGAAGACCTATCCTTGGGTACTTAGTGCTGACTGAGAAGATAATGATTTACTGTGGCCTAGGGGTGAGAGAACTTTATATTCTCTACCTTGTACCTCTTAAGGATGATTGGAAACTAATTTCCAATCAAGAAGAAAGAAGACTTTTTGACTGAGAGATTAAGACAATGTGACCTAGGGATGGAGAACTTTGACCTTTGTACTTTGTGTCCCTTAAGAAGGCTTGCTCCTTAAGGATGATTGAATTAAGGACTTACTTAATGATATCTTTTGTTTAAAACTATGTGGCCACTTGGGTGAAAACTATGTGGCCACTTTAGTGATAAATTGTTATGTTATAACATTTTGAATGCTGTACTTTGGTTTCTGTGAATATTTTGCTTTAGTTTACTGCTTTATAAATAGAGAGTTCAAACTGTACTATGTGATCAGAACCTTAAAGCTGATCACGGCAGCAATCCTCTGGAAAGCTTCTTGTGCTTGGATTTACACTTATATGGAACTAAGATAATTGCAAGTACTTAATATTATTAAAAGGTCACAAAATTTTAAATTAAAATTTATTTGTATTTTTCTCAATGTGCTGTTTCTTTTATTTCATAACACAGCTCTATCAGAAAACCTCAAGAAAGTAATTTAAATATATTCTAACAGTCATGGAAGGAGGAAGACTTTCTTCTTCAGAGGTGGAGGCTACAACTTGCTAGAAACATTCAAAAGATCTCAATTTTATTCTAATTAGTTGTAAATCCAATTTAATATTCTTTAAAGACAAGACAAATCCATAGTTTTGTAATTCACCTTAATGCTAAAGATCAATTAGGGACTTTTTAATGAGAAATAATGATGAATAATTAGTATTAAATAACTTGGGAAACCAGATTTCCACAGAACAGTCTAACAGGTATTTCAATTCACTATCCGTCTACCAGTAAACAGACTGTTGGAACATAGATTCAAGAAATGATGTCACCATTAGAAGTAGAAAGAGTTCTTGCAATTTTATTCTTGTAGCTTTATAAGATGCAAGGCACTGCTTTGTGGGAAGAATATGAGAAATCAGAAAAATACTTTAAATCTTTAAAATAAAACAAATATTGTGAAAGAAGTTATGTTTATTCAAATTCAAAGCTGCTTTCTTTTACTTAGACTTTCATAAATGTCAGCAGAAGGAATAAATGTTCTCCAGAGATGTTAATTGTGCTCTCTGCCCAGGAAATAAGGCTAGAGATTTTTTGAAGAGAAAAAAAAACCCTACATTCTTTCTACATCATCCAAATCAAAGTCAAATTGGTAGCAGCTCTAAGATAATTGATGCTACCATTCATCCTGGCTCTGAGGCCAGCTTCTATATCACGTGCTTCTCATGCACAAAATATTATCCAAAAGTATTCCAAAGAGTATTTTGTTATCATTTTATCTAGTTCTAGGAAATATTATCCTGACAATGTAATTGTTATAGTACTAAACTCATAAGCTATTTTCACAAACTAAACAAACATTTGTTGTCTGCTATTTGCAAGGCACTATGCTAAGTGCTGGGGATACAAAGAAAGACAAAAAAACAGTCCTTGCTCTCAAGGATCTCCAACTAAAGAGGGAGATAACATATAATCAACTATGTACGAACAAGAAATGTACATAGAAATTGGAGACAATCCCAGAAAGAAAGCTAAACTATGGTTAAGAACTGGGGAAAGCTCTTTGCAGAAGATGGGATTTTAGCTGAGACTTAAATGAAATAGGGAAGCCAGGAGGCAGGAGATGAACAGGAAGAGAATTTCAAGCATGGAGAGCAGCTGGTAAAGATTCAGTCTGGAGATGATGTATCTTTTTTGAGGAACAAAAAGGAAGCCAGTGTTAGTTTAGGTTAAAATTTAAGACTATTAGAAAAGTAGGCAGGGAGCAGGCATAATGAAAACAACAACCTTGTATTTTATATTGAAAACAAAGGGTATGTGTATATGTATGTGCATGCATGTATGTGTATGTATGTGTGTGTGTGTGCAATATTTTTGATTATATTAAGTAAGGGACCTTCTATGGCTATGCCTTTTTTTTTTTTGAGAGATTGAATCTCCTAAATTCACCCAGATTGTTAACCGTATTGGTGCCAGACTTAACATGGACACAAGTTTGGTTTTAGTCTGACCACCTCAGAATGACCAAACTGATGAATCAGAGGCTTCAGACATATGCCACTGCATGAGGCTTATCTCCACGCTTTTTGGAGTTTTTTGTGTGAGTGCTATATGTTATTAAAGTTTTTTTTTCTGCATCTATTAAAATAATTAGGATTTTGTTGTTTTTTGCTGTTGTAATTAATTGTGTTAATTGTTTTCTTTTGTTAAATCCCTAAATACCTGTTATGAATCCACTTTTGTCATAGTGATTGTTTTCTTATATTACTGTCCTCTCCAGGGTAGGATTTTATTTAAATTTATTTTGCATAAAGATCTATTAATTAAATTAATCTCTAATACTTCTTGATTTGGGTATCAGGTCCATATTTGTCTTTTAAAGAGTTTAATGGACTGCACTCTTTCTCTGTTTTAAACTAATTTTAATGTAATTGTTCTTTAACTTTTTGATTGAATTGTATTACAGTTCCTTTAGGCTTTATTTATGGATTGCTCAATTGTTTTCCCCTGAAGTGGCCTATATATCTCTGCCTCTGTCTCTGTTTCTCTGTATATTTCTGTCTGTCTCTCTGTCTCTGTCTCTTTCTCTATTTTTGTCTCTATTACTCTTTTTTATTTGAGTGTTTTATATTTTCATAGATACTCATTTACTTCAGGTGAATTCTCAGTTTTTCTGATCTGTTGTTCTGATGGTAGTTTCTTATATTTCTCTTTATTTACTCTGTTTGTTGTGAATTCACCTCATTCATTTTTTATTTTGGGTAATATGGTGTTCCTTTCTTTTCCCTAGGATCATAATTTTATTTGAAATACCAGATATAACTAAATATGCTCATTTTACTAAGAGTTAGCATCACAACCATTCATTTTGATGGGATCACATTCGTTTACTCCCAACATTTTATATTATCTCACAAACTGCCACCACAGAAATACAATTCCTTTCAAGTATCTCTAAAACAAAAGGCTGCTAGTGATAAAGAGGTAAGCAGGCACGCGTGCGTGCGCGCACACACAAACACACACACACACATACACACACACACACACACACACACACACACACACACCCCAATGATAACAATACCAACAACCAATTATTTTGATCTTAGCCTTATCATTTCACTGTTTTTAGTAAATAAGTCTTTAGAATTGATTTTCCACTTCTTTTTTTTTGAAAGTCTCAATTAGATTAATCTGTTTTCAAATCTACATTACTTTAGAATTCACTGAATCTCTCAGATAATTTTGAGGCCTTACTGGTTCTTCTAATTGCTTCCTATGCTGGTCACAGTGCACCATGGCTCTTGGAGAATGATGAGAGTACCTTGACATTGAAGCCACTGTTAATGATATAAACACGAGTATTTCCACTGGGTGAGTCTATTCTTGATATGCTTGTTGTTATTGGGGTTGTGGAATCTGGCTGCCTGGGTGTTACAGCAGGAGGGACAGCTGCTGGTAGAGAGTATGCTTTTGGTGCAGGTCAAGGTGAAGTTCTCAGTGGAGGTGCCTAGGTTTTTGGAGGTAAAGAGAAGGGCATTTGCTACGTCTGCCTCCTGCTTCTGAATGGCAGCTTGACTCCTGGTCACAGAGGTAACACGGAGAAGTCCCTCTCCCTTTTTTTATTAGATTATTAGTATTTCATATCTTTAAAAATATTTCTTAGTTTTATCAGTTCTAGAGTTGTTTCAATACATTTCTCTAATAACTTTGAAGTTATTTTTGTCAAGATTTAGCATTTGTCTTGGGTTATTTGTGTTATATTTTTCCAGGCTTTTTAATTGCACATTCAGTGTATTGACTTATCTTTCCATTTGTTCACCTGTGTCTTCAGAAGGATTGCTAGGTGGTTCATTGGATAGAATGCTGGTCTGAGATAGGAGGAACTAAGTTCAATTCAGGCTTCAGACACTTACTAACTCTATGATCCTGGGCAAGTCATTTAATCTATTTTGTCTCAGGTTACTCATCTGTAAAGTGAGCTGGAGAAGGAAATGGCAAACCATTCCAGTATCTTTGCATAGAAAATCCTAAATGGGGTCACAGAGTTGGACATTACTGAAAAACAACTAAACAACGAAGCTTTATACAATCCAATTCTTTTTTTTTTTTGCTATTTTTGAGGGGAGGGCAATTGGGGTAAGTGGCTTGCCCAAAGTCACATGGTCAGTAAGTGTGTCAAGTGTCTGAAGCTGGATTTGAACTCAGGTCCTCCTGACTCCAGGGCTGGTACACTATTCACGGCACCACCTAGCCACCCCTATACAATCTAATTATACAAGTAGTTAGGTGGCACAGTGGATAGAGCACTAGTCCTGGAGTCAGGAAGACCTGAGTTCAAATTTGACCTCAGACATTTACTAGCCATGTGACCCTGGGGAAGTCATGTGACTCTTTTTTTGTCTCAGTTTCCTCACCTGTAAAATGAACTGGAGAAGAAAGCAGCAAAGCACTCCTTCCTATGTATTTGTTGAGAAGATGGCTCAATCCCCCTCCCCACCCAAAAAGAGATCATGATGAGTCTTACATGATTGAATTGACTGAACAAAAAAGTTTCAGAGACATACATTTTCTTCTGAGGATGCCTTGTGTCTTAGGATCCCATAATTTTTATATGTTTCCTTCTTGTTATCATTCTCTTTAACATATCTATTCCTCATTTATGTGATTTGCTTTCTGATTCACTATAATTCATCTTCTTTTGTTCCTACTTTTTTTAAGTACTATTCTTATTTCATTATTATCTATGAAGGATGAGTTATTTCAGGCTTTGTGTTGTTCTTTGTAATTACACTTTAGAATGTCTTTTTTTTTCTTTTTAATTTATCTTGTAGTCTTAAAAACATACATGACCTTTGGTGCTTAAAAAATTAACAGTAGAATTTTTTTCAACAATCTATAAATATATATTCCTGAGACTTAGTGGAATGAAACCCATAACTGTACTTAGGCTCTGTGTGTATATATCTCATTCGAAAGAAACCCAAAAAGTCAGGCAGCTAGGTATAGTAATCATTCTATATGAAGGTATATTCATTGGAGGAAATTCAGGCAACAGAGGGGTAGGCATGATAGAGAGTATTTATGTGAAGGGCAAAGAAGAGAGGAAGAGAAGTGATTCTATCACTGGGGTGTATTATAAGCAATATGGTCAGAAAGAGGAAACATGAGGAACTAAGGAAACAGATACAAGTTTGCCAGAGAGGCATGATAGAGTAGACATGTGGCTGCAATTATCCCAACATATCTGCTTGAATGCTATATCTCTTTTCTCTCTGTCTCTGTCTGTCTGTCTGTCTCTCTCTCTCTCTCTCTCACACACACACACACACACACACATAAGCAAAACAACTTATGATTTGTTTTAGTGATAATTTCATCCTTTAAGATTTGGAAGAACCAAAAGGGGGAAATTCTGTCCTGAACTTTGTTCTCATTAACATGGAGGACTTGGTTTCTGGGATGGAAATAAAAAGAACTCTAGAGGGAATGACCACTTCATCCTAGTGTTTGTGATAAAGGAGAGGACACCCTGGAATAATATGGCATGTACCCTAGATTTTGGGAAAAACTAATTTCAAGGTATTCAGAGGAAACATATGTCAAATTCCATGGATTAAAATAATTCAGGAGAATTTAGCCCAGAGGATATAGGAGATACTAATGAATGAAATTCTAAAGATGCAAAGAGAAACAATTCCAATGAGAAAGGAAAATGAAATTTCTCTGAAGAGACCAATGTAGATAAAGGAACTCACCAAACAATTTAGATTGTAAAAAGAAATACAGGAAATGTAAGTAAGTATTCATGACTTGAAAATAAATAGGAAAATCTGGCACAGTCTTTTTCTTATGGTATTTTATTTTTCTCCAGTTACATGTCAAGAAAATTTTTAACATTATTTTTTACAATATTTTGAGTTCCATTTTTCTCCCTTTTTCTGAAAATGAGAGGCAGTTTCATATATATATATATATATATATATATATATATATATACATGTGCTATCATAAAATTTTTACATATTAGTCACATTTGTGAAAGAAGAAACAAGTTTTCAAAAACATGACAAAGACAGAATAAAGTAAGTGATCTGTATTCAGAGTTCTTTATCTGGATATGGATAGTATTTTCCTTTGTTAGTCCTTTGTTTTTGTTGTGGATCATTGTCTTTCTGAGAAGAGCTGAGTCATTCATAGTTGATCATCAGACAAGGTTGATAATACTGTGTAAAATATCTTCCTGGTTCTAAAATATCTTCCTGGTTCTACTCGTTTCACTTTGTATCAGTTTGTGCAAGTCTTTCCAGGATTTTCTGAAATCTGCCTGTTCATCATTTCTTATAGCACAATAGCATTCCATTACATTCACATGCCATAGCTTGTTCAGCCAATCAATATGCATCACCTCAACTTCCAATATTTTGCCACCAAGAAAAGGGCGATTACAAATATTTTGCAAGTGTAGGTCTTTTTCCATTTTTTATGATCTCTTTGTCATACAGACCTAGTAGTGACATTGCTAGATCAAAGCATATGTGCAGTTTGGTTGCCCTTTGAGCATAGTTCCAAATTGCTCTCAAGAATGGTTGTATCAGGGAGGTGGAACCAAGATGGCAGCATAAAAGCAACAAGGTTCTGCAGCTCCCGCATAGCCACATCAAATACCCATAAAATATGACTCTAAACAAATTTTAGGGCTCCAAAACTCAAATAAAAAAAAAATACAGAAAAGCACATCTCCCACTGAAGGCAACTTGGCAGGAAGGGCTCATGGCAGTGTGCTGGGAGCTGAAACCAGCCCAGCCTGAAACTGTCCTTGGCCCTGGGGCAGCCAGGATGAGCCGCAGCTGGAGCCTTTAGGAGAGGGATCAGTGGCAGCTGTGGCAGTTTCCAGAATTATCAAGCCATAAGAAAAAAGAACAAAGTGATATGCCAGTGGAACTCAGCTAAATTTGGGGGAGAAAAGCCATCCAGCCAAACTGCCTCCAGGGCAAGGAAGCTGCAGAAGGAGTGGCCCTGCAGCCGCCTCCACATGGCTGCTTCAGAGCTCTTGGCCTGCAGACTGCAGGGGGGCCAAGCGATCATTCAGAGGCTAAGTGCTCTTGTGTTGAGCGACCTGGATCCGGATGGTGGTCTTGGGTGGTGGTCCTGGGGGGCGTTTTCATTGAGCCAAAGCTGGTGGGGCTGAAAGAAAACAGCGACCTCCTAATAGCATTGGCAGCTGCAAAAACCCCAGTCATTTGGGACAGAGCCTTCCCCTCTTGAAGCAGAGTTCCACAGAGTTAAAAAGTCAAGTAATTGACTGGCAATAACATGAGCAGGCAAAGGAAGGAAAGTAAGAACAGTAAATGAACTTCAGATTCCTTCTTTGGGGATAAAAAGGATCAAAGCATGGAATGGGAGGAAGACAACACAGTCAGAACTCCCACACCAAAAGCTTCCAAGAAACATGAAGACTTCTTACAAGCCATAGATCAGCTTAAGAAGGATTTTGAAAATCAAATAAGAGAAGTGGAGGAAAAATTGGGTAGAGAAATGAGAATGATGCAAGAAAATCATGAAAAGAGAGTCAACAACCTGACTGAAGAGAACAACACCTTAAAAAAAAGGTTAACTCAAATGGCAAAAAAGGCCCAAAAAGCCAATGAGAAGAAGAGTGCCCTAAAAAGTCAAATTTGCCAGATGGCAAAAGAATCTCAAAAGCTTTTTGAAGAGAATAATTCCTTTAGAATTAGAGTGGAGCAAATGGAAGCAAATGACTTTATGAGAAATCAAGATACTATGAAACAGATCCAAACAAATGAAAAATTAGAAGGCAATGTGAAATATCTCCTTGAAAAAACCACTGACCTGGAAAATAGATCCAGGAGAGACAATTTAAAAATTATTGGACTACCTGAAAGCCATGATCAAAAAAGGAACCTAGAAAGAATCCTTCAACAAATTCTCAAGGAAAATTGCCCTGATATTTTAGAACCAGAGGGCAAAATAGAACTTGAAAGAA
>CM053590.1:168844039-168861463 GCA_028646515.1 Pseudochirops corinnae | reverse complement strand
AGTGGAAGTTTGAGTATTCTATTGTTCCTTGTTCTGAATACTGTGGCCACTGTAGTGAAAACTGTGTGGCCATTTTCTGTGATAAGATGTAATGTTGTGAATATTATAATGTTTTGAATGTTTGTCTTGATTTGTAATGGAATAAACAGAGTGTTCACTATATTTTGTAATCTGAACTCTAAAAGCTGTTCACAGTAGCGTTCTTTTGGGAATCTGCTGGTGCATGGCATTACAATTTGGAAGAACAAAAGGTAAGGTAAAGAATATCAAATGAATGAATGAAAAAAATGTAAAGGACGGAAGTTTGGCAGTACCAGATCTTAAGTTGTATTCTAAGGTGGTCATTATTAAATCTATCTGGTACTGGCTTAGAAATAGAAAGGTGGATCAGTGGAGCAGAGTAGACATACAATACATGTTAGTAAATGATTATAGTAACCCTGGGTTTGACAAATGTAAGGATTTAAGATTTGGGGATAAGAACTCACTATTTGGTTAAAAAATTGTCGGGAAAACTGGTAGAAATTGGGAATAGACTAATATCTTACACCATTTACCAAGATAAAGTTTAAATGGACACATGACCTAGATACAAAGAGAGATATCACAAGTAAATTAGAAGAACATGGAATATATTTACTATTAGATTTATGGATTGAAGACTTTAGAAATAAATAAGAAATATGCAGTATTGTGAGATATAAAATGGATGATTTTATTACATTAAATTTAAAAGTTTTTGCACTAATAAAACTAATATAGTCAAGATTAGAAGGAAAGCAGAAAAATGGGCAGGGGAAATATTATTGACAGTTTCCAAGATAAGGATGTTTTATCTCAAATATATAGAGATCTTTGTCTAATTTATAAGAATGTGAGTCATTCCCTAGTTGATAAATGGCCAAAGGATTAGTCAGTTTTTGGAGGAATAAATCAAAGCTATATTTAGTAATATGAAAAAAATGTTCTAAATCATTATTGATTAGAGAAATGCAAATTAAAAAAAAACTTTGAGATATTATCTCCCACCTATTAGTTTGGCTAAAATAATAAAGGGGGGGAGTGGAATGACAAATGTTGAAGGGGATGTCCGGAATATTGATACACTGTTGGTGAAACTGTAAACTGATGTAACCATTTAGGAGAGGAATCTGGAATTATGCCTAAAGAGTAAAAAAACATGTATATCCTGTGACCCATAACACCAATAGTAAATCTGTTTCCCAAGGTAGTCAGGGGAAAAGAACCTATATTTTCTAAAGCATGCACACACACACACACACACACACACACACAGCAGTTCTTTTTGTGGTGGTAAAGAACTTGAAATTGAAGAATATCTATCAGTTGGGGACTGGTTAAAAGCTGTGGTATGCGAGTGATGGAACACTATTGTGTTGTAAGAAATGATGAGCTCAATGATTTTAGAAAAACCTGGAAAGACTTGCATGAAATAATGAAAAATTAAATGAGCATAACCAAGAGAACATTGTATATAGTAATAGCAATATTGTTCAAAGAATAACTGTGAAAGATTAAGCTATTCTGATTATTATCAATATTCAAATCAATTACAAAAGACCTATGAAGGAACAGGCTATTCACCTCCAGGGAAAGAAATCTTAGATAGAGATGTGCATAGTGTGGTTGTGTGTGTGTGTGTGTGTGTGCCTGTGTCTGTGTCTGTGTCTGTGTCTGTGTCTGTGTCTGTGTCCATGTGTGAAATAGTGGCCTTCACAAATGCAGGATGGGAACAAAGGGAGGAAGACAGTTTGGAACTTGAAATATAATGGAAAAAAAAATTAAAAAAGAAAATTTTAAGAAAAAATGAAAAATCCAGTGTTTACATTACCTCTCTACTCCCCTAAATATGTATATCTGCTTTCACTATGTTTGTATAGTCAAATCTTGTGAATTTACCAGTGAAATATGGTGCCGTAGGTAAAATACGGTATTTGTTGATGTTTATATTTTCCTTACATACAATAATCAAGTTGTCAACTCTGAAGTCTTAACCTTCTTCCTGACTCTTCTTACCAAGTAAACCAAAAGAAATAAATCTTTAGGAGGTCACCTCCCCTTACAGTGAAAAAGGAACGATTCAGAGTTCTTTTTAAATTTTCTTTTCCAAAGAAACATCATATTATTTTGAGAGATTTAAGAGGTAGAGTAGGAGAATGTGAAAGGTAATAAACCAGAGACTTTTACAACAGAGTTGAACATGTTTGTTTCAGGGTATATTTAATAGGGCCTTAGGCAAATAGAAAAGTAGGTAATGTTTGTCTTTGGGGCTTCTTTCCGTTCCCCAATTAGCCTTCTTCTCCTTTCTAGCATCTACTCTGGGTGCCCCATCACTGCCAGCCTAATTGCTACTCGTAACCCCGAAGGGATGACATCTAGGACAGGTAAATTTTTGAAGATGAGTCATTACAGGGATATGTCTTAGCTAGTATCACCATGAGCCCAAGAATATTACCTTTCATTAGGAATAAAAACATAAACAAGAGAGGGAAAGTTCAACAATTGCTTATGAACAAAAAAGTATCTTTAATCAAAGGATGACAGGGGTGAGAGAAAAGTTTTAAGAAGGTAGAAAATTTCAATCTCTGAGATTTAAGGGTCTTAGAGAATAAAAACCAAAAGGTCATCACTTAAATCATAAAGTGTTGGATTATAATACCATCTTTCAATAACAGACCTAGCACATTTTTTACAATGTTTCATGCATGGTCAGAAAATATCTATTGATAACTTAGGTGGAATCACTACTAGTCAGTCAAGTAACATACAATTATTAAATTCTTACTATGTGCCAGGAACTGTGCTAAATACTGCACAAAGAATGAAAAAAAAAATCCAGTCCCTGCCCTCAAGGAGGGCACATTCTAATGGGAAAGGGAGGTAATCTACAAATAGTTCTTTACAAACAAGACATACATAGGGTATTTGGGAAGTAATCTTAGAGTGAAGGCACTAGCAAGACAGGGAACCAGGAATGACCTTCAGGAAAAGGGGTTTGAGCCGAGTTTTGAAAGATGCCAGTGGATGGAGGCAGAATCATAAAGCACAGAGAGGAGAATAAAATGTATGAAGACTGTAAAGAAAGGGAAGGGAAAGAATGTGAACAGCTTAAAATGTCAAAGTATTTTATATTTGATCGTGGTGGTAATAGGTTGCCATTGGAGGTTTTGAATGGGGGTGAGGGGAGGTGTTACATGGACAGACCTGCCCTTAAGGAAAATAGCTTTGGCAGCTAAGTGGAGGAAGGATTGGAGTAGAAAGAGATTTGTGTCAGGAAGGCTAACCAGGAGGCTATTTCAAATCATCCAGACATTTGGCGATGACAGAATACACCAGGTGGTGTTCATGTGAATAGAGAAAAAGAGATCTACATGACAGCTTTTAGAACAATAGCTGTAGGAGATCCGCTCAGCATATTTTTCTCGTTGGACCTTTGTGTTATCAAGAAATAGACAACTTCTGCTTTCCTCATTAGTGAAAGAAAATGTTGCAGAGATACTTTTGACAACATATCATGAAGCTTATAGACTTAAATTTAAGTTTTCAGGGTGTTAATTTCCCTGACACTATGTTCCTAGGTGCAAAATGTTGCTATATAAAGTCTGAATATCTCTATTTAGGTCCACACTCACCATGCTGAATCAGGTTCCTTAAAGCAAGACTACATCTTTCCTGGGTTTTTAGAGGTGCCCCTGGGGAGTTGAATGTGTCTTTTTCTAATACTATTGGCTCAGACTCCCATTCAGTTTTCCCCCCATGTTAACCACCAATGGTTAGAACCTCAGTTTCATTTAATCAATTGATGGCAATCAGATTTTTTAAAGGAATATATACTTTGAAGATATAGAAAAAATTTTTGGAAAATATCCTCCCTCACCCCCTAACACTGAGACACACTGTCTCATTTATTAGCCAAGAATCTGGGAAGAGTGGGATCAAACTTAAACATTGGCTTTTCCTGAAGAAGGGGGCGTTGGTTGCTTTAAAGTTTACATTCTCTAAAAATGTCACTATCTCCTGATTCTCTTCTTACCTGACTAACCTCTCTTCAGTTTCCTTTGCTGAATCTTCATCAAGATCACATCACCTAAATGTAAGCATCCTCTCTCCCACCCCCAGGCTTCTGTCCTGGGCTTTCTCTTCTTCCACAATTTTATTTCAGTTTTTGATGCCATTAGCATCTATGGTTTCAAAGATCATCTGTCCTTATGATTCTCAGATCTACTTATCCAATGATGATCTCTCCCCTGACTTCCAGATTCCCATCTTCAATCACCTATTAGACATCTCAAACTGAATGTTCAACAGACATCTTAAACTCATCAGGTCTAAAACATCTTTCTGTCCAATCTCTCCTCCCTTCCAAAATTTTCTATTACACCACGATCATTCTACTCACTCAGGCTCGCAACCTAGGTGTCATCCTCAACTTCTCATTGCCTAATCCCTCATATCCAATCTATTGCCAAGTAATGTATATTTTAATTCATGACATCTTTCATGTACTCCCCCTTCTTAACTCTGAAAGTGTCCTAGTACAGGTCATCATCACTTCACATCTGGACTTTTTCAACAGTTTCTTAGTTGTTCTACCCACATCTCTCATTCTAATCCATTTTCCATTCAGCTGTCAAATTGATATTCCAAAAGTGCAGATCTTTCCCTGTCACCGCCACATTCATATTCATTGAACTCTGGCGACTTCCCATCACTTCTAGGATCAAATGAAGTACTGTTTGGCATTTAAAACCCTTCAAATTCTGACCCCCTCCTACCTTTTCAATATTTCACCTCACTCCACATCACATATTCTGAAACGAAGGGACACTGCTATAGACTTATAGCAATATCCTTGCTATTCCCTTTACAAAACACTTCATGTCCTGACTCCAGATGGTTTCACTGGTGTTCCTCATTCCCTGGAACTCTCTTCTTCCTCATTTCTGGCTCCTGGGTTCATTTTATTCCTTCAAGACCCAACTAAAATTCCATCTTCTACAAGAAGCCTTTGAAGCCTTTCATAACTCCTCAGTGCTAGTGCCTTCCCTCTATTCATTGTCTCCAGTTTACCCTGTTTTCTCTTATGTTGTTTGTTCATAGATATTTCATGTTGTATTTCCATGAGACTGTGAACTTCTTCATGGCTGAGACTTTCTTTTGTCTTATTTGTATCCCTAGCACTTATCATAGTTCCTGGCACATAGGAAGTGTTTAATGAATGCTTATTAATTAAAAGGAGTACATTCTCACTAATCTTTGATATCTATCAATGATTTTTGGTTTATATATATATATATTTGGCTGCCTCTCCACAACTAACAATCAGTCCTATCATTTAATCTGTCATTTATTTTATGTATAAACCCATAGCTCTCCTCTCTTTGTTGGTTAAACTCCTTGAGAAGGCCATCTCCAATGGGTACCTCCATTTCCTTTCTTCTCATTCTCTTCTCAACTCTCCATACTCTGCCTTCTAACCCAATTATTCAATTAAAACTGTCCTTTAAAAGTTACCAGTGATCTCTTAGTTGTGAAATATAATAGTCTTTTCTCAATCCTCATCTCAATCCCAATCTCTGATGTCTTTGACATTGTCAATCACCCTGTTCTCCTTTTCTTAAGGTTTCCAAGATGCTACTTTGTCTTGATTTTCTTCCTATCTATTTAAATACTCTTTCACAGCCTCCTTTGATGGATCTTCATCCATATCGTTGTCACTGAATGTATGCCTCTCCTAAGGCTCTATTCTGAGCCTTTTCTTACTCTATACAGTTTTGCTTAGTGGTCAAATCAGCTCATTTCTATACAAATGATGCTCAGATCTATTTTTCTGGGCTTAATTTTTTTTTCCTGAACTCCAGTACTATATCTCCAACTATTAGATAACTCACACTAGATTTCCCAGACTCCTTAAGCCTAGTATGTCCAGAGTTGAACTTTTCAAACCTTCCCCTTATATCTCCATTACTGTCAAGGGTACCACAACATTCCCAGGTATCCAGGCTTACAATTTAGATGCTATCCTTTGCTCTTCATTTGCTCTCACTCCTGGACCCAATAACTCACTAAATATTGTCATTTCTACTTTCATAATATCTCTTGTATGTACCCCTTTCTCTTCTTTGACTTTGACATCACCCCTCATTCTTTCATAACTGCAAAAGGCTGCTCATTAATCTCACCACCTTAAGTCTCTTCCCTCTTCAGCTCATTTTCCACTTGTCTATCATTTAGTAACATTCCTTAAAGATAGATCTAACCATATTACCCCCTACCCTCACCCTTCAATAAACTCCAATGGTTCCCTGTCACCTCTAGGATCAAATATAACATTCCCTGTTTAACTTTTAAAGATCTTCACAACCTGATCCCTTACTAGCTTTCCATTCTTATTTTTTATTCCCTCTTCTCTCCCTTATTCTTCATATTGCCATATCATTATTCATGTCTTCTGTTCATTTCCTGCTCTTTTATAGTTTTCTTTCCTCAGGCATTTGACTATTTTGTAATATTCAAACATACATATATATGTGTTAAATATTATGTATTATGTACATATGTATATGTGTATATACTGAAAGCAGGCAGAAAGACCTGCCATATACTATGTAAATGCCTCTTGCATATACTATGTAACCTTATTCAAGTCACTAAAACTTTCAATGCTCTAGACGAGTCTCTAAGATTATAAGGTTTAAAGAATGGATCTACATATATTGGTAGAGGGAGTTTCCTGATTTTAGAGTTTTTATTTAGAGTTTTTTAGTTTTCTGATTCTAAACGTCATATATCAATGACATTATAGTTATTTGTTGTTTAGTTAATTAGTCATCTTTCTCTTCATTACCCCATTTGGGATTTTCATGGTAATGATATTGGAGTGATTTTCTATTTCCCTCTCCAGTTCATTTTACAGATGACGAACTTAGAGAAACAGGGTTAAATGATCTGCCCAGGGCCACACAGGTAGCAAATGTCTGTGGCTGGATTTAAACTCAGGTCCTTCTGACTGTAGGCCCACACTCTATCCACTGTACCACCTACCTGCCCCTATGGTTTCATAGATCCAGTCCTTATCTCTACCTTGGAAGTTCTCAGGAACCGGAAGGGGACCAGAGGAGATTAAATCATATTTACCATCCAAAACATCCATATAAATCATATTAAATGTCAGGTTTTAGGGGAAATTTGCACACATTCTTCCACACTCCTAAAGTGACATATAAATATCAAGCAGATCAACATATATGCATATGTTTCTTACATAATCTTTCCCTGTTTGTTCATATTTTATTTACAAATGTTATTCAGTAAATTAGTTATACACTCACTGCCTTATTCAGGAGGTGAACTTGCCTTATAAATACGGCAGAATTTTTTTTAAAGTATTCTTTGATTTTGAATAATAATCTCTTATGTCTGGGGCTTTGACACCTAGGGTCATCTGTCATTTTCTAGCTATCATCTATATAGGTGTATTCACACTCCATTTTCTTTAACCAATGCCCTTCCATGATGTGAGGCTCTAGATCACATAGTGCCACTGTCATCATTGTGACAATTGCCATTCTATCTTTTCTATCTGTGAGTTTTATTATATTTTCAATGCTAGCGTATTAGTCATTAACAATGACAAGGATTGGTAGAGAAGAGCATAGTTATGGGATCATAGATCTTAGATTCAGAGATAAAAGGAATCTTAGAGATCTTTAAATCGATCCCCTCTTTTTATATGTAAGTAAACTAAGGCTACAGAAGTTAAATGATTAGCCCAAGGACACAGAGATAGTAAATGCCTGAAGTAAAGACTTGGAACCCAGGTTCTCCTGACTCCAGCTATAACACTCTGTTCATTACAATATGCACCCTTTACTACAACACTATTATTATACTTATAAATGGGGTGATACTCTATTGATAGGAATACTTTAAGGTATTTAATGTACTTGGTTGCTGGATATTTCCCCCAGTAAGACCATAAAATAATCAGCATATCAGGAGTTACAAAAGCTTCATACTTAGGAAACGAAATCGATGCTGAAACAGTGGCACAAAAAAGGAAAACAAAACATGCTGCTTCTTTTATTATTTTTAATTAACTTCAATATCTGGCACATTGATGCCAGAAAACCACAGGTTCAGCTGAAATTGGCAACACTTTTGCTAGTGTGGTATTTTCTAAAGGAAGAATTGTTCTATGGTGAATTTTCAGATTTTTAAATATCTCAGGTCTGAATAAGTATATCTACAACATAATGTATACATGACACCTTGATCTGCTTCAGCCTTGAGAATTGGATTAGAAAATATATTTTGTGAAGGTCACAGAGACTGTATGGGCATGAATCATAGGATTAGGCATTAGTAAGTACTTTCGAGATCATGACCATTTTGCAGATGAGAGAATTGAGCTGAGAGTGATGAAGTGACATGTCCAACATAAACTTCATAAGCTTTCAGCACTTTGCTCCCTAGCATTCATAGAATGCATACTGGAGAGAATGCCTTCTCTTCAGAGCCATATCTAATCATTCTTAGTTCCTTCAAAGTTTCAAATCAGCTAATATTTTAGGAAATCTTTTCTGATCCCTTTAATTAATGCGCTCTCTCTCTCTCTCTCTCTCTGTTTCTCTCTCTCTCTCTCTCTCTCTCTCTGTTTCTCTCTGTCTCTGTTTCTCACTCTATCTCTGTCTCTGTCTCTCTGTCTCTCTCTGTCTCTCTGTCTCTGTCTCTGTCTCTGTCTCTATCTCTCTCTCTCTCTCTGTCTCTCTGTCTCTCTCTTTCTCCCTCTTTCCACAAATAGTGTTGTACTTTTTTATCTAGGAAAATATTTTCTTTTCTTTCTGTCTCATTATAGGAGGGACTAATTTTTGCTTTGTCTTTATACACTTAGTATCTAGCACAGCACCTTTCACATAGTAGTCACCTCAAAATATTTATTGAATGAATGAATAAGGGCTGATTTTCAAGTTTTTGTATTAGGCATTCCTGTCCTGCTTTGTTCTTCTTCTTCATGCTAATTGCGTGTTCATCTAGGACAGGTCAATTAGGGAGAGTACAATGTTAAGGTAAAATGTTAAATTATTATTTTAGTGTCAATTAGCACTTTAATATGAGCGCCAAAACAAATTACAAACACAAGTTAAGATATGTACCAAAATGATATAAGCTTCAGAGACTCTTGAGTGAGCCAGGCAAGTAAGAAGGAAACAATCTGCCCTTATCCTAAGCAAGTACTTAGCTAAAACTTAGAACAGTTATTTCTCAAATAATTGAAATAGAAGATTTCACAGGCTCAAAATAATGCAATTAAAAGAAGAAAGAAGTAATTAGGAAAACTGATCTTTGTAACATATAATTTTTAATGATACGATACCCAAAATATATAAGGAACCAAGACGAATACATACCTAAAAGTCATGCCCAAATGGATCAATGGTCAAAGCACATGAACAAGCAATTTTCAAAAGAATTGAAAACTAATAAAAAACCTAAGATTGCATCAAATCGCTAAAAATTGAAAAGTTCCAAATCACAATGAATCTGTTTCACCTCACATTCAGTAAATTTGCAAGATAACAAAAGATGCGAATAGTCAATGTTGGAAAAGTTGTGGAGAGATAGTCACACTAATACATTACCTGTGAAGTCATGAATTATCCAACTATTCAGGAAAGCAGTTTGGAATTATGCTAAAAAAATAAAAAAGCAGACAAAATGGCTATACTCTTCATCCCAGAGATTCTGAAGCTAGGTTACATTTTAACCAACAAAATACTCATAGAATTTTTTTTTTATTAGCAGCAAAGAACTAGAAACAAAAGTTGATTGGCTCATTGACTGGGGAATTAGCTTTTTTTTTTTATTTTGCTACAAGAATATAATGGAATATCACTATAACAGAGACAGTTAAAGCAAAAGTACAGAGAAGTATGGGAACTACAACATAATATCACAATGTTGTAAGGAACAACAGAAAAATATTTTTTGATGTAGTCATTGTGCGAATATATTTCAATCAGCTGTGCTTATATGATATGTTTTATATCTTTCTTCATTTCTTTCATCTCTTTCTTCTTCCATAGGGAGTGTGGGAGGGGACAAAATAAGTGCTTGAAAGTTAAAAAAAAATAATTTTATAAAAAAGAAACTGATTCTGAAAAATGCAGAGAAGCATAGAGTCATATAAACTGATGCAAAGTAAAATTTAACAGAACTTAACAATATAAGCAATGACTACAACAACATAAATGTATGGAATGATGTAACGGTAATTAATTTAAATTTGAAGACCCCTTTTTGTTATGTCAAGTAAGCAGGTCCTTAGCCCTTAGTAACTAATCAAACCTTTGTGGCTAAGAGGCAGAGGGTGTGAACTCTGTCTCCTCTGCTAACATAACAGAAAGGGTTTGGCTGAAACAGGAAGCCAATGCTTTGTGTGTATGTAAGAAGAGCCCCAGAGAGACACAGTCAGAATTAGAATTTTTTCCTCCTGGCGGGCTTCTGGTGGAGAAAAGAGAGAGTTTCTCTCAGTGAGCATCTGGAAGCTGACTGAGAACTGAGAGAGGATTTCCTTGAGACCAGAATCTGGTGAAGGCTGAAGTTGCTGCGCAGAAGGGCACCTGGAAGACTGAGATTTCTTCTGGGTCCTGGGGCCAGCTGAACTGCTGGAAGATGAAGAAGCCTGACCCAGATAAGGGATAAGACTTCGTTTGTTTGTGGTTTGGTTGATCCTTGAGTTCTGGGGAACAGAAATTGTGAAGGTTTTGAGATGTGCTGGACCCTGTGAACTTCAGTGTATAGCAGGAACTGCCTGGAGGACTGGACAAGAACCTGGGAGCTGTCTGCCTCTGAATCCAAGTGACTGGTGGATTCAGGTAGGAGATGGTGTTGTACAGAAACCCAAATCTCAGGTCACTGCACACCACCTGATTTGTGGCCCACTATTAAGCCCCCTTTATATTTCTGTCTTTGTCTCTATCCTATATCTTGTCATAGCTTGAAACAGCTTTAAGACATGTCTGGGCATTGCTCAGAGCAAAGTTCCCTGGCCCCTCCTTCCCCAAATTAGCATTTTATATATTTTCTTTGAATCAATATAAGTGTACAAAGTGCAACTCGGCATTATGGTGTAACATAGAGACCACCCTGTCCTGTTTTGCTGACCAAGCAGGGTCTCCACACCCTTCATGACCCTGGCCTGTTCTGGGATTTTCCAGTTCCCCTTACACCATGACCTGCCACCCTGTTCTGGAAAGCATTGACTATGATGCTCCACCCTGCTCTTCTGAGGGACACCTGAGTTACAGGAAGATTACACCTTTGTACCCTTGTGCCATATTCCAAAATTAGCCCTGACATATAGATCTAACCAATGGCTGTTCTTTGCTTCTGTATGTCATGGCTTCTGCTAGCTCCCCTCCCTGATTGTGGTTTTTGTGGTTTTAGCCTTTATAATCAAAGTCTGTACCCCCAAAGATCACTACCAATTTGAGTGAACACTCTGGTAGTCACATGCTTGCTCAATAAATCCACACCTAAATTTTACCTTGAACCCAGGTCTTGGCTCACTCTTATTTTCTGCACAACACTGAGACCATGGAAGGGGATCCAGGGAATCTGAGAAACCACCTTGAGTCAAGATGAAGAAAAGACCTCTCCTTGGATATTGAATTCGAGGATGAAATTGAAGTTTATTAGAGACCAAGGGGTGGAGGGTTTGTGTAATTTTCTAATGATTTTACTTAGTGATTACGATATTTAGTGACTGATAGCTAGATAAGTGACTATTAAGTTAACCTATGATTGCCTCGTGAGTGGAAGACTGACTACTGTATTTTGAGATGACTGAATGACTGAGTAAGGAGGCAAACCTCCTTAGGGATACCAGATGATTGTTCTTTTGTTCTTTGTTCTAAATATTGTGACCACTTTGGTGAAAACTATGTGGCCATTTTAATGATAAGTTGTTGTGAACACTGTATTGTGATTTCCTGTGATAAGATGTAATGTTGTGAATATTATATTGTGATTTGTTGTGAATGTTTGCCTTGATTTGTTATGGAATAAATGATGTGTTCACTATATTGTGTAATCAGAACCTTAAAAGCTGTTCACAGTAGCAGTCTTTGGGAAGCTGCTCATGCATGGCATTACAAACAACAAAAACAAAACAATCAAAACTGAATGCAGTGAAATTAAAATAACCAAACTTGATCTCAAATAAGAGATTTACCTTCTTTGCAGAGAAGGAAGAATAAAAATATGGAACACTTCATATAATTTCAGTCTTGATTGATGTTTTGATTAGTTTTGAAGAACTATTTGTGGGGGTTTTGATATATATTTGTTTTTAGGGATGACTATCTGAGATAAGGAAGAGAAATATATTGGGAAACAAAGATAATATAAAACAAAATATATAAATAAAAATTAATTTAAAATCCAATAATTTTGCTAGTAGAAATTCTGATAAAACATGGAGAATAATATAAAAATAATAGGAAAATGCTTACATATGTTTATATGGGACAAGACAATTACAAAGCACAATACATGTATTATTTAATTTGATATTCAAAATAAGCCTTTGACTTAGGTAATAAAGGTATTTTTAATCTCTATTTTTCATACAAGGAAATGCAGGTTAAGAAAATGTAAATGATGATGTCCATAATCATAGAACTAATGTGTTGCACCCTGGGACATAGGGAACTAGTCCTCTGACTTTAAGTCACGTACTTTTTCCATTCTACCATGATGTATTTCATTTGGAACTTAAAATTTTGCTGGTGTATTTTATTCAAGTTATCTTTGTTCCCAATTTCTATAAACAGAATTAATTATGCCAGGGTGGGGAGGGGTGAGTTGACTCAAATGTTTAAGAAACAAATATTTTAACTTATCATTTATTTTTTTCTCTTTCCATTTAGCTAACTGAAAGCATTGTTCAAACAGAGTTTGGGGAAAAAGGAACACAAATTCAGACTTACAACTGAATTTCAATAACCTAATGCCCTAAAATTGTAAGCACATGGAAATTTTTTTAAAGATGTTCACACAACATAGGAGAGACAAGTTTACTTGAATAAACTACTGGAGGATTCTTAGAGAGATTGTTGATATGAAAGACCTTTTTTTCCTGAATTACCAAAATAATTAGTGTAAACAGGGGTCTGGATACAACTAAATATCAAAGGTCACCAGATGGTCATTAATCTTCTCTTTTCTTTGACCTATGTATATCATTGATAGGGTATTCATTTACGGTCAGTGAATAAAGAGCAGAGTTAGAACTGGGTCCATTCAAAGAAAAAGAGTTTTAAGGAAAGGTCAAGGATGACTGATTTTTACCTTGCTTATTAAATTGGCTGCACTCAGAGTAAAAGCCCTTGAAACATCCTTATTACTTGAACTGCTATGGAAAAATACAGCAACATCAACAGTAAAGTTTGGAAAATATATGTGAACATGAAAACGTCTTATAACCTATGAGCTAAAAATTTTTAATTTTGCAAATAAAGTTAGCAATAGAAGATCTTAATGAAGTACAAACAAAAGCTAAATCACATTTGGTCATTTACTGTAGTTAAAACACAGCTTCCTTGCTTTAGCAGCTTTGACATAAACTTTGTTTTCCAGAAGCAAATCTAGGTGATCTCATTAGCTCCCATGAGTTCAATTATCATCTCTCTTCATACGGCTCCCAAATCTAATTATCTAGGCCTTATCTCTCTCCTGTGCCTCAATCTCACATCACCAACTGCCTCCCAGACATCTTCACTCAGATGTCCCATAGGCATCTCAAACTTACTATGTTCTCAAAACAAAACTCATTATCTTCCCCCTAAAACACATTATTCTTCCTAAATTCTCTATTTCGGCCAAGGGATCCACTGTCCTTCCACTCAGAGTCCCAACCTCAGAGCAATTTTGCCTTTTCATTGTCCTTAGCTCACTACATCTGTCAGTTGCCAAGACTTGAGGTTCTTCCTCCACTTTTCTTGTATTCATCCTGTCTCTCCATGCACATAACTACAAACCTGTTTTAAGGTACTCATTATCTCTTTCCTGGACTACTGCACTAACTCAATTATTTCCCCACCTCCAATTTCTCACCTTTCTAATTTCTTCTCCCTACAACTTCTAAATTAATATTTTGAAAGTGCTTATATGACTATATCACCCCTTTATTTAAGAAGAATGAGTCGTTCACTCTTTTCTCTAATACAAAACATACATTTCTCTGTCATGTAAAGCCCTTCCAAACTGATCTCAAACTACTCTTTTTAGTGCATTCTATTATAACCCAAGCCCCAAAACACATTGCTATGGAACTCACTCCTCATTGGTGGAGATCACTGACATGTGCCTCCCTCACACTTCCACCCAGGCTCTAAAGTCAGGGCAGAGTTGTTGAGTATAAGAGAGAGGAGAGGTTTGCTTTCTCTGAGCTCTTGACTTTTTTTAATCTTTGGACCTCCTTGTAGTTTCTTTGAGTTCTTCAGTCCTTTTGGGCTTTGGGCTCTTCTGGCTTCCAGCTTTGAGAGAGAAGATGGATGATGCCAATCACAATTCAGATAGCTGAAGACAAACTAAGACTGGGAAGAAGTCAACATAAGAAGAGTTGGTGGACTCCATCATGTCCCTGACCGTAGTTTACCATACTAAAGATTTCAGAGACCATTCAAAAGGATAAGATCTAAGACAATCTCTCTTGGTTGAGCTGTTTGTTGCCTAGCTCCCAATGGGAAAGTTCCTTCACTCATTATTGTCTGATACATAATTCTATGTATAATTTCTCTGATTTCTCTTTTACTATAGACTTAGATAAATGTGTTTCTTTGCTATTGACTGTGTTCACTGTGGAAATGGAATTTAGTGGAAAAGGAGTCAAACTTTGATCATAAAGCTTAGGGCTTTCCTTTCCCCTAATTAATTAATAGTGATCAGAAGTTTATTTTGGACCTGAAAACCATATCTCCCAGGCTAACAATACTTATTGGAACAGATATTACTCTAGCCTGGTATCCCCTCTTTCTGAGGAGAGCAGAATGGCCAAGCTTTTGACCTCAACCTCCTGCTTCCCCTTTTGGCAGGAACTAAAATCTCCCTTGGGGAAGGATGGAGGAAGAAAAGACTAGAGATGTCTATTCTTTCTCCTTTTGAGCCACACAATGATACTTCTCTCCTGTATGCAGGGCATGGCCCTTACTATATTATGTTCCAGTTACACTGAACTAATTTATCATCCCAATGCACCACATTCATTGCTAGCCTCTGCACTTTGGCATAGACTTTCTCCTATTTCTATCATGACTGTAACACAATCCCACTACTTTTCTGTCCTCTCTCCTCTCTATCTTCTTTCAAATGGCAACTCAAGGGCTATTCGCTACCAATTCCCTTTTGGAATTTGTCCATCTAGTAGTGCTCTCAAGTCCTTTTGTGGCTTGAGTCTGACTTGGGCTAGTCTAGAGCTTCAAGTTTGAAATTGGAACAAAATGTAACTGAGGTTACATTAGTAGACAATCTAACAGTTATCCTCAAAAGGTTACTTAGCCATAGTGGAAAAGAATGTTCAGTATGGCTACAGCATCAATTTAGTTGGATCTAGCTTCCCTGTCTCCACACTGGAGTTCCAGTCTCCTTGTATTCTGGCTTTTACACATAGGTCACAAAAAATCTTGCTCAGTCATTTAATCCTTGGTACCCATAAGGCCAACAGATTCTCAAGCATGAGTTCCATACTTTTAAAGGAAAAACTAGTCTAATCTCTGTGGGGTAAGGCAGTAGTACATTGTTTCTACCAAACCAGTACCTACCCCATGCTAATTATATTACATTTATTCTTTACATACACACACACACACACACACATCTCAGTAGAAAAAAAAAGTTACAGGGTTTCTAGACTACTTCATTTTTTGGCTGTGTGTCAGCAGCACCAAGCACAGTATCTAGGACATACTAACAGCTCAAAAATACTTGTTAAATTGAATTGAAGAAAATAATATAGGAAGGGAGGCTTAGAATGTAATGTGGTGTGGTGCCTTTTGAGTTACTTATTGTTTTCCTTTTTTTTTTTTTTTTTTTGCTTTTTGGAGGGCAGTTGGGGTTAAGTGACTTGCCCAAGGTTACACAGCTAGTTTTGTGTTAAGTGTCTGAGGCCATATTTGAACTCAGGTCCTCTTGACTCCAGGGCTGGTGCTCTATTCACTGAGCCACTTAGCCACCCATTTTTGAGTTATTTAAAAAGGCAAAATGAGCAAATATTAACTGTTTTCATAAATCTTAATGTAACTGATTTTAAAGGACAAGGCAGAATATACCTGTCTGTAGCTTACTCCATCTGTTTGTTTGATCAGTCTACCTTTTGTGAAAAGATAGAAATTCCTTTTGATAGATTGGGAAAGTAGGAGAGACTCTTCTCCCTCCTCTCTGTCTTTGACTCTCTGGCTCTGTCTCCGTCCATCTCTGTCTCTGACTCTCTCTCTGTCTCTCTCTCTCTCTCTCTCTCTGTCTCTTTCTGTCTCTCTCTCTCTCTTTCTCTCTTTCTTTCTGTTATTCCCCTTCCCTTTTCTCCTTCCCCCACTCCCACCTAGGGAACTTAGGATACTTCTATACCTGGAAAGTGATCTGTCACTTGAAGTATAAATCTGAAAATAAATACAAACAATTGTATTCTTAAATAATTCAATAAAGAAATTCAAACCTTTTGTTGAGTGGAGACATGAAATTACTAAATTAACTCAGCTTTTTACATTATTTACTCTTAAACCTTCATATGGCTAGAAGTCACTCCTTTCTCCCTCCACAATTTCTCCGTTATATGTTAAGTGACCCTAAGAACTTTAATGATAGAAATAGCTGGATTATGATTCACCTCACCACCAGCACCACCCCTACATGCCAACCAAAACCCAGCAATAAATCTTCTCTATTTGTAGATATAGAGACTTGCTACTAATATACGTATTGGTGCTGTGAATATGCTCTCTTGAAAAATAAAACCTTTTTAAAAGGCTGTTATGGGAATCTGAAGATCTTCCCTGCCCCTAGGCCCTTTGCTAAAGTGGCTACAGTGACTCTGAGGACCCTTGGATATTTGAAAGTATACTCTGTTCCCTAATAGGCTGAATGTGGTCACATGGAGCCTGTGGCACCAGGCTTGTTTTCCAGGAATCCCCGTGCCTTGTAGCTTTGTGATTGGGCAGTGGGTCCAGAGGGCTGAGACATTCTCCAAGCCAGGAGAAGGCTATATATACGCCCTGATGTGAGGTTTTGGTTTGGGGGCTCACTTTGAGAAGAGTTGTGTGATTTGGCCAGAAGAGACTCTGGGCAGCCGTTGAGCCCCCCCAGCTTTGAAAAACCCAGATGTTGGTGCTTCCCTCTCTGGTAACT
>CM053590.1:168808785-168835904 GCA_028646515.1 Pseudochirops corinnae | reverse complement strand
TATACAACATTTATAGATCTGACCAAGGCCTTTGATACTGGTAGTTGTGAGAGCTTATGGAAAATTATGTTGAAATTTGGTTGCCTGGAGAAGTTCATCAGCATTGTACATCAATTTCATGACAGCATACTTGCCTGGGTTCTAGATAATGGACAATGCTCTCGTGCCTTCCTAGTCACCAATGGAGTAAAACAAGGTTGTGTGCTGGCTCCCATGCATTTTAGCATGATGTTTTCAGTCATGTTGTCAAATGCTTTCAATGAGGATGAACACCACATCAAGATTAGCTACTGCCCTGATGGTAAATTCTTCAATTTGAAAGTCTACAAGCCAAGACCAAAGTGGAGAGAGTGTTGGTGAATGATTTTCTGTTTGCAGATGATCATGTATTCAATGCAACCTCTGAAGCTGAGATGCAACAAAGTATGGATCAGTTCTCTGCTTCTTGTGCTAATTTTGGCCTAACAATTAATACCAAGAAAACACAGATGCTACCTCAGCCAGCACCACACCATTCATACATGGAACTTTGGTTACAGCAAATGGAGAAGTTTTGAATGTTGTGGATAAGTTTACTTACCTTTATAGTATACTTTCCAGGAATATACACATTGATACTGAGGTTGATGCTCACTTTGCTAGAGCTAACTCAGTGTTTGGGAGTCTGATGGAAAGTATGTGAGAGAAGAGGTATTAGACTACCAAACTGAAGGTCTACAGAGCCATTGTGCTGATCTCATTGTTGTATGTCTGTGAAAGCAGGACAGTCTACCAGCATCATGCCAGGAAACTGAATCACTTTCATTTGAATTGTCTTAGGAAGATCACCTGGCAGAATAAGGTACCAGACATTGAGGTGCTTACTTGAACTAAACTGCCAAGCATTCCAACTCTTCAGAGAGCGCAACTCCAATGGGCTGGCCACATTGTTCCAATGTAAAGTATACACTTGCAAAAAAGATGTTTTATGGAGCACTCACACAGGGCAAGCATTCACATGGGAGTCAGAAGAAGCAGTACAAGGACACTCTCAAGGTCTCTCTCTAGAACTTTGGAGTTGATTGTGTGACATGGGAAATACTGGAACAAGACCACTCAGCATGGGGAGCTCACATCAGAGAAGGTGCTGTGCTCTACAAGCAAAGCAGAATTGAAGCAGGTCAAAGGAACCACAGGATGGGCAAATTTGGAGATTCCATCCCAGATGTTCACATGGACTATTTGTGCCTGACCTGTGGAAGAGCATTCTGAATTCATAATGCTCTGATTAGTCACAGTCAGATACATTGAAACTTGACTTTAGCATGGTGATGTCGATTTGATCCTCTTTAAAAACAAAGGACAAAAACCAACCAGTAGTAATAGTAGTAGTAGTAGTAGTAGTAGTAGTAGTAGAAGAAGAAGAAGAAGAAGAAGAAGAAGAAGAAGAAAAAGAAGGAAAAGAAGTAATTTATTAAATTTCCAAGTTCCACTGTCTTATTTACTTATAATCTCTGCCTTCAAACATATATCTCTTTCTTTTATATATTTTACATTGATCCTTCTCTTCTTTCTAGATATTATATTATTTATTTTATAGTCAAGCTAAATAAATAATTACTGTATAATTGCTGCCTCTAATTCTATTCAACCTTCTTAATATCTAACAATTTGGTTTCTACTCATACTGTTCTACTGAATCTTTTTTCTGGCACCCATAACCTCTTAATTATCATTAGGTAAACTCAGCATCATGGAGATTGCTTCAGTTTTGCTAGTCACATCTCAGTATCCAGGGACATGGGGAAACTGAGCACACAATGACAGAAATCACTCAATGAAATATGAGTAAGGAAACCTCATGTGGATAATATAACTCAGAATGTCAATATCATCTTTTCATCATAAGAACTGTACATAAAAGTTCCTTCATAAATGTAGTTTCTTTATTGAACTTATATTACCATTGGTAAGATCACTGCTGAACCAACATATCTCTACGCATGACATCTCAGGTAAATTAATTTCTCCAAGTAACTTCTTCTCTGATTTTCCACTTTAAATCTGTTCCTCTTCTCTGCTGGAGTTACTCCTCAACAGCAATTATAACATCCATCACTTTTAGCCTCAAGCTTAGATAATATGCTTCTGGTATCTACCTTTTGACTTTTCTTATCTTTCTGGGTAATACTTTAAATGATCTGCAAACAACTTCATATTAATTTATAATTGGTAATCAATGTCTTACTTTTTATAATTTAATAAATTATATTTTTTCCATAATCATAAAATGAGTATGACATGTATATGTATACATATTTACGTATGTATGTATGTATATATATGTATGTATATGTATACCCCATGATGAAGAAACAGACTGTTAATTGTGGAACCAGAAAGGAGATGCATTCAAAAAGGCATTAACCAGTCAAAGGAAAGGACTTTCTGTTGTTGTAATTATTCCTCTTTGATGCGACTTTATGAGAAAGATACACTATAACTCTATGGATGGAGGAAGGCCTCAGGGCCAACATGATGCCCATATACATGGGCTGACTTTCTTTAATAACTCTTTTCATTTGTTCTTTGCTATATTAGGAAGAACACATTGGTGACAGCTATAAAATTTAAACTTCAAAAGTTTAGGAGAAAGAGGATTCTGGGAAGATGGAGGAGTGGGTCAAAAAATTCTAAGTTCTCAAGATTTTCCCCCACAAAAGAGATAAAATAACATCTCAGGGTAAACAAAGTGCTGGGGGGAGGTAAAAACAAATAAGAACAGGGGCACAACAGGGGTCCTTCTGAGACAATCCAAGAAGATCAGAAGAAAAATTCTAGGAGAAATTTGGTCCTTGTGAAGGGTAAATATCTCCAGGCTAGTTGTGGTTTTAACAAATGGCAAGCTGTGATGATAGTTGAGTTGGGAGGCCACCTTGGCCCTAGCCACCAGAATATTTACCCCAGGATAGTGAAGGGAGTTGGATATCCCAGCTGGGAAAGATCAAGGGAACCTTTGCTGACAAGGAACACCAGACCCGACTGTGTTGGGGAGAGCAGTGGGACAAGGAAGAAACAGCACAACTTGGTAAGCGCAGATGTAGTGGGGCAGAAAGCTCCTGGCTCCAGGCATGAACAGGAGGATGGAGGTTTGGCTTTGGTTCCAGGGTAGAGGGAAGAACTGAAGATTAGGGACAACAGACACCATCCCTCATACTATAGGGGTAGAGGTGATTACAAAAATTAAGCTATGACTACAAAAAAAAAACACACACAGGCAAAGGAAAAAGTATCCAACCTTAGAAAGTTATTATAAGAATAGAGAAGACTGGGGTTCATCTTCAGAGGAGGACATTGAAGCAAAGAAACCCTCTTCTACTCCAAAAAGTAAAGTCAAATGTCCCCCTGCCCAAAAAGAATTTATAAAATTTTAAAAAGACTTTAAAAATAAAATGAGAGAGATTGAGGAAAAACTTAAAAAAAAAAAACAAAACAGTTCATGAAAAACAAGAAGATTATGAAAAGAAAGTCAATCAATTAGAAAAGGAGATCCAGAACCTCAAGGAAGAAAATGACATATTGAAAATCAGGATTGGGCAAAACTAAGTCAGAGGTCTTATAAGACATCAAGAAATAATTGAAAATATATAAAGAATGGAAAAATAGAAGAAAAAGTAAAACATATTAGAAAAGCAAATGATCTGGAGAACAGATCAAGAAGAGAAAACAAGAATAATTGGGCTACCTGAAAACTATGATCAAATGTACATACATACATATGTATATATGTACATGTGTATATATGTATATGTGTATATATATGTGTGTGTATGTATATATCTATACATAGATATATCTGCATTTAACTGTAGCCTTCTGTGGGTGAGGGTGGGGGAGGAAAGAGAAAAAGAAAGAAAGTAGAAAGTGCACAGCAGAGAACAAAAGAAAACTTACAAGGAAACAAAGAAAAGATGGACAGTTTTCAATACAATGTGTAGCATTTATCATACAGATTTTCTTGAAATGAAAATTTATTGCTTCATGTTTTAATCATCTCATGTTCTACTATGCATATGACATGCTTTCCCCCCTTTCCTTTCTCTATTCTGTATTTGTGTTCTGATATTTGAGTTTAAAATAAAAAAAAAGAAGTTCAGGAGAGAAGGTCACTAGAATTCTGGTATTTAGAATTCTTACAAAGTCCTTAGTAACCTTCCTTGCCTAGTCCAGCTGTGGAAGAGATTAAGGCTCCTCCACCCATCAGCCATGCCACATTTGGAAGTGAACTTGATGAGGGAAATGCTTATGTAGATATTAAGTAAATCCTAACCTCATTCTTCCCAGGGAATGAAGTATTGTAGAGAAAAGTGTGCCATAGTTCTTGGAGAAGTACAAATGTTTGTATCTCTGTTTTTGCTGTGTTTAATAGGTAAATATCCCTTTTAAAAACCTAATTGGTATTAATTAGATAAACGGAATTATATAATCCTGCTTATCGCCTCTGTTTGCCTCAGTTTCCTCAACTATAAAATAGGAATAATAATAGTACCAACTTGTGAGTTTGTTGTGAGGATCTAATAAGTAAAAAGCCTTAGGACAGTGTGCGGCACATTGTGGACTTAATAAATGTTTAATTATTAATTGATATAAATTCTTATTCCCTTCTCTTTCCATCCCTACTTCATTAGATATAACAATTACTTCCTTGTCAACCAATAGGGGTGAAAGTTTGATGCTCCCTGGGATTTTGAAGGATGATTGGCAGAGTGTTACTGTCATCTCCAATGTTAGCCAGTACTGCCCCCAGCACTAGGACAATCAACCATGCTGAGTGACTATTCAAATAGTCCATGTGGCATGAACTGCTTTGGGTACTCTGGCATGTTCTCCAGTTTTCCCCTCTATCGTCTTCTAGTGTCTTCTATATTTCTTTCTCTGGTATATTTCTAGTAAAGCAGCCAACTTTCAAATGTATCACTAAATCACAAGATTAAACAGTTCCCTTTCAATGAAAAGCCCTTGTGAATTCAATTTGGCACCCAGAGAAGGTTGAAAAATGAAGGAAAGAATATCAGTGACCCATGTCTTATAAGGGACTTCCACAATCAAAAGTTGTATAAGGAAGACAAGTACGATTAGAAAAAAACAAGGATTAAACAATTCTATTTCAGGAGATCTTCTTCTATAGACAGTGATGGTGCTTCTCGGAACAATCTCCCATGCTAGGGAAAGTCTGACTCACTGCAAATACATGGTTCTGAGGGTGCACAGGTGAAGGACTTAGGGAGAAAAGGGTAAAGTATGACTTCAAGAAGGGAAGAAGTATGGTACAATGAAAAGAGTGTTAGATTTGGAGTCATAGACAATGGTGAATGTCCTGACCTGGGATGGGAGGCTGGACATAGAACTGGGGATAGAATCTGCTCTTTATGTAACTCCCTGACTTATCTATCTTTGGTAGTACAACATATAACTGACCTTGGCCCCATTTCTATTTCCTTATTCATTCACTTGCGTGTGGGTCTATGATTTGGGACTCATGTCCAACAAAGCCATGAACAGAGATCAGATATATCATGCTTACTTCAGAGTCCATTTCTTTGAGGTTACCATTTCTAGTACTGACCTCAGTTTCTCTACCTCCTTGCACACTCTCTTACTAGGAGTTGACTGAATCACTGATATGTGCTGAACAAATATCAGAGTTCATGCTGACTTCAGGGCCTATCTCAAATATTTCCATTGCCAATTCTGGCCTCAGCACCTCCATCTACTTGTATATTACCTACCAGGAGTTGGTAGGTAATTTGTCTCCTTGATAGATGCTGATCTAAGAGTGTGCTGGTTTCCAGCCCCTTCCTTCAATTGAAGACTGAAGTGATTTTAGACTATGACTTGTGTCATTACTTTCCCAAGATCCATAGCATTTATTTTTTTCCTTGATGAGGCCTCAATGGTCTCTGATTGGAAATTATATTGATCCTTATAATGGGAAGTCACATTGTTTACAATTTCCCTGGCTTTCTCTGTACCAGAATATCCACACACTTTTGGCTATCTTCTGGTGTAGTGCTATATTAGATGAAGGAACTCATTCTTTTTTTCTGTTTATATTGAGTCTTTTTTTACCCCAGAGTTTTTTTTTCCCTGCCTCTTCTGGGTGTGTCTCAACAGAGTTATGCTGAACTGTAACCTTTTGCATAATCCTCTATGCCAGAACTGACTTTATAAAATTATTGTGCCTATTTTCATCACATTGACTGGACTCTGAAAAGCATCAGCAAATTGCCCAATTTGCTTACTCTTCAATAAGAAAGTTAAAGCTCATCAGAAAAGGGACTTCAGGAACATAGACAAATATATCAATGCCTTGAAATGTTCCCTATTAGGTAAATAGTTAAAGAACATGAAGTTTTCAAAAGAAGAATTGTAAAACATTAGTTACCACAGAAACATGTCTCCAGTAGTAAGATAAATGCAATTTAAAATGATTGAAGTTTCTCCTCAAAGCCTGTAAAGTGATTATCAGACAAATAATATTGGTGGCCTTAACTTAAATACATGGTTGGTGGTAATGTGAAGTGTTCAGACTGTTTTGTATATCAATTTGAAATTATACCTGAAAAGAGACTAAACTTTCTTAAATCAGCAAGCATATTTGGATTCTGTTATCAGAGGACATGGGGTTCCACTTCTGATGCCTAGTCCCTATAACATTCGGCAAAGGAAATAACCTCTCTTGGCCTTAGTGTTCTCATCTGTAAAGTGAGCATGGTGTGCGCATGTGTGTGTGTGTGTGTGTGTGTGTGTGTGTGTGTGTGTGTGTGTGTCCGTGTGTGGTATTGGGTGTGTGTGTGAAATAGATGGCCTCTGAAGTCCCTTAAAGCTCTATATTTTTAATCATATCACCTACAATTCTTTGAATGCATAAACTTGGATATATGCCACGAAGAAGTCAAAGACAGAAACTATGATCCAATATAGTCATAGCAGTACTCTTTGTCTTATCAAGAAACTGAAACTAAAGTGTATGTAGATCAATTGAAGCTTAGTTTTTAAAAAAAACCCACTATGATGCATGAGTGGCATAAAAAATTATATTTCAGTAGAAAATGCTAAAAGAAATTCAAAGAACCATAGGAATATTTGAAAATGCAGAAAGAAAATAGAAAGCATGATAATAAGGGCTTTGAGATCTATTCTCAAATTCACAAGAGATGAGCACGTGCTCTTGCTTTTATATGTAAACAGATGCAAATTGATAGATGCCTATGGGGAGAGGGAATAGTATCTCCTCCTTGCCTTCACAGAAAGTCAAAGAAAAAGCTTGCAATTTCAACAAGTTTGACAAATTGGAAGGCAGAGAGTAACAAAAAGTCAACTTTCCTTTTTAAATCTTGTGAATGGGCCCATTCTTCTTCCTCAATACTTAATTGATATTTGTCCAGATTCCCCACCCTGCTGATGTTGTGGAGGTTGAAGGAATGATAAATGGATTATTTCTTTATTCCAAAGAATAAATCTATAGAGATGAGAAATTTTTGCTTCATCCCAAAGCAAAAGTTCTTCAGTACTTAGTGGGAACATAAATCTTTCCAGAAGTGGCATATGTTTTACCAAATCAAAAGGACTTCTCTAACTATTCCTAAATAGGTGACAACTCTCCAGGACCTCAAGGCACTTTATATATATTATGCTATTTTATACTCATAGCTCCCTGTGTAATCTGAATTTACAAATGAGAAATCAAGGTACTAAGTGGCTCATAAAATCATCGATATTGCTAGGAATGGTTTTGAACCTCAGTCTGTTTTTACTAGATGACATAGCAGATGAATTTCTAGACCCAGAATCAGAAAGATCTAAGTCCAAAATTGTCCTCTGACACATACTATATGTGTCACTTAACTTCTATATGTCTCAGTTTCTTCACCTGTAAAATGGTAAAAATTATAAGGATTGTTGTGAAGATAAAATGAGATAACATTTTTAAAGTGATTTGTAAACCATAAAAGCTATATAAATGATTATTATTACCAATCTTTTATTAGCCATTTTCCTGCACTCTACTCCTTGACCTAAAATAGCACAACAAAGGTAATTATCTTCCTTATTATTGGCAAAAGATGATAAAGACTGAATGATTCAATATGCAGAACAGTCCTAAGAGATAGAATTCACTCTGTATAACCACCATCTGTCGCTACTGCATCTATCATTGAAAGTCTCTTTTAGCAGTCTCTAACATCCTGTAGGATAAGCTCTTAACCTTTTTTGTCATGGAATCCTTTGTCAGTTTGGAGAAAACTGCAGACTTATTCTCATAATAACATTTTTAAATGCTTAAAGTAAAGTACATAGAATAGTAAAGGAAACCAATTATATTGAAATGCACTTGTTAACACACACACACACACACACACACACACACAGAGCATGAATTTTCCCACCTCCAATTAAAGTAATACTGCTTAGCTTATGCATTTTTTCTAAGTGCTTTTCTAGTCTTCTTATTTGATTAAATAATCACCACCAACCAATAAAACAAAAAATTGATATTTATCAAATAAGTTACAACAAATGGAAGGTGCAGTTGATTTAACGGCATATATTCTTGTCTAGTTGAGTAGTTCTTACAAATAGAAAATACAGATTGTTCTGTAACCTGCCTTCTGGAAAGAATTATTTTGGTCCCAAGTACCATAGGCATCAGTGAATAACATGAATTTATATTCAAGCCCATTCCCTACCTCAGGCTTAACATTGAAAGTCACCATCTTAATAGAATAATTCATTTTGGAGTGATACGCAGCCAAGCAATTTTGTTAGCTCTCTGCTATTTATTAATAATAAATGTTAAACTACCAAGAGAAAATATACATTTTTAAGTTAATCCAAAGATGTGACTTCAAAAGTTACAACTCTAAATCATTCTATTGTTCCTTGAAAATGTTGGAGCATTTAGTTCAATACTAATTGAAAAAAACATATCAGCACAACCTAGCCACAAAATATACAATGTCTCTCCTGGGATGATTCACTCTGTGCAATATGATGGAATGTGCATTTTATGACAATTCTAATACATGCATTCAAACATACATACATAGACAAAGTGATGCTAGTGTTACAACTTTAACATATAGGGAATATAAATTTTTGAAAATGTGATTCATTGTTAAGAATTTGTTAAAATGAGGCAAATCACCTTCAAGTGAATGACTGTCAGCAATGCTATATGGTTGAGTACTCTTTATCCAGATTCATTTTTTACTATGTAACAGAAATTTCCAAGCAAGGTCAATGGTATCTCTAAGAGATTATGACACCTGAATTATGGTTTCAAATAGCCTTGACTTTTATACTACCACATAAAATGAAACAGCATCTGATTTATGGCCACTTGATTTTAAAATGTATTTTTATATCTCATTTGAAATTATGTGTTTTAGATATATAGAAATACACGTATGTTTATGTGTGTACATTCCACATTACTTTTCAAGTTACCAAGTGTATTATTTATTTTAGATAAATGACGGTCACCAAAATCATGTTAGGTATATATGAGAGAGAATAAGTGAGTTATTCTTTGAATAAACTGCAATAATCTTAGATTAATAGATATAGTTAAAGAAGGGCACACAAACCAGGATATTATTTTCAAATTTCATTGAATTGATTATAGGAAATTCTGTCTGTTTCTTAGAAATATGCTGGAAATTAGTTTGCTTTTTTTTTTAGCTAGTTATTATTTTTTTTCATAATTTCACTCATGCTTGGCAGGTGCAATATGATCCTTAGGTTCTCTTTTCTCTATAGTCTTCATTCTATAATAGAGATCTTTTCTGTATCATATTTCTCTCTATATCAGGCTTTACTTGGTTTGGAATATTATTAGTAAACAACGTTAGACCTATTTTTAGATGATAAAGAAGGAATATTCACTGATGGTATTACTTTTGAAATTCAGACTAGATATCCTCAAGTTGAAGAAGTCAGATTCTTTCTTGGTCATATTTAAGTTTTGTAATCATACATAATAAGATAATATGATAAATGAAGATTTGGCCCACAGTTTTTATTATCGACCAACTAACTTACAACTGTTTCTCCTCATTTAGGCAGAGAATCCCAAGTATATTTTCTTGGGGAGATTATTATTATTATTGTTATTATTTTGACGATCTAAATTCCACATAAATTTTCTGACTTAACATTATATGGTATTGTCCCTATTAGATAGTCATCATCTCAGTACAATTGAATTACAGTAATATACTGAGTTGTGAGAAAGAATTGTTCCATAGAAGGTCCTATTTTTGTGAAGGGAAATGAGAAACTGGAAAGTTATCAAGTAAACAATGACTCTGTGAAGCTTACTCAGAACTTACTTTGTTCTGAATGGGCTGCCATTAGCTCAGTCAAACTCTTCTCACATTTCTATCCAAAATCTTATTGGTTGGTCAGCAAGTAAATCAAATGCTTACTACAAGCTTCATGAGTTTACTTGTGGTGTATTTAACAAGTATCTCTTTGTAATCCACTTATCATCAGTTAGGAGAAGCCAATTAAAATGAGATAATGATTTTATTGGCTAATTTTACGTATGTGTAACATACAAAAAATAATATTGCCATATAATTATCTGAGTTAGAAAACAAAAGCAATCATGAAACAAAAGTTCTTTCAGTCACCTGAAAATATGTAATTGCAACATTGAACTCTATGCATAGAACACTCTTCTTTCCTAGAAAAAAAATGGAAAGGGAGCAGCTAGGTGACCCAGTGAACAGAGCACTGGCCCCGGAATCAGGAGGACCTGAATTCAAATCTGGCCTCAGACACTTAACATTCATTTACTAGCTTTGTGAACTTGGGAAAGTCACTTAACCCCAATTGCCCTGCCCTCCCCACCTGCAGAAAGCAAAAAAAATTAAAAAAAAAGAGAATGGAAAAAAATATTTGAAGATAGTTCAAATCAAGCCCTGGGCCCTTAAACCAAAGAAATCACTTCTCTTTATTGTTACAAGGGGGAACTTGAAGGAACTTAAATTTCCAGTGCTAAACATCTACTATTAATCCTTCAGTCCTTCCAGTCTAACCTTATTTAAATACCAAGGTTAATCACATTACCACGTGATATTAATTTTGTTATTCTTATTGCATCTTGCCTTGCTTCGTTCATTTTCATTTCCTCCCCTCTACCTAGTTCATCTTTTTTTCATCAGTGTAGCTAATTAATATTTTCTATATGATCTTAGAAACTATGCTCTACCTTGATTGCCAGTCTTTGCTCCTAAAGAGTATTGACTATTTGCAAAATAGTCAAATCCATGCGCTTCAGGCTCTCACAGTACATGTTACTGGATATCTTCATAGACAGAATGCCATTGTATACATGAGAAGATGTTGGGTTTGGTAACTCCTACTTAGTTAATTTGCAGGTAATGCCACGCAAAGAACATTGTATTTGGAGCAAGACCTAGGTTCCTGACCTATCCTCCAAACTAATGAGTTATACAAACTCTAATCGTTAGTTCACTTATGTGTAAAATGGCTATACTATTTGCACTATCTGTTTTTAGGAAAACACTTTATAATTCATAATTTACTCTATACAAATAAATTATTATCATTACTATTAAGAGCAGATAACTGGAGTGGAGGCCAGTATTGAAAATGATAAAAATGAAAAGAAGTATCTAAAATTCAGCTTAACAGTAAATGAAAAATGGGACCTAAGGCAGGGGGGAAAGTAGGAAATAAGAAGGAAAAAGAATATACATTGGCGGTGTTTTTGTTTGTCCTTTACCAAGGCAGTGTCCAGTGTCTGGAAGGCTCTTCCTTTTCACTTTTGCTTCTTTGAATTCATACCTCGCTATAAGACTTGTAACTTAGATGCCACCTCTAACAAAAGGTCTTTCCTGATCCCACCTGATTACTTTGCATTTACTTTATATAAATGGTGCCTTAACTTATCTGTGTATATGTTATATGAACCCAGCAGAATGTAAATCCTGCTTGCTGGTAGAAATGGTTTGGATTTGTGTCCTTGTGTTCTCAGCACCTAGAACACTCCCTGGCTAACAAAAAACAGAAGGTGCTAACAAATGCTTTTTAAAAATGAGTTGAAAATGCTTCCTTTTGGAATATTGGGATTTGGGCTAGATGACCTCTAGGGTGTCTTCTGATGCTAAAGATTTAATTCTACGTGTCAGACATCAGCAGATGATAAAACAACTATGTCAACATATATTCTTATTTTGGCAGTGGTGCACTCAATTTCAATCGATGAAAGCCCATGTTCCTTTACAATGCTGTGATATTTCCATGGTCTAATAACACAGGGTATTTTATCTCTAAGCTCTGTAATGTGAGTGCTAGGAAAAGAAGTACCATAAGCCACTGACTACTAAGGTCACCTTTTATTATTTTAATGCAATATTTACCTCTTGGCGACTTGTTTCATTTCTTTTCTACTTGTGTTACTGTTCTTTTCCTCAATACAAGATACTCCATCTCTTGACTCCAGACATTTTTAAACTGGCTCTCATGTCTGGAATGCTCTTCTTTCTGAAGGCATCTGCTGGTTCATTGGATAGAGCACTGGGCCTCATGTCAAGAACACCTGTATTTAAATCCATCCTCAGACACTCACTAGCTCTGTGACCCTGGACAAGTCACTTAATCTCTGTTTGCTTCAGTTTCATCATCTGTAAAAAAGTAGGGATTATAATAATAGCACCTATCTCCTAGGGTTGTTGTGAGTAACAAATGCAACAATATTTGTAAAGCATTTAGGACAGTGCCTCACTTACAGCAGGCTCTCCCTCCTCTGCTCCAACCACTGACCTCCATGATGTCTATGTCCCAACTAAAATTCCACCTTCTACTGGAAGCTTTCCCCAAATTTGTTTGAACACTCTTAGTTCCAGTGTCTTTCCTTTGTTAATTTTTCATTGTTGTCCTATATATAATTTGTATTGTCTGTCTTTTTGTCCCCCCCCCCCCTTAGATTATAAGTTCCTTGGAGGCTGAGACTGAACTTTTCTTTGTATCCTCAACATTTAGCACAATGCTTTGCACATAGTAGGTGTTTAATAAATACTCATGGACAATGTATTGCTAGACTGCTTGCTTCTTGATTTTTATTGGTAAAGTGGGAGGAAAACTCCTAAGTTTTACCTTACACTATTGTATTCCCCAGGTTGAATTTCCTGATGTTATACAGTCAGCAAAGTATAGAATTAGGCTTCATGATCCTAAATCTGATGCCTCCCACTGTATCACTCTACTTTCCTCTTCTTTCAGGGTCCTAGGAGGAAGAAAGATAGACATTTGGCTGACTGAAGACATGAGAATGAAAAAATTCACCATCTGTCACCAAACCTTGAGTTTGGTCAATGGTGAAAACAATTCATTGAGAACTGATGGGGCATCAAAGGATCTCAGGCCCTTGTTCTATTACTAGAGGAGGTGACAGCCTGAATATTCTGTCCTGAACCATTAGAGAGGTGAAACTTGTTTCAGAACGCCAGGGAGCAACTTTGTGATGCTTTTGGAGAACGCCATAAAAATTCAGTAGAACCATTTTCTTGCACTATATTCTCAACCATATTTGCATTAAGGAATAGTGTTAGGTACTTCATTCCTTTTGTTTCCCTCAAGAGGATCAGTAATAAGAATTTGGGCTCATATTAAGTGACACCTTTAACATCATCATAGACAGTATTAGCTTTCTGTTAGGACTTTTTAACCCAGCCCTTGATTGGTTACTGGAATCTATCAATTAGCTGCCACTTTTGTTTGATCTCTTTAATCTTTGAAAAGGCCTTTTGTTCCACTGACCTTCACAAATGAAAACTTTAGATCAAATATTAAAAGATATAGACCTGATTTTAGTGGGGTGCAATAGAATAGAGGGTGGTTCTTTTAGCTTGAAAATATCAATGTCTGCATTCCTCTAATTTTAATTCAAGAGCTGTCAGTGTACATTAGAGACAACTCAGTAAATCTTTACAAAGGAGAGACAATGAAAAATATTCTACTGATTATCCATTTCCCTCTTGAGACCAGAACTACACTACACATGACATGCAGTATGTTTCAACCAAAATGGGAAATGTAGCTTATTACCATTTTAGTCAAACCCATCAGTCATAAAAAGAGGAAGGTTAATATTGTCAGCTCTCAATTATCTAGGGACAGACACTTCACTTGGTGAATTATCCACTGCCTTTCTTGGTCCTTTACTTCTTCTTCCCTATTTTTCTTCCTCTTTTATTGTTCATTCAATTCAACTGGAACATGGGGAAAGAGAGGAAATTGAAATCCACTATGCTGTATATTAAACATTTAGAAGTCTAAAGGACAAGCAGAGGGGAAAGCTATGACTAACAGAAGATGTAGTTAATTTAACCTTCCTGTTATAAAGACTTGTAATAACCATTCTGAGGAAGAATGACATAGTAGATAGAAAGCTGACTTTGGAACTGGGAAGACCCAAGTTCAAATCCAACCTCAGACTTCTATTAGCTGTGTAATCCTGGGCAAGGCTTTTAACCTCCACCTGCCTCATCTGTAAAATGGGATAATAATTGCTCCCACCTTTTAGGGTTGCCATGAGGTTCATGTCATTGATATTTGTAAAGCACAGAGCCTGGAACATAGTAATCACTTAACAAATGCTTGTCTCTTTCCTTTCTTTCCTCTAACTATAATAACTATGTGACCCTGAGCAAGTCACTTAATTTCTCAATGCTACAGACAGCTCTCTAATGTGACAAGTTGCAAGAGATTCTTCCCTCCTAAATTAGTAAGAGAAAGTTTCCTTATCTGGAATTTGTGATAATAATGAAATCACAGGTCTAAGAGTACTGGACCTGGAGTCAAGAAGATCTCAATTCAAATTCAATTTCATGTACTTATAAGCTGTGTGACCATGAGCAAGTCACTTTACCTCTATGTCAGTTTCCTCATCTGTAAAATGGGGATAATAATTGCACCCACCTCTCAGGTTTGTTGTGAGGATCAAATGAGATAATAACTGTGAAGTGTTTTGTACAATGCCTGGCACATAGTAGGAGCTATAGAAATATTAGCTTTTATTATTATTATCTCTATCGGTAAATAAGCTGAATTGCTGCTCCAGTAATGAAATGGATGCTGTGATCTAAGTTAGACACTCCAGGCATGGCAACTTCCAAACTTGAAGATCACTAGAATCAATTTCTACCATAGGACAAACTCATGTGGGTAGACAATCTGCTTTTCCTTGGAAAGGAGTCTGTGTGATAAGGATCACATGTTACAGTTGTTGTGTTATCCTTGTATTAACTTCATTAGTAAAGATAACTTAGTGAGCTTCTCCATGCGTGCTATCTTAACTCGAAACATTACATGAAGAGAATGACTCATTTCCTTTGAAAATTGCATTTAAGTCATAAAAGTGGTATTTGATTTATACCCTCTGAGTTTTAACTGGGAATTGAAGGCTTGGCTTCTTTTAATCTTTTTTTTTTTTTTTTGGTAGCTCTCTGGACTTTTTTTCTGGATCTATATAAGGAAAGTACTTCATAACTGCAATCTCCTCTTGTCTCTCAATTTAATTGAGTAGGCAGAACTTTACTGTTTTAATCCTTTCCTTTCCATGAACAGAATATGAGATTTTAACCAAGTAACATCTAATCTTAGTGTCAGTTACATAAATCCTCCATAATAAATATATACCCTGTTTTAAATAGATTTCTTCATGAATGATTACTAAAAGTTTTGAAAAAAATAAGGTGAAATTCTGTGGCAGCTGAACAGAATAGATCACATTTAATTTTCCTAGTTAGTTTTTCTGGTCAAAATGCCCACGGGTGAGGTGGGGGGTGAAAATGCCCCCAGAAAATCTTTTCAGGGTTCTGAGTATAAAATCTACCATGTAAACACTGATTTTAGTGACCCCTGTCTTGGCAGCTTCCATGATGGTGTTTCTAGGTTTGGATGTAATATCTATCTTTTGTCACCACACACTGAAGCAGTTCCTCAGAATGTTTATTCAAGATTTATGATGTTGGAGGTCGAATGAGCTCCACTTCCACTATTAGCTATAATCATCCCTTCCAACATCTACCCAGCCTTTCAAAGAAGGTCAAATATGGAGTGAAGAGGATTTTAGTTTCCTTTCTTTCCCCATGCTCTGATTGAAGAGGTGAAAAAATAGAAGAGAAAAATGGGCAAAAAGATGTAATTGACAAGGAAAAATCAGTGGATAATTCACAGACTGAAAAGTCTGTACCTAAATAAGTGAAAATGGACAATATTAACCTTCTACTTATGATCAATAAGTTTGATTTGAAATGATAATAAGTTACATTTTACATATTGGTTGGAATATACTGTATATCCTGTGTAGTTTATCTCTGATCTCATGTACTCTCTTACATATAGTAATAAAAAAGATACGTGTTATCTACCAGCCAGATGGCATAATAAATAGAACACTGGAATTGGAATCAAGAAGACCTGAGTTGAAATCCTACTCAAGACATTTACCAACTGTGTGACCTTAGCTAAGTCACTTAACTTTTGTCTCCCTCAGTTTCCTCATTTGTGAAGTGGTGATAATAATGGTGCTTACCTCCTAGAGTTATTAAGATAAAAATGAAACAATTTTTAAAATGCTTTGCAAACAAAATTCTAGATAATGCTAATTATTATTATTGTTGTTATTAATCTCTTCATTGGAAAAGGAACAAAAGTGGAATTTGGGATTCTGTAGGGACAAAATTTCAGATTGGCTCAATGACCCACTGATAAAATACAGACATAAGAGTAGATTAAAATGATGCTCACACTCTTTTGTAAATTATGTCAGAACACTATGAATTGCTTCATTTTGACCAAAGCAACCTAGATTGTCTTTAAAATTTTGTTTAAGCCTGGACTACTTTGGAAGCAAAATCTTCCCAATTATTACATTACATTATTACCTTATTCAAAATGCATTTTATTGGAAACAACCACAGCATTTCTAAGATTTCCTATTTTAGGAGGTTCAATTAAATGTTTAAAATGTACAAAAATACTGTTTTCAAAATATTATCTAGGCCACTAAATAACTTGTATTCTACCCTCCACCAGTGAAAAGAAAAGTTTTTAGAAATCAATATCTGACTTCCATTAGTGGGGCACAATGAAAAATAGTTTCCCGCACTTGGAGTTCTGGGAAACTTTGAAAAATGAAATCTATGAACACAATGCTGTTCTTTGCTGGGTAAAATAAATGGAAAAAGTATACTTTGAAATTAGGAATTTCTAATCCTTTTTCCTATAGTTGTTGACAGTGAGTCACTATTTACAATTGGATTATCTCTTGAAGAAAGAACTCCCCTTCTTGTGTTATGGGAATTGAAAAGGATTGTATAACTGGTTGTCATTGATTTTATGTTACTGTATAATGTTAAATGATTCATCTCTATCACTACATGTATAAGTCCATTAAGATATACATTGAAAATTTTTTAAAATGTGCAAATAAAATCTGAAAAAAAATGAGGAAAATTTAAAAAATATATTTCTCAGTAAGATAAATCCAATAAGTAAGTTACTCTGTAATTTTTTTTAAATCAATATACATATAGGTAGACAATGTCAATATATTACGGAGAGGTAACTATTTTCATATTGCTTCTATCATTTGATAGTACGTGATAGGGTGATCTGTTGGTCCTTTCTTTTGGTGGGAAATGCTATTAATCCTCCATTTTATATTCAAATAAGTACATACTAACTCTGATATGCAACAATTTCATACAATTCAGAACTGGCATGGAGAATATTGCATAGAGAAATATGAACTCATTACACATTTAAATACTATTTTGAGGTACTGAGATTAGACCTAAACAGATATGGGTTAATTGTTGTTATAATTGTTGTAGCTGTAATTGTTAAGACTGGATTTGCCTGTCTCCCCTCAGCTGGAAGGTCAGGGGCTACTCATAGGCCCAGTCCCAATTGGGACAGGTCTTTGGCCTATTCCATTTTAGACCTGGGTCAGGTTACCATTCCTTAAGCAGCCTGCTGAATCCCTGATCCCAGGGACTCAGCATATTAATGCCGACTTTTGTCTAGATACCCATTCAGCATGCTTATTGCGACTCAAAACCACTCAGAACTGAGCCCAAGAGTTCCTTAAGTCTCAGCCTCCTTGGTACCTAGGATTATAGATATATACCACAACACACAAGAAAAATAAAGATCTTAAAATATATATAACAAGTATTTAATAAATGTTTGTGGGGCGGCTAGGTGGCGCAGTGAATAGAGCACTGGCCCTGGAGTCAGGAGAAACCTGAGCTCAAATCCGGCCTCAGACACTTAACACAAAAACTATCCATGTGACCGTGGGCAAGTCACTTAATCCCAATTGCCCGCCCAAAAAAAAAAAAATAATAAATGTTTGTCAAATAAAGAAAAGAATGAGAAAATGCTTAGTTTGGAGTTTTATTAACAAATTAGCATGCCACAAGAATAACGGGTGGTGAATGGATAGAATAAGCTAAAGAGGTCATTTGTAACTATAAGATAAACTGCTCAGAGCTATCCATGATTATGATCTACTAGTGTCTACCATTTGTATTGGTTCCATGAAGAATTTAAATACTAGTTTCTCTGTGCTCAGGCAAGCTTACTTACTTCTAACATTTACTTGAATTATTGGAAGTGTTTGCTTTATTTCTTCCCTCCTTAGTTATTTTGATAATATCAGTTTGGTAATGGCCTATCTGAGTCAGTAGATAAGAATAATGGACCTTCAGAGCAAGGGAATGGCTGGTAAATAAAAACATAGCTAGTAGAAGTAAATATATTACCAGTGATACTCAGGGGTTCTTGGTGCCAGAGACTGATTGCTTCAGTTATGAAAACTATTGTGAATGGTATATACAGCTAAATTGACAGAACCAATTTGCAGATACATTAGTATACTTCTTCAGTTGTTTACTATTAATTTTAGAGTGAGTAAGAGCTCTTTCCTTTCGAGGACAAAGAGAAAGGATTCTAGTTTCAGTTGTGTGTTTACTATGGAAGTATCTTATTAAAATGACATTCTCTCCCTCTGGGCATATGTATTAAGAACTAGCTCATTCAGCCTAAAATCAATTATTTCTGCCTAAGGCAATGAAAGTCTGAGCTAAACATAATTCTCAGTGGTAGTTAGCACTCTACTGAAGGTTATTGCTTCCATCCTCAAAGAAAAGTTTCCCAGTATAATCAATGCATTGAGTATTAAATCTTTGTTAATAAACAAGGTAGATAATAAGCAGGACTGTAAGTAAGTACTATAGGATGACTCAATAATTTGAGGAATAATTGATGGTTAGCAACACAGTCCCAGTTCCAGTTGTCTAGAAGTTGAACAAATAAAACCCAAACTGTAAGCAATTTAGAAGAGTATGATGATCAAGATCAAGGTCAAGATGATCAAGACCCTGAGAGAAAGAAAGAACAGAAAGAGTTCCTGGATTTTATTTTAAGTTTTTTTGAGGGTCCCCGCAAAAATCAATTATTTTCCATGTATATTATTAAGATAAAAAATTAAGCAAAAAGCTGAAAGTATTTTAAAATTTTACATTTGTGGCTACTGAGATTTGGTTTTTTTAATTGTGCGTTAGAATTTAGGTATAAAATAATTCGAGCGTTTAAAATAAATTTGAAATTCAGTAATTTTCATTAGCAGATCAATATTATATTTATGTTGGGCAATATTTTTTTCTTTTGTTTGTTTTTGAAAATTTAAATTATTTGTTTACTTTTAGTTTACAACATTCAGTTCTACAATCCCCCAAGTTTCAAATTTTCTCCTCCTCCTTCTCCTCTTCCGTCTCTCCCCCCCCATTTTCTTTTGCTTCTTATGCTAATAAATATATACTGGTGATTTTTTTTTTAACAATTAACTCAACCATGGGCTAACAATACAAATGAAGCTTTCAAGCTAACACTGAAAGATATACAAGAAAACCATGAGTGTACAGAGAAACTACATTTATGACTGTTCTGATACAGAAATGCACTAAAATAAAATAAACAAGCAAGTAAAACCTCTTCTAGCTGGTCTATTTGAGAATGCTAGCCTACAAAAGTTTAGATAAACATTTTAAGAATTATGACTCTGCTTCTTTCAACATGGCAGATGTATAACATTTTATTTTGTCTTTAGTGAAAGGCCTTAATCCATGCAGAAAGTATACCACTTTATCCATCTCAGTCATTAATTTGACTGGCACCATTAAGTTAAAAAATTCATATGTAATCATGAATCACACACACCTGTTGCATATTTAACTGTTCTTGTCAGAGCAGCCTCTTGAAAATAGGTTGGTTCAAAATGTATTGCTCTTTCATGAAAGTTGATGCAAAGTTGGTACATTTCCCAATGGAGGCTGCTTCTGGTGCTGCAATATGGTTCCAGTTCACAAGTAAGCATCCAGTCACTGATTAACTCCTATTATCTGGGGCCTCACAGCTTGAGTTACTTAAACCATCTCCAGCTGCATATTCTTCAGAATGCAGTATTTTGCTCAACAAGGACAAAACTTGTCCATGTTATACTCTTTTTTTGTTCAAGGGTTAGCACAATGCTATTTGCTCTTTGGTTAAAAACTGGGAAACCTGTGCAATGAACAGCCACAACTGTCTGAGGTAGGGATATAGACAGTTGATTTAATTTCAAAGTTTTCTTGCTTAGTCTTTATTGTGGTGTTCATAAATGGAAACTACAATCTTCTTTCCTCTTTGTCACCAAGGAAATTTTTCCATTATATTTCATTTCCTTATACTTATTTTGAGCTCCCACCACATAGAATGTCCATTTAGAATGACGACTATGGTTTCTTTGATTCTTATCCAATTTAATAGGTGCCATACTTTTATGCCATATTAAAACCACTCATATTAAAGAATATTCAGATGGTATTTTGAGTTGCCTCTTCAGTTTCTCCATATTTAATATTCATACCATTTTAATGACTTTGTAAAATGTTTCAGATTTATTGCATTGAGATAATTTGTGCCAGCAACATTTATAACTGTTCAAAATAGTGTTTTTCTCTTTCAGACCCTAATTTCCACTCTTTATTAGGGAGATGAAGTCTGAGTGAACTCTGGAGAAGGGATGGGTAGACTGGCTGAAAGGTTTTTAAAATGGTGTAAATAATGGTGATAAATCCAAGAGCCTGAATATTCTTGAATTATGATTGGAAAGAGATTGAGGACATGTATTCACACATGCATGTCCAAAGGTGTGGCTACAGATCATTATTCTTAGTCTTATTTAACACATTAAGTTCTAAGAAGAGTTTTGGTTTTACATGTAGAACACAAGTGCTCCTTCCATATTTATCACTGCTAGGAACATCCAACACTGATCCTTATCTTTCTCAAGCTTGGAAACCATCTGACAAAAGTAAGAAGCCTCAGAGAGTTTTACAATATGGAACTTAAATGATGCAGTGATGTTTGCTTGCTCAACTATTAGTGCAATGTTACATCTTACATAAATAGCAAGAAATAATAAAATCAGTTCAGAGTACTTGTAATTTTTGATAGCTGTTCTTATACATTTTCTCTTATCTGTCTTCTCCATACATGGATAACCCTTGAAATAAAAGAATAAGTCTACCATCAGATATGTATTGAGTTCCTATAGAGAAAGTCCTTGGGGGGAGAGATAGAGTGAAAGGTATAGTACAGAAAGTTTAATATTATTTTGAATCCACAAAATCTGATCTGGAAGGGACTTCAGAAGACATTCAATAGAACACATACCTGAAGAAGAATATCCTCTGTAACCTAACTGACAAATGTTAATACTGCACCCTAATGAAGGACAACTCAGGGATCCTGAGCCAACTCATCCAATTTGGGATGTCATTATCTAATTGGTCAGCAGTAATTCTATACAAGTTTACACTTGTAAAATATTATCCCTTAGAATGCCCTATATTGCTTTTTGAGGGCATTCTCAATTCTCTGTTTGGAGGTAGATAACATTTTTCATTATGAGTCTCTTGGAATTTTTAGAGATTATTGTTTGATTAGAGTTTCTAAGTCTTTCACAGTTGATTGTTTTTATAATATTGCTGTAACTGTCTAAAATGTTCTCTTGGTTCTGTTTACTTCATTTTGTATCAGCTCATATAAGTCTTCCCAGGTTTTTCCTGAAATCATCCCCTTCATTATTTCTTACAGCAGAACAGTATTCCATCTTAATCATATAACCCAACTTGTTCAGCCATTCTCCAGTTGATGTGCATCTCTTCTATTTCCAATTCTTTGGCACCACAAAAAGAACTATTATAAATATATTTGTATGCATGAATCATTTTCCTTTCATCTATTTGGGGTATAGAAGTAGTAGTGATATTGCTCAGTCAGAAGGTAAGCGATATTTTATAACCATTTAGGCATGGTTCCTGATTGTTCTCCAGAATGGTTGGATTGTTTCACTGCTCCACTAATCTATCTGCTTTTCCATTTCCCCTCTAGCATTTGTCATTTTGCTTTTCTGTCATCTTAGCCAATCTGATTGGTATGAGATGGTGTCTTAGAGTTGTTTTAATTTGAATTTTGTTAATTCTAATAATTAAGAAGTTTTTAACATGACTGTTGATAGCTTTGAGTTCTTCTAAGATAGTCTTTTCATATCTTTTGACCATTTAGCCAATTAGAGAATGATTTAATTTTTAAATTTTCTGTAGCTTTCTTTATATTTGAGAAATGAAACATTTCTCATGAAAAAATATAATGTAAAATTTCCTCCAGTTTTTGGTTTCTTTATAATTTTAATTACATTGGTTTTGTTTAATTTAATGTAGTGAAAATATCCTTTTTTCTCCCATGATCCTTTCAATCTCTTGTTGGTCTTGAACTCTTCCCTTATCCATAGATCTATCAGTTAATTTTTCTATATTCCCTTAATTTGCTTATGATATCATCTTTTATGACTGACTCATTTGCCAGTTTTGACCTTATCTTGCTATACAGCATGAAATATTGGCCTATGCCTAGTTTCTGCCATTTTGTCTCCAGTTGCCCCAATAGCAAGGCTCTCTGAATTTATCAAACACAGGTTACTGTACTTATTTAGTTTTGTACATTATGTGCCTAAGCAATTCACTCTATTTCTTTTCCAGTACCAGATTGTTTTGGATAATTACTGTTTAATAATATAGTTTGAGATCTGGTATTGGTAGGTTCCTTTCCTTCAATTAAAAAAAAATTCCCTTGATATTCTTGACCTTTTTTCTTCGAGATGAATTCATTATTTTTTTCTAGCTCTATAAAGTAAGTTTTTTTTTTTTTGTAGTTTGATGGGTATGGTTCTGAATAAGCAAATGTATTTAAGTAGTATTGTCATTTTTGTCATATTAGTTCTGCCTACCAATTAATAATTCTCTGATTAAGATCTGTCTTCATTATAGCACATTTTAATGCACTTAGTGCAGCCTCTGAAACTGTGATACAAAAAATATGGATCCATTCTCTGCTGCTTGTGCTAATTTTGGCCTGAAAATTAACACCATGAAAACACAGGTTCTACATCAACCAGCACTACACCATTCATGTGTGGAACCATCAGCTACAACAAATGGAGAAGTTTTGAATGCTGTGGATGAGTTCACTTACCCTGGTAGTGTACTTTCCAGGGCTGTATACATTGATAATGAGGTTGACACACACATTGCCAGAACTAGCTCAGTGTTTGGGAGACCCTGAAAGAAGATGTGGGAGAGAAGAGGTATTAGAGTGACTACTAAACTGAAGGTTTACCTGTGAAAGCTGAACAATCTACCAGCACCATGCCAGGAAACTGAATCGCTTCCATTTGAATTGTCTTAGGAAGATTCAGAAGATCAACTGGGAGGATAAGGCAGCAGACACTGAGGTCTTTTCTTGAACTAGACTTCCTAGCATTCAAACTCTACTGCAGAAAACACAACTCTGATGAATAGGCCACATTGTTTCAATGCAAAGTATACAGTTGCAAAAAAGACAATTTTATGGAGAACTCACACAGGACAGGTGTTGCTCAGAAGAAGCAATACAAGGACACTCCCAAGGCCTGTCTTAAGAACTTTGGAGTTGATTGTTTGACAAGGGAGATGCTAGCACAGGACTGCTCAGCCGGGTGTGCCCATATCAGAAAAGGTGCTGTGCTCTATGAGCAAAGCAGAATTGAAGAAGTTCAAAAGAAATGTGAAATGAGCAAATTTACAGAATCCATCCTAAATGTTCACATGACCTATTTGCACCTGACCTGTGGTAGAACATTTTGAGCTCACATTGTCTAATCAGTCACTGTCAGACACACTGTAACTTGACTCTAGCATAGTGATGTCCTTTTGATCCTCTTCAAGAACTAAGGACAACAACTAACCAACCAATGTCCCCACTAAATAAATGATATACACATTTCAACAAAATATGAAAATAAAGGATTAATAAACTGAAAATGCATTTTTAAAATGGAAAGCAAGCAATTAATCCTAAAACAAGCACAAAAAGCAACTGTGTTTTTCTGAAGAGAAAAATAATGGAAATCTTGAAGACAGAATAGATAAACAAAGCTAAAAGCTAGTTCTCTAAAGCACTGGACAAAATTGATAAACTTTTAGCCAATATAATCTCAAAAAAGAAAAAAAAGGAAATTTACAAGATAAAAAAAATGAATAAGATGAATTCATTATAAAACCAGAAGAAACAAAAATAATTACCATAGCCTATTATACAGAATAATATAGGAAAACTGAGAATTTAAAAGAAATAGATTATCTACAAAAATTAAAATGTTCAGGTGAATAGAACACTGAATAAGATCTTAAGAGATCTGATTTTTTGAAAGGAAATTGAACAGGGTGAGGGAGGGCTAGCTCATCCAGATGGATTTATTGTAGAGTTCTAATAAATTTTTAAAAATCATTAGTTGATATACTTCATAAATCATTCTTAAAAATTCTAAAAAATAAAGAAAAATATTTTGACACAGTACCAAAATTTTTACTACATAAGTCACAGAAGTATATATATATATATATATATATACACACACACACACATATGTATATATGTATACACATACATATATACATATACATACACACACACATACATATGTATATAACAACATCTCTCATGAATATCCAAATGTTTCATATACAACACTGGCAAAAAAGAATTTGTAGTAATTTATCTAAAAGGTAATTTACAAAAGTCAAAGTGCCTTTTTCAACCAGGATACAAGGATGGTCCAATATTAGGAACAACAATAAACATAATTAGCCTAGATTTGCATTCAAAGTCTGCCTCAGTCACTTACTAGTTGTGTGACCCTGGGCAAATCAGTTAACTCGTGCCTTAGTTTTTCATCATTAAATGAAAGTGTTGGACTCAGTGGTCTCTAAGGTCCTTCCCAGTTTTCTCAATTGTAAAATAAGGGATAATAAGAGCATTTGCATTGCAGGGTTGTTTTGAGTATCAAATGAACATGATATTTGGAAAACACAGCACAGTGCCTGGTGTACGGTAGATACTATAAAAGTTCATTTCCTTCTCTTTCCCCTTCCCAATTCTAAATCTATGATTCTTTTAAAACAAAAAAACACACAAATCTATGTGATTATCTCAGTAGATCAAGAAAAAAATAATCATTTGTTAAGTTGTAACACTTATTTTTAAAGGCCCCTAAAGTATAGATAGAGACAGTGTTAAATATATATATTTCAAAAGTATCCAATTGCAATCCAAAGTCAGCATTATATGCAATTTGGAAATGCTAAGATCTTTACCAATCAATATAGAAGTAAAGCAAAGATCCTTCCTTTCCTTGCTATTGTATTTGGTTTTAGAAGTTTTAGAAGTAGCAATAAATAAAATAAGTTAAAGACACAAAGATAGAGATGTAGGGGATAAAATCACCCATATCTCTTGATATATAATAGTTTACTTAGAAAACCCCAGAGAGAGAGAAAATTAGAAGCTTTGCTAAAGTTGTGGACTGCCAATTGCTCAATATTTCCAGAACTGAGCCTATCTGAACACAACTGTGTAGATACAATTGCTAAATGCTCCTGAAATAATCAGAGGCCTTAAATAACTAGTGGAGCATTCAGTCCCGCCAAAATAATTACAATGAAAATATCATCATCATTAATGTACATATTTATAGCATTAGATAAATTATAGAATTTATTTAAAGGATGAATGAGCTAGAATTTCAAGGGAAAATAATGAAAAGAGAATAAAATGATAACATCTCTTTTAGATTTCAATCCCTCTTACAAAACAATGTTATAAAAATGATTTTACTTTCATTAAAAAGATGGAAAAGTAAATAAATAGAATAGACTAGACAAGGAAGAATCAGAAATAAATGAATCTAATAACCTGATATTTAATAAAATAATAAAAAAGCATAGAACATTTAGAAAAAGTTCCCAATTTCATAAGAACTTATGGAAACAGCCCTCTTATTCAATCTGGTACTAGAAATGTTAGCAGTAGCAATTAGAGAAGAAAAAGAAATCAAAGGAATCAAATTAGGCAAAGAAGAGACTAACCTATCACTCTTTGCAGATGATATGATGATATACTTGGAGAATCCTAGAGAATCAAGTAAAAAACTTCTTGAGAGAATAAATGAATTTAGCGAAGTTGCAGGATATAAAATATAAACCCACATAAATCCTCAACATTCCTATATATTTCGAATGAAGTTCAACAGCAAGAGATAGTAATAGAAACCCCATTTAAAGTTACTGTAGGTAGACAGCATAAAATATTTGGGAATCTACCTGCCAAAACAAACCCAGTACCTTTATGAACACAACTACAAAACACTTTTCACAAATAAAATCAGATCTAACTGATTGGAAAAACATCAATTGCTCGTGGCTGGGTTGAGCTAATATAATAAAAATGACAATTTTACCGAAATTAAATTATGTATTTAGTGCTATACCAATCAATCTACCCAAAAATTATTTTATAGAACTAGAAAAAATAGTAACAAAATTCATTTGGAAGAACAAAAAGTCAAGAATATCACGGCAATTAATGAAAAAAAATGCTAGAGAAGGTGGCCTAGCCTT
>CM053590.1:168793172-168808285 GCA_028646515.1 Pseudochirops corinnae | reverse complement strand
GAAAGTATTTGCAGATCCTATACATGATTGCATGCCACCATGGGGGCGGGGGGAAGGGAAGGGAGAAAATCTGAAACTCAAGTGATTGTGGAACTGAATCTTGTAAATTAAAAGTAAATGAGTAAATAAAAAAAATTAAAAAAAAAAGAACTTATGAAAAAAAAATTAGAAAAGTTCTGGCAGAAAATTTATTTGGATCAATCAATATTTTATGCCATATTGCATGATAAACTCAAAATAGACACATAACCTAAGTAGTAAAGACTATATCATAAAAATAGAAGGGAAATAGATCATGTGCTTTTAACATCAATGGATAGTGGGGAAATTATTCTTTAAATGATTTTTTATTTTTATAATTTATACTTTTTAAACAATAATTACCTTTCTGTTTCTTATATACCTATAGTATCCCATGAGTCTGTCTCCCCAAGAACCATCCCATATTACAAATAATGGTGTTTTTGTGTGTTTTATTGGAAAAAGCAACAGCATAATTAGTTCATTGACACATTAATTTTATATCCCCTACACTGATTAACTCCCAGATCTCACAAAAGGTATGTACTATTCATAGTTCCCTTTAGTGCACTGTCCTATGAATCTTTTAAACTGTATCAATGACGAAAAAAATAAGGAAAGGTCAAATACTATTTTTAAGGGAAGGTAATAATAATAATAATAATAATAATAATAATGATAGCATTTTCAGAGTTCCTACTATGTGCCAGTTTCTCTCTCTCTCTTTCTGTCTCTCTGTATGAGAGACACATACACACATGACACACATATGAGGCACACATGCACACACACATGTGTATGCATACATGTTTGCATATATGCATGCATGTATATGCACATGCACATGTTTCTATATACATATATAAAATACACATGCATACACATATATAAATACCTCCTCACAACAATCCTGAATGCTCTTATTATCTTCATGTTGCAGTTATGAAAATTGTAGCATGCAAAGGTTAGTTGACTTTTCCAGGGTCACACAGCTAGTGTCTGAGGTTGTATTTGTACTCAGATTTTTGCTGACTCCAGATTCAGTGTTGCTAATAACTCAGGCTTCTTCTATAGGAATCAGAGTAAAAGGGCACCAGAGAAGAGTTGAGAAAATGTATCTCCATCTCTTCTTGGCAACATTTGTAAGTTTTGTCAAACTTTTATTTTCTCTTTCTTTTTTAGTCTTTAAAACAAAATAAAAATAAAACAAAAAAAATTTAAGTGATATAGTAAAATACAAGAATATGAAAGTAGTCTTTGGATGTGGTGGTAAAAGTTTAGTTGATCTGAAATGCTTTTCCAAGAGACTATAAAAGGATGGGTTAAGTTGTCAGATGTTCTTTTTTCCATATTCAATTTACTGTGTGAGGAAAACATTTATAATCCAAGAGGCATTCAACTTAATACAAACTTTTTTGTAATACAATTATTTGGAGGATCTTGAAGGATGAGAGGGTGAGGGACCCCCAAGATCTTTGTACAAGTCAGGTAATAGGTTGTGTATTTTTTTTTAATCTTACATAGTCAAGAGTATCTTTACAGTTTTTCCTCATGTTGTTGCCACTTGGAGGAAGTCTGATATCAAAAAACATGAAAAGAAACATATTTGATCAAGTAGATTTCAAAATAACTACCTAGGAGAGTTCACAATTTGGACATAATATATAAATGGGAGTAATATTTATGTAAAAATCCATTGCTGGGCAATTAAGAAAATGCTGAGGGAAATTACATGTATTTAGAAAAATTCCAAATTACTACTTTAATTAAAATATACATGACATTTTACAGTCTTTTGGCACCATTGGGTGAATAAAAAGGTAACATGAGAAAAACAGAGCTACTCTGGTTCAGGCTATAGTTCTATGAAGAGAGAATGAAAGTGGTGATTACATTTTTTCTGGAACGAGAAATATGAAGGAGAAATCATGTAACACAAAACTAAGACAATATTTGGCAGGAGTTAAAAATAACCTAAAGGCTTCATGACTATATCCATTTGACCATATTATTCCATTGGCAAATGCTAACAGTATTCAAATACTAATCCTTTTCCTGTGGGATCAGACTCTTTTTTTTTTTTTCCTGAAAGTCAGGCATAGAGCTACTTGAAAAGAAAATACTCCTGTGTTACAACTATAGTATTCAAATGATTGTAGTTTTAATTGTCTTTCTCCTTTTCAGTACAGTATAAACTGTGGCAAAAATTAGAAATAGTTAATAAAACCCAAAATTAGGGCAAATCCCATTTCTCTGTCTTTGTCTCTCACTGTCTCTGTCCCTCTTTGTTTCTCTTTTTCTCCAACACTTTTAGCGTAGGACCTGGCATATACTAGGTGCCTAATAAATGCTCATAAATGCTTTTTGACAGATGCTGAGAAATGGAAGATACACAGCATACGCAGTATATGAAATATTCTTCTGTAATATGTAATTATTTTAAAGGTTGTTTAATTGTTTATTTTCTTGAAGATGCAGGCATGGCTCTGAAATAGGTAGACCTCAATAGATACAAGGTGCTGGCAACTGAAACTTTTAAAAATAGAAAATGTGACCTCTTCTTGGGCAAATCAAAGAAAATAGATGTTTACTATTATAATTATATTTATATAATTATATTGCTAATTGGGGGGTGGGGACTAGTTCTTAATTTTCGTCTGAAGTAGGTTGGCAAGGTAATTCACAGAGATTTAGGCAAAAGCACGATCCTTTTGCTGGAATTACTTCAATAATTACTTCAATCCACTACTTGACTCTGCCTGGGGAGATCTGACCCACTACTTCACTTTTCCAGGCCAATGAAGCTAACTTCGCATCAGATGCAATCTCACTTTGTCGGCGGTCGGTGGGGAGAAGATGGCAGATATATAGGGCTCTAAAATAGTTTTGGAGGTCACAGTTATCTTAAGCTTCATAGCAAAATGCAGTCAGTGGAGGAAAAAAATCCATTGATCATGATGGAGACAACCAAAGAATCGACTCAGATGAGGATCTGTCCTTATGTTGTATTAGTTGAAAGGTTGCTAGGGCAAAATTTTAAAAATATATATCTTCCATATTCCTCTGTGCTTGCCTACATTTTGATTATAAGATTTCCCTTACTGGTATTCTACTTCATTCACCATAATTGAAAAGAGTGTCCAGTGGTTAGCCACTGATAATTGTACAAAAGATCTCCCACTAAAGACTAACCAGTTATTGTTCACTCTGATTATTTATTTATTCCTGATGCTTCTTTTAGCTCAGACCATAGGAAAGATCTGTAACAACTCACCAACCATGAAGGTGTTTTTTAACCTAATTTGAATAATTACACATACCTTTCCTCCTATCCCTTATCTCCTCTTCCAGAGAAGAAGAATTGGCTATCTTGAGAGACCACAAACTCTGGGAATTCTTAAATATCTTCTGGTTTAAATGAATTCCCAAATTTACCTTGTGGTCCTGTATATTTTCCTGTTTCTTCCTAATTTTGACTGGAATCAGGAAATAGAAATTCAGTTCCAAATAATTTCAAGTTAAATAAACTAAACATTCATGTACTACCTGACTGGTTTAGTTTAAAGTGACAAATTTTAGGAAAAGAGGAGTCTTGTCTGTTTCACTTCCCTTCAGCAGGTCCTGTACAGGCAGACATTTAATTCATGCTTTAAAAAAATGATAATACCTTGATTTCTTGGTGAAGTTGGCTATGTCTTTTATTTTTGCTTCACTTCCTACTTGTCAAAGGACTAACTTTGGAATACAGATTCCTCATCTGCTATATTGTTATATCATCCCTGAGACCACCTAGGTACTTTGTTTTGGTTCATTTTATCTTCAAAATACCTATTAAGTGGTAAACACACTTGAGCACATGCCCTAAATGCTTTCAAGTCAGGAAAGATAAAGTGTCTGACTTCATGGAGGTCTATAGTGCCTGGTTATGACCAAGAACTTGGTATTTGATGCATTTTCTTTTGAACTGATCAAAAATTGTCAAAGCAATTATCAGTCAGTTTCTGGATCATTTTATTACTCCTTCTGGCTGTACCCTGGTGAGGAGAAGAAAACATAAAGGGAAAGTTAAACACATCTTGTTCTAATGCAGAGATGAATAGCAGTGCTATAGTCCCAGTGTGGCACTTTTGGCACCGGTCAGCAAGGCTGAAAAATCAACAAGGGACAAACAAGGGGAAAAATGGAGAGAAACCATTCCCATAAATTCAAAATTAAGTTCCTTCTTCAATTTCCGTGAAGCAAACTCCCTATGGCAAACACCTGGCAGACCATTAACTTTTGTTACTTTATTTTATTAAAAATCCTGAGGTGAGAGAAAGTTGTGCATTCAGAGAAAACCAGGAGCTTTGTCTTTGTTTTCCTTTAGAAGTACCCCCATCTCCCAATCCTTTCTGCTACACCCATTCTCAGCAGGGCTATCTTCCTATCATAGCTTGATTTTTCAGTTTTTAATCAAGTATAAGAACAACTGTCTTTTGTCCTCACCTTTGTTCCTTTTCATGTCTGGATTTTTCCTTGTAAATTAATGGAACGATTATGGGCATTTGTGGGGAGAAAAGGGCTAGGTGTTTTTTTATGCTCTATAGCTCCTGAATTGTTTACATTTTCTTTGACTCTATTATTTTCAACCAGCTTGAACATTGGCTCTATTTACATAGAGGTTTTTCAGTAATCCATGGGGGATGTTGAGCTGTTGTGTGCACTATTTTCTTTATTTGCGCAACTTCTATATCCTTTGATCTGAATCATTTCTTTGCTACAACTTTCCTTTTTCCCCCTTTTCTCTTCCTTTTTCCTATTTTGTGAGCTGACATGAAACCTTTCTCAAATAAATACTTTCATTTTCCATACTCAAAAGTGTGCTTATACACTAGGTGCCAAGATGTGTAGGAGATCATTTTGGGGGAGAGGGGGAATTATTTCCATAGCAATGTGCTCTAGTTTCTTGTCAAATTAGTACAAGGGAATTTTAGGAAATAGAGTTTATTTTCACTGGTGAAATTCTACCTTCTATTTCTTCTGTTCTATCTATGTATTGAATTACTAAAAATGTGAACAGCAATGGAGAAGGTAGAGTTATTTAAAAATCCTGAGCAGTTTCCATAAAACAAAATATGTTAGATTTTATGAATTAATCTGATAACCTTTTTAACTAATGCAACCCAAAGAGAATGTTTTCTGTTAATTAGCATAACCTCTGTCTCTGTCCACAAATGTTCTCTCTGAAGAAGTCAAAAGTAAATTTTTTCTCCAAAATCATTGAATTTATTTTCCCTGTTCTGGACTGAAAAGTTTGATATAAATATATTAGCCCTCAGTATTGATCTCAATCTGCTAATATTAATTTTTGTTTAAAATGTTCAAAAAACAAATATATGTACACACATATGCATACTTTAAGTTTTGCTGGTAAAATTATTGAAATTATTGAAATAAAGGGTGATGTATAAGTAACTGAGAAACTTGCAAGAAAGCAAATAACTGTAGTGCTAAAGAAGTAGGTTCAAGTTCAGCTTGTACTGATATGATTTATGTAACAATGGGAAAATCACTTAATATTTCAATATCCCAGAAAAGTCTAACATTATAAGTTACAGTTAAATTGCTGATATCTATGGGTGGAGGGAGTTTTCATCCTAGGAGGTCTCTACCTGGATGAAATCATAAATCCAGACCAAAAAAGAGACAGCACTGCCTTTCTCTTTTGCTATTTGTAGATTCTGATATTATTAGGTACTTATGAAAATAAAGAAGAAGTATTTGGTAAACTTATTTTTATTTCCCTCTCCAGACATTATTTTTCAACTAGATTGGAATTAAATTTAAAACCCTCTTTTGAGTTCTTTTCTTTAATGATTCCCTTTTTCATTTCCCTACAAAAGTCCTATATAAAAATCAAAATATAATTTTTAGAATAATAAGCTGATTCTTATGATTATGTGAATCAAGTTGCTACTAAGTATCTTTGTAGGAAATTTTACTCTGTTTTACCTAAAGAGAAGTGGATATTTGTGTTTTTCATTGAGTGACATTCAAATGACTCCAAAATAATTGTTATGCAATTTCAGCTAATTTGGATAATGGATATTTTAGGCATTTGCATAGACAGAATTTGAAACTAGGGCTACATATAATTGAGGCAGAAGGTAAAGATAAAATTAGAGAATTATTTGATTGTAAGATTAGAGGATTTGGAGCTTTATCTTAGATATTATCCAGTTTTACCACCTCATTTTTGAGCTAATTGTTACACAATAGGAATGAAGGAGAGAAAAAAACAAAAACAAAAACAAATTTCATCCCAGATGTTACTCGACATCCAGTGTGTTTTCCACTAGACTTGAGCATCTTATACTCCAATACATCAAGAATCTCTGGACTCATTTTGTGGGTACTCCTACCAGCTCAGCTTGCTACCCACAATGCATCTTATGAGTTTTTGTTGTTGTTGCTGTTGTTAATTTTAAAACAGGACTCATGACATCATGAGGTGATGTCTTGACTCACTCGTAAATTGGACTTGTAAGGCAGAGATGTGCAAAGTCATCAGCTTCACTCTCCCAAAGTCATCAAAGTCCAGTGGTAGGACAAAAGTCAAGATGCCTGGTGATGACTGAGGGTACAGTGGATAACACTGGCATCTTCTATGTGTATGCAAGCTCTAAGTCCTCCATGGAACTTATTTCAGCCACCTTCATGGCTTTTGTAACAAATTGTTCTCTCTGCCCAATCTGCTCTGGTGGAGTCTTCACATGCTTGGCGTAGACATCCCCCTAACTCATCAACAGTTTTGAGGCCTGTCAGTTGCCCTCGATCTGGTTTAGCCTGTCTGTTGAGACTCTTTGTGAGTTACTATAAGTGAGGAAGAATTTTCAATTGTTTGTCACCATTCTGGTGATGGTCAACCTGATCATTTCTGACGACTTCAAAGGAATATGTGGATAAAAAGTAGAATAAAAGGAATTTGAATTATTCAAAAGGACTTGATTTCTCTTCATGCACAGTATCTGGCACATAGAGGGTTAATAAGTGCTTGCTTGCTTCCCTCTCTATTCCCTACTATATGGAAGAAGGGAATTTTTTTCACTTGATTTTAATTTTAAAGTAATTTCAGAGTTATGGTAATGTAGGGGGCTTAAATATTCATTCATTTGCCTCAGGCCTCTGCTTCCATTCTAGTTTGCATGTGTAGCTCCATTGCAAATGCTTTCATTGAAAAAAAAAAGACTCTGAAAACACAGGGAAAGTGAACACCAAAACTGAAAAAAAAAAGATGCAGGGAAAAAGGAATAGCTAATATTTAGAGGACATAAGAATTTACTGGGAAATTTCTGCATGAAAAGAATGTGCAGACACATAATACAGTTTTTTCATACATTTATTTTCTCGCCTTTTTAAAAACATTTCTTAAAATTCTAAGGAATTTCCTAATGTTTCCTCAATGCTATCACTTCTTTATTTTTATCTCCCTTCACTATGTTTAGTTTATCACTGTTTTATTTTAATACTCCCTTCTTACCCATTTGATCTGTTAATTGGTGTTTGACTTTCTGAAGTCTTTTGCACTTGTCAACAAATGCTTTTCCACAATCTTCCTTCTTTTGTAACTTACCCCCTACCTCTTCATCTTTCATTTTGTATCTCTTCTCCCGTTCTTCTTCTCTTTTTATGAGTTTGTTTTATTGTTTCTGTGTGTAGACTGAAAATGTCCATTTGAAAAGAAATGCCACCTCTAATTCTATTTCCATTTCCAAAATGTATTTTGTTAATACTTTTTTATACTTTTTTATAATACTTCATAGCCCACATACTCACAAGAACTAGGTTGATTTCAGATTTTAACTGGTATGTGTTAAAGTGGATGGGGGCAGGGTAGGAAGAACACAAACAGACTAAGAATTATTGGAAATCAAGCGTATCTTGTGGATGATGAAGTTTGATAACTGAATTGTTATGTAGCAGCTGGTGGTAAGGAAAGGAATACAAAAGGCAAGTGATAAAACCAGGAGACTTATTGAATTTATGAAATTACAGTTGAAGGGTCTATTCTTGTGATGCAGTTTTAGCTTATAACAATATCTGAAATTATTGGGGTTAGTTAATGTTTGATATATTTATCCTGAGAGCATAAAAATGGGTGGGTAGCATATGCAGTAGTGTATTCATATGCTTTATGATGAATGATTAGTAAATTAAATATGTGGATCCTTTGTGTAGCTTGGTACTAAAGCATCGAACTTAGAATTAGAATCCAAACTATGCCATTTACTTTCTTAGTGACCTTGGGCAAAATCACTTGACCCTTTTGGACTTCATTCTGCTCAGCTGCAAAATGAGGATCAAAGGTTACAAACAGGCAGTAAGCAAGGGAAGAAATCCAATTTATCAACAACTTATTAAAAAACAGTACTAAGTTAATATATGAAATGAAAATCAAAACAAATCTGAGATTCTACCTCATTCAGCTCTTAGCTCCTAGCTTGGCATATAATAAGCCCTAGTATATGCAAGTTGTGTAACTGACTTATGTCGTTGTAGTTGATGAGTTGATTCAGATGTGTCTGATTCTTTGTGATACAATTTAGAATTTACTTGGAAAAAATTACTGGAGTAGTTTGCCATTTCCTTCTCTGGTTCATTTTATAGATAAGACAACTGAAACAAATAAAATTAAGTGACTTGCCCAGGATCATATAACTAGTAAGAGTCTGAGGCCAGATTTGAGCTCAGATCTTTATGACTCCAGTCCCAGCCCTCTCTCCACTGTGCCACCCAGTTGCCCATGACTCATACGCAGCAGATTGTCAAAGATGACAAAAAGTGGAAAATAGTCATTATTGGAGTGGTTGTGAAGAACAGTCATAGAAGTGCACTACTAGTGGAGCTATGAATTGGTTTAATCATTTTGGAAGGCAAATTGGAATTATAAGTACATAGCCAGTAAACCGTACTTCCTTGACTAAGTGAAAAAAAAAAAAACAACTTACTGTTAGATATGTACCTAAAAGACTTCAGGAATAGAGTGAAAGGACATATTTGTATGAGAATAAATGAAATATTGTCCATTAATTAGGGAATAATTGACCAAATTGTGGTATTTGAATGCAATGGAATTTTATCACTCCATGGGAAAAGAAAATGTGACAAAGAAATATGGAAAGATTTATATGACCTGATACAGAGTGAAGTAAGAAAAACAAAGAAAGCAATTTACATGAAAAAGAGGTAATCCAAGGGAAAACAACCTCAAAGAGCTCAGAATTTAGCTAAAGTGGCAACCAATTTTGGCTTCAAAAAAGCAAAGCTGAAGCATATCAGCCACATCTTGCTAAAGAGACAGCACAGGAGAGAACCAGACATGCATTCTCAGAAATGGCCCATAGCTTAATCTGTTTTGTGTATCTATGCCCATTGGTTATGAGGATTTATTATTTTTTTTAGTAAAGAGAGATGTGGGAGGCAAATAACAGATAAGGGAAACAAACAAATATAGCAATTTATAAGTTGCACAGAGCGAAGAGAAGAGATATCTGTGGGGGGAGGGTCGGATCAAAGACTAATTAATTTATTGCCACCTGACTTTTTACTGACTCTAAGGAGTCAGGAAAAGATATTTCTTTTTAGATTACAGGTCAACTAATAATCTAGTTAATTGTACATATACACCTGTTTGTTGAAACATAAAAGCAAAACTATGAATTATGGAAGGATGGTCACTTTCCTAATGCTCTAAAAGGAGCTATTCAATTAAATGACGGAAAATTAAAAGAAATGGGAAGCAAAATGGGAATTCCACATGGAGAAGAGAAGGAAATACTATTCCAAGTGGGATCACAAATGTAGTTGACATAGCCTTTCCAGCTGCAGAGGTGAGCACCAAAGAATCCCTAAGGAACTGATAAATAATTTATAATTCACAAGCTTTCACAATGAAAAACTCATTTCTCCATTTACTTTAAATGGCTTAACACCTCAGTTGTAGAAGAATATTCATTTCTCATCAAGTCCATTAATACCTTCTTTGAGAGTCTCAAAAATAGCTGTGTCTTTTATTTAAACAGTAATTTATGGTCTTCTCAGAGGAATCACAGCACCAGGTGGAGTTCTCAAAATCTGTGAAAGGTATAAAAAGAAAGCTTGGCTATAAATTTTTAAATGAAGGAAGTAATAATTTAAATAAATTGAGTAAAATGCAAAGAAGAATTTCAGAGCAACACTTATTTGTTGTAAAAAGAGTGAGATAGACAAGATTTAATCACTTTTTAAAATCCCGTGAATAAGTATATAACATGTATGTATACACACTTATGCATTCACATATGCATTTACATATATACACATGTGTTTGTGAGTATATATTTGTATATAGTAATATCTACATATAATATGTATGATTGAAGAAGAAATTATTATTTCTTGTTGTTTCAAGGTATACCTGACAATCACTACTTCAATAGTAAGGGTGTCAGCTCCTGGAGGGCACAGTTTATGGAAATAGTGACATTCAAGATCCTTCACAATCTGTCATCACTCTATCTTTCCAGCTTTCTCTCACAATGATCCCTTTTTCATAGTCTAAATTTCAGTCAAACTGAGCAACTTATTTTTCCATATACATGACATTGAATCCTCTATGCCTTTACACAGCGTGCCATAATTCTTTCCGTCCACATCTGCCTCTTAGAACCTCTAGTTGACTTGAAGTCTCTCAGATCAAGTGCTCCCTCCTTTAAGAAATCTTTCCTCATTTTCCCCTAGTTGATAATACCTGTACCTTACTTCTATCACTTTGTGTTCAACTTTTCATATCTTGAAATTATTTATTGGTGAATATTTTATTCCACAGTATTTATTCCACAAGTCAGGAGGCATAATGTCAGGAATTCTTTCTCTTCTGTCTTTCTTTTTTTTTTCAGTGCCAAGCACATAATACACACTTTAAAAAATGCTTATTATTTCATAGCTAAATTCACTGACTACTTTGTAGATCATAGAACTGTCTTTTTCTGACAGAAAAAGCCAGAACTAAAGTCTTATTATACTTGTTTTTCATATTTGAAAGTTTGATCAAGGAAGGTTTAAGAGTGAAATAACAAATTAATTGTTAGATTCTCAATTCATTAGAATGAACAGACATGGACAGAATGGGCATCACAGTTGAGTGCTATGGCCAGTGATTTAACAGCCCTGATTTAGGATCTGTCTTCTTGGTTTGGGCACAGATGAACAGGCATTGATAGAAAGTAACCTACATCACTGATTTTTTAAAAAAAATATTAGCTAGTATATAACACTTCAAGGTTTGCAAAGCACTTTACTTATATATCTCATTTGATGTTTGCAACAATCCTGTGTGATAGCTGCTATATCTTGCCCTTTTACAGATAATGAAATTGAGGCTGAGGTAAGTTAAATGAGTTGACTAAATTCACATAGTAGTCTGAAGTAAGATTTGTGAACTGACATCTTCCTCAGTCCAAGTTGGGCTTTCTTTCATGTATATGGCCCAGCCCTCCTTGTGTAAGGGACCACATCATCATCCAACTCATCCAGGTTCACAGCCTTGGTTTCATTCTCAATTCTTTTCTTGTACTCACCCCAAAATATCCAAACAGTTGTCAGATCTCCAAAATATCCCCAGTGCATATCTCCTCCCCTACACCATACAGCTGGCACTTTAGTTCAGACATAGAAAACTTCTCGTCTGAAATATTGCAAATGCCTTCTAATTGGTCCCTCTGCCTTCTCTCTCCTCTCTTTAATTCTTCCCCTTTACATCTGACAACATGATCTTCCTAAAGTTCAGGTCTGACCATAACTCCTATTACTTTTAGGATCAAATATCAACTCCTCTGTTCAACATCTAAAGTCCTTTGCAAGCTAGACTCAGGCTCTCTTTCCAGTCTTATCATTCATTACTCCTCCTTCTGCACTCTATGGTTCAACCAAAACTGTTCCTTGCACTCATTCAAAAACACAACTAAAATATCCAAATATGAATACAAAATAGTGCAATACTCTATATTTGCCATAACTACAGATAATAAGGAATGAATTAATTTATAAAGATACTTTCTGCTGTGAAATCTGTGACAATTCACTTTGGTTTTCCATTGTGTATAGTAGTTGACTAGCTACTAGCAAATTAGCTCTATTTCCATTTCTGTCTAAAGAACCAGGCAAACTATTGGCTAATCCCCTGAATTTGTGGCTTGTTGATCCTAGTCTATAAGGAAAACCTATGTACCTCTAAGTCTTCAAAACCCTAATTTCAGCCCTATTTTTCCAGATTTTCTACCTTGTTTCACATTCTACAAACTTTTCAAAATTGTTCTGTGATGAGAGAGACTGAGAAGTGTTTGATGCAGGTAGGGGAATACAGACATAAACACTGTCTGTGACAAAGAAGGCTCTATGTATTTATGAAAGGGGTCACAGACAAATATTTCTTAAAAATGATAGACAGGGCCATGAAATGGACAGATCCCTCTTTATGGACATATCACCCGTTACCTACTGTGTCATTTTATGGCCCAATGGTAATAGATGCAAAAACCTGGGCTCACAAAATAGCTGATTAGTTAGTCTCCCAGAGCTGACCAGAGGCAGGATGGAGAGGCATTAAGTGATGATTTGCTTAGATCAGTGATTAGGAAATGAAATCGTGATTCTAATAATAGATTCCATTTATATAGAATTCAGTTTCCACCCTAAAATATTCATGGTGTTCTTGGCTTAGTTGGCTAAGCAGCAGGCTTGAAATATTGGTGTTATGAATCCCAATTTCCTGCTGTGCCTCTAATTTGCTGTGTGACCTTGGCTGTGTCACTCAATGTCTTAATGTTTCAATATTTTAACCTATAAAGCAGTGGTAAAAATCATTAAATTATACCTCAGAGCCTTAATTGTGAGGAATAACTAGTAAAAGTGGTTGAAAAGTACTTAGAAAATATGAAGTCCTGACAAACAGAAAAGAGAAAATGGGCCAACTTCTAGTACAAGAGGGAATGAGCTTATAGGACTTACCTGGCAGGGACAAATTTAAATTAGACATGAGGACAAATTTCCTAACACTGAGTTGTTAAAATAGACTACTTCTTTGACTTCCACAGCTTCCCTGCTGTTTCACATTTTATTAAATAAACGTCAAACCCCAGGCAAGTTTTGTGTAAAAACTATAGAAATCTTGCCATTATTCATAAATCTTACATAAGCCATAGCCAAGGTAGAAACAACTCTAAGTAAAGGTGGATATGTCCTTTATTACTTGTCAGGTTAGTCTTTACTGGGTGAAGTTAGTCTTCTGCTCTTCCCCTATATTTGTCCAATTCTTGATTCTTTTATTTTGTCTGGAACTCTGGTCCCCCAAAGATATCCCCCCTCCCCATTCCACCTTTTGCTTCTCCCTCCTCCCTACCCTAGAAAAGAATCTACTAAATTCTTTCACACTGGAGTGTTCATCATTAACAAAGCTTCCAAGAAGCATTTGTATTCCAATGGGAGGAGAGCTTTAAGTCATAATATTTAATTTCTGATTTTGGAATCAGGCATTTATGATCAATTAGATGGCAAAAAAGAAGTACTTTGTCTAAACTGTTCTATAAGAGGGCAAATCACACTGTTAGTGGGGAGCCTTCTCTGCCAACACACAGTGCTAATTTTGGTCTGTTACCTCCTGTGTCCTTTTATTATCTGGTGTACCAGATATCTTCCTTGTGCATAATGTAAAGAATCATCAACTACTTAAATGGCCTCCTTCCTAGAGAAAAAATAGTAGTGATGATGAAGTGATAGAGATCTGATTTTTTGAAAATTCATTTCATAAAGGATGAAAATTATATATTTGGCTTCTCTTTACCATGTGAAGCATTTGTACTTGCAGACCATTTACCAGAATTGCTTACATTGATTTCTTGCATCTCAGCATTCAAGTCCATTACCTCTACAGATTTCCATTGCTTGCAAACAACATATGCAAAAGCATCTAATTAAAGTATTCAACTCCGTGCAGTGACACTTGGACAAAACTTTAGATGACTTTAGGTTGGTTAATAATATTCAGAATTTTAGTGAGACTTAAAATACAAAGCACAATATTACACTATCATTAAGTTATAAGTTTGGCATTACACTTCTGTAGATTAAATACTGAAAGAAATTGAATAAAGTGTGATGAATTGTGTAATATTTGGTCTTAGATTGACAGAGTTAAAGAGCTTTTGATGTTTTATCAGAGAATAGAAGCCAGAAGCTTTTAACAGGTTTTGGTATCACTGTGGGATAAAACTATAAATTTCCATTGATTGATGCTGTGAGATCATTCTGGTCTATCCACACTTTTTATGTTGCAAAACCCAGTAGTTTTGTTTCAAGTTTAAAGCTCCCTAGTGATCCATCACACAATGAAGCTCCCCCCAAAGAATTTAGAAAAAAAAATGATTCTCTGGTTAAATCAATGGAGAACACATAGTCTCTGCTGCTCACAAATCTAAAAGTTATTTTTATGCCCTTTTTTTTTAACCTGTTGACCCATGAGGTGTGTTATATTTTGTTTGGAAGATCTAAATCGTGACCATTCCATTTTCCATTGTAAAGTGATAAAACTGGAAAGACTTAAAATATAAATCACAGTAAACTTTAAGCTTCTGAACTATTGTCATGGTTAAATCCAATACCGAGGTAAGAGAAACCTTTTTGGTTATACCCTCAAGGAAGTTTCCCCCTGTTGTTACTCTTTATTTTTTTCAACTTCTCAAAACTTTTGTACATATTTATCTGTCCTCTCTTTTATTGCTTTAGTTTCTGCAGAGGTGACTTTGTTTCTTGCCAAGGTAAATCCTTCAACTTGTGCTTTTGAACTTATCTTCATATGGTTTTTGGAAGACTCTCTCTTTCTCTCTCTCTCTCTCCCTCTCTCTCTCTTTCTCTCTCTCTCTCTCTCTCTCTCTCTCTCTCTCTTCCTCTGTCTCTGTCTCTGTCTTTGTCTCTGTCTCTGTCTCTCTCTCTTCCTCTGTCTCTGTCTCTGTCTCTCTCTCTCTCCCTCTCTCTCTCTCTCTCTCTCTTTCTCTCTCTCTCTCTCTCTCTCTCTCTCT
>CM053590.1:168770043-168792672 GCA_028646515.1 Pseudochirops corinnae | reverse complement strand
CTCTCTCTGTTTCTGTCTCTGTCTCTGTCTCTGTCTCTGTCTCTCTCTCTCTCTCTCTCCCTCTCTCTCTCTGTCTGTCTGTCTCTCTCTCTCTCTTCCTCTGTCTCTGTCTCTCTGTCTGTCTGTCTCTCTGCCTGTCCCTCTCTCTGTGTCTGTCTGTCTGTCCATCTCTCTCTCCATCTTTCATTAATTTTCTATGTCTCCTTATCTATTGGAACCTACTTCCCCAAACACGCCCAAGTACATTTGACCTTAAAACACCTTCGCCTTCACTTGTTCCTGTTGTTGTCAAATGAATACGCTATATATCTCCTTATCTTTTTCTTCCAAACTCTTAGAAAGAGTTCTCTTAAATTTTTCTCATAAGTTCATCACTATGCAATTATGGGCAGTCTGATTTCTGATCCCATCACCCTCTCGAAATCTTTCTCTCAAACACAGTCCAGTGTTGTTTTCTTGGTCTCAGATTCTGAAACAGCACAAGACAATTTGGGCGGTACTAACAGAAGTGCAATGGGTAGGGGACACCATTTCGTTCCTCTTGTTGGATGCTCATCACTCACCTAGCCCCATTCACTGGCCTCTTCTGGTGTATTATTCACTGCATCTGCATGGCCTTCATCCAGATCTGTCTTCCAAAAGTCTATTAGTCTGTATGACTTAGGAAACTTGCTTCATAGAAGAGGAACTGAGAATTAGTGTGAAATCAGTGTAGGAGATATAATAATGAATCAAATGGTCCCTACAGTTAATTTTTAATCATTTGTCAAATGTAGGTAATAATACTTAAACTCCCTGTCTCAGAACATTGTTGAAAGAAGAGTGCTTAGTAAAGAGTAAAGCATCATATAAGTGCAAACTTAATGCGTCGTGCCTTCAGTTAGCAGCAAATGCACTGTTGTATTTCTCTGAAGCATCAAAAGCTATATGAGTCTAAACATATCGCACACATATATCCACACACATACACATGTGTATACATGTATGGACATATACACATACACGTGTGTATATGTTTGCATATATAGATCATATGTATGGATACACACATATAAATGTATGTATAAAAGCTTTAATTATAAGATTGTATTCATTTTAAAATAGGTTTTACTTTTTGGTTTATTCTATAGACTAAAAGTATAGGAAAATAAAGGCAACTCAGACAGTCTATATGTGTGTGGGTGTTTTGTGTGTACATGTGGGTGGGGCGATTAGTTGAATTAGTGGGGTGTTCTTTTCTCATATGTCTGTCCCCTAGAAAAGGTACCCAAGTTTTAAGGTATTCTATGGGAATTCATTTACTCAAAACTATAGTTTACACACTCCAGTGCGTTTAATTTATTTTTACCAATTATCAAGAGAACATAATTCATTCAAATTAAAAATACTTAATGAAATCACATAGTAAAGAAAATAGCAATGGAAAAGTTTCCCCTCCAATAAATATAGGGTTTATGTTCACACTAATACATACACTATGGGTAGAAAGAGTGGACATGTGCGGGGACTAGAACACCTGCAGGAAACATATGTGACTGGGAGACATGTGGAGGAACAACTCATTCTTCAGTGCTGTCTGTTCACTGATATGGTGATTTCATCATGTTACTATTTCTGGTTCCATTCACAGCTAAGTGTTGCCCTTTGTTGAAACTATAACATGGTCATGTCACGTATATGCTACCCTTCTTTGAATATTTGTCTCTGTGACTCCCTAATATTTCTTAATGTATTAGTCTCTTCTCTTCACTGGATTTGTAATTCTGCTGGTATAAAAGTAGCTATTATACTAGATCCCTGATACTATTTTCTGGGCTGTTTTTAAAATTGTTTGTTGCTCATTTCAACTCTACCATGCTAGTAGTGACAAAAAAGCCTCTCCCTGAGAAGGGCAGATGGATAGCTCCTTAGTCATAGTACGGAGCTAGCAAAAAAGACAGGCATGATGGCTGCAGGCTAAAATGATGCCTATAGCTGTCTACCTTATAGTTCTCCCTCATTATGATATGAACTCCTTGAAAGAAGTGACTATGTTTTTGCTTAATATAGTGATTTGCACATTGTATGAACTTAAGGAATGTTTTAACCAATGATGTGACTTTTGTTTATTAAAGTTTTCATGTTTGTTGATTCTAAATTCATACTAAAATTTATACAAACACATATTTGATTTTTAAAAAAAATCTGATTTAAAGAACAAATATTATTTTCATCATAGCACTTCTTTGTGTAAATTCAGTTGACAGGCAGAAAGGACTTAAGGCAGGGACATGTCACAGGTACCTCCATACCTCCATACTATAATGAGACATCAGAGTATGACTTTGTCTAGCCCAATGATACTTGCTGATGTAGAACCAGCCTAGCTAAATTCATAGAGACTCATGTCCACAAAGGCAGCTAAATGATGATTTTTTTTTGAGAAGTTAGTGGCGATAATAATTCTATTTTTCCTTTTCTTTTTCTTCTTTTCCTCCCAGAGTTTATTTACTTATTTTTAGTTTTCCACATTCATTTCCACAAGATTTTGAATTCTAAATTTTCTCCCCATCTCTGCTCTACCCCCAATTCCAAAGTGGCATGCATACTGATTACTCTTTGCCCCAGTCTACCCTCCCTTCTAACCCTCCCTCCCTCTCTTATCCCCTCATCCTTACTTTCTTGTAGGGCAAGATGGATTTCTATACCCCATTGCCTGTATATCTTATTTCCCTGTTGCATGTAAAAATAATTTTTTAACATTTGTTTTTAAAACTTTGAGTTCTAGATTCTCTCCCTTCTTCCCCCCTCACCAAACTCCACTGAAAAGACAAGCAATTCGATATAGGTTATACATGTGCAGTTAGGCAAAACATTTCCATAGTAGTCATATTGTGAAAGAATAACTATATTTCCCTCTATCCTATCCCACATCCTGTTTGTTCTATTTTCTCCTTTAACATGGTCTCCTTTCAAAAGTGTTTGCTTCTATCTCCTCCCCCATCTGCCCTCCCTTCTATCCCCCCCCTTTTCCCCTTCCCACCTACTTTCCTGTAAGTTAAGATACCCTATTGAATGTATATGTTATTTCTTCCTTAGGCCAAATCCAATGAGAGAAAGGCTGACTCATTTTCTTTTACCTCCCTTCTCTTCCCCCGCAGTGTAACAGCTTTCTCTGGCATCTTTTATGTGAGATAATTTACCCTATTCTGTCTCTCCCTTTCTCCTTCTCCCAATATATTCCTCTCTCATCCCCTTAATTTTATTTTCTAGATATCATCCATTCATATTCCACTCACCCTGTATCCTCTGTCTACACACACACACACACACACACACACACACACACACACACACACATTTCCTTCATCTATCTTAATACTGAGAAAGTCTCATGAGTTACAAATATCATCTTTCCATGTAGGAATGTAAACAGTTCAACTCTAATAAGTCTTTCCTGTTTACTCTTCTTGTATTTGAAAGTCATGCTTCTCTTGCTTCTTGTATTTGAAAGTCAAATTTTCTATTCATCTCTGGTTGTTTCATCAAGAATGCTTGAAAATCCTGTATTTCATTGAATGACCATATTTTCCCCTGAAGCATTATTCTCAGTTTTTCTGGGTAGGTGATTCTTGGTTTTAATCTTAGCTCCTTTGACCTCCAGAATATCATATTCCAAAGCCCTTCAGTTCCTTAAAGTAGAAACTGCTAGATCTTGTGTAATGCCAATTGTGTTTCCACAATACTTAAATTGTTTCTTCTTGACTACTTGTGATATTTTCTCCTTTATCCGGAAACTCTGGAATTTGCTTACAATATTCCTAGGAGTTGTCTTTTGGGCATCTTTTTCAAGCAACTCCTGGTAGATTCTTTCAATATCTATTTAAATAACAAATGAAAACTACACTGGACAAAAGAGTTACCTGTCCCAGCTTTATAAAAAAAATGATAAAATAAATAAATAGAGGAAAAATACAGCCCACAAACCCCAAGATACCTTATGAAGTATAATGGTCAAAAATTATATTCCTTTTGACAAAGTATCCATACGTAAAAATGTGACTCCTCATGTGGACAGAGGGGCAGAAGGAGGAGAAAGAGAAGGAGAAAGAGGAGAAGAGGAGAAGGATGAAAAGGAGGAGGAGGAGAAGAAGAAAGAGGAGGAGGAGGAGGAGAAGGAGGAGGAAGAAGAGGAGGAACAGGAAGAGAAGAGTAGCAGCGTTGCTCAGCTTGAATTGGCCAGTTGGATATGGGTCATCCTCCATTCCTGAATAGGATCAATGACATCATGAGGGCAAATAGCCTTAAAGGATTATGTCTGGTAGCTGGATGCCTAAAGAAATATGGCCAGAGGTTCACAATATTGTACAGGAGGCAGCAACAACAACAACAAAATTCCAAAGTAAAGAAGAGCAAGAAAGCAAAATGGATATCTAATGAGGCATTATAAATAGCTGAGGAAAGGAGAAAAGAGAAAGGTAAAGGAGAAAGGAAAAATATATCCAACTGCATTCAGAATCCTAGAGCATAGGAAGGAGAGATAAGAAGGTTTTCTTAAATAAGCAATGGACTGGAGTAGGGAGAGACTTAAGGCAGGGAGATCTGCTACATGGTATTTTCAATAGTTCAGGCATAGATTGCATCTAAAGAGTGGCTTGAGAGATGTTTTAAAGGTAAAAAATGACAAGATTTGTCAACAGATTTGATATATGGGGTAAATGTGAATCAGGAGGACTTGAGAATGAAAACAAGGTTGCAAACCAAGTGTTTGGGAGGATGATTTTGCTAAAAGATTTTGTTTGTTCACCTTTAAACAGCTAATTCTTTCCATTTTAAGTAAGTGACTCCTGATGCCAGTACTTGGTGTTCTTGTTTGTTTTTTCCCTCAAAATCATGCCTATATCCCAGCACTTAGCATAGTTCTTGACATATAGTAAGTACTTATTAAATAGTTGTTGATTGACTGACAGATTACTTCTGAGTCTTTTTACTTACTATATATCATGGTCAACTTGTTCTTTTTTAAGCTGGTGTCAGATAGTTTTGATAATTACTACTTGTACTACTTAAATAGAACACTGGGCTTGGAGTCAGGAAAACCTGAGTTCAAATGCAGCCACAGATGCTTGCTGTGTGACCATGAGCAATTTACTTAACCCCTTCTGCCTCAGTTTCCTCACATGTAAAATGAGATGGCAAACTACTCCATTATCTTTGGCAAGAGAACCTGAAATGGGGATATGGAAAGCCAGACATGACTGAAGCAATTGAAAAATAGCAGCAAACAACCTTACAATGTACTTTGAGATGTGTTACTGTTAGGCCCTCTTCCTTCCAACTCTTTCCCATTATTTCTTGGAATCAGGGTCTCTTCCCATTTCTGTTTAATCCACCTTCCACCACTTAAAATTGTTTACTTTTAGTTAAAATTTTGCCCAGTAAGGTCATTGGTTCAGATTCATCAAATCTTTCCCCTGTTTTAGGAAAATTATGAAATATCAATCAATAATATTCACTTTCACTAAACTATACAATCCCTAAAATCGGAAATATCTCTACTTCCAAAAAAAAAAAAGTTTTTTTTTTTTTTCTGACTTCTCATTCTGTCTATTTAATGTGCCACTTTCTGGCTCTTTCTTTCGTATCCCATTCTCAAAGATGAAAGACATAAAAACTAGAAATTGCTATGATTGACCACGCTTTTACTTTTTTCTAGCTTTAGGTCTTAAATGAAAAGAAATGTAAACAGATTTTTTTTTAAATAGTAACATATGCTCTATTGGGTAGGAAAGAGAGGGAGGAGGGACAGACAAATCATCATCTGGTGTCAGTACATTCAAATTGCCTGGTCACAACTCTTGTTTCCACTTCAAGCTGCTCTCTCTGCTATAGTTGGTAAGTTGAGGCAGCAATGTCGTGCTCTGGGGGATACCAAAATGCCAGAAGCTCTGCCCTCTTCCACACATTCTCCAATCTCTCCAGCTCTCTCTCTCTCTCTCTCTCTCTCTCTCTCTCTCTCTCTCTCTGTCTCTCCCTTCGCTCCCCTCCCCTCCCCTCCCTTCTTCTCCCTTGTCCGTCCCCCCCCCCCCCCTTCTGGAGTTTGAGACTTGTCATTCATGGAAAGGTTACATTATCTTTCTAAATGTATTTCCATCAAGCAGCAGCCTTCAATATCCAAAATGTATGTCTCCTTTGAACACAAAAGGATGCACAAGTACATGTTGTATCCCCATAATACTGTAGAATTCAAACTCCTTGAGAGCAAAGCCAATTTCATTTCTGACTCTGTATCTAGATGATCTCTGGTATTCATTAAATGAATACTTGCTAAGTGGAATAATTGAGTCTTCTGGTAGGAATGATTCACTTAAGTCCAAGCCATGTCTCTGGAACCAAGGCCATATAATCAGCACTCAAAACTTTTTTCCTACCTATAGAATAATGACATCTGCCTTTATTGTACCTTAGAGATGATAATTTACTAGACTATTTCAATATAGATTTTTTAAACCTTGTGCTCTTGGCCCAATCTGAATCTTCTAACTATATGAAGGTAAATTGTAAGGATTATATTCAGGGAACATATGGAAAAAATCCTTTTTTTAAAAAAGGAATGGATGAGATGAGGGGATGTTTAAGAAGAGGAAACATAGAACCAATTGATTTAGAACTCATATTTTACTTAGAAATCCAGGACCTGCATCAGAGAAACAGCAAATTTATGGAGTATTCTTTAAATAATGTAGTAGATAGACTCCTGCTGGGCCATATATTTCTCATATATTTAATGTGAATGTGGGGACTCATATAGGTTTGGCTTCAATTTAGTCATACCTACATTTCTACCAAGTGAAGTTATAGCTACTTATGGGAAAACAAAAAAAAGTAATATATCTAATGTCTCTCCTTAGAGAATATTTGAGGTCTTAGGCTAGATGTACTGGAAGGCATGTGCTTTATATTGTATGTACAGTAGTAATCAAGTGTACTGGGGCATTTGCACCTGGCATAAGCTCTATTGGTCATTAATAATTTTGAAGTCCTTGTAACTTTTATTACCATGCAGGGAAAAAAATGGAATCATGGATTCTTCTACAATCCACTCAGTGATATACCACTACAAATCATTTTATTAGACATTAATAGCCTAGATATAAATATACCAACAAAATATCTTTTAGAGTCTATCCACAGAAACCCATATCTCTTAAAAGTTTAATATACACAATACTATGTCTAATAAATATATAATGATGATTGACTGATGTTTTTTGAGGTGTTTGGACATGCAAAACATGATATACATATTAGGTCCAATGACATGCTTTTAATATTCATATAATAGCAGATGTGTTATGCTGATAGTTTCATGAGAGAACAGAACCAGGAGGTCCTTGTAACTTAGAAGAATGTGAACAACAAAGACGTAACCTTGTCCTTTAGCCTATAAATAGACACTGTTGGACAATGGTAGTCTGTCAACACAATAGTCAGAATCTTACCGAGTAAGCAACAATGCAGTTTAAAAAAAGAAAACTTTTGGAAAAAAAGTATTTGAAGTATTTTTTTGCAATCTTGTGATTTTTTTAAGCAAATATTTTTGTCGTTTGCTCGCCCTTTCTCCCCATATACACACTTGAACATGTTGAAGGGTAACTATAGAGTTGACTTTGTCAGGAAAAAAAGAGAAAATAAAATGTCCATAGTAAGAGAATGAACAGAAAAGAGAGGTTGACAATAGACGATCACACCCTACTCATGACAACTTGCTACACTTTTTATAGCAACAGCATACCTATCACATGTATGGAGGATATTGCTTTACAGTGGATGAATATTTTTTTTGTTTTAAATAATGAAATCTTTTGATTTGTTCATTCAATAAACATTTAGGAATTGCTGGTACTAGGCCCTGGTACTAGGTGGTGTAGAAGATTTGAAGATAGATAAAAAACTTGGCTCCAAACCTTAAAGAGTTAATTTTCTAATGAGAATATATTAGTGCATGAATGGCTGCACATCAGGAAACTAAGAGTGATGGTTCTTCTTTTTTCAGAGGAAAACCTAGGGAAGATAACAAAGAATCTGTCTTTTCCTACTGCAGAAACTAGTGAGAATTTTCACCCTCCAAAACTTTAAAGAATATTCTTATGCATACAGAATTAGAAATCACAAATTTAAGAAGTTTGGCTGACTGGTTTTTTAAATATTAAGACAAAAAACAAAAAAAATCTTATATTTCGTAAGACTCCTTTGAAATAGAATGTGTTATCTTTGGTAATCTCCTTGGGATAGTAAGTTTTGTGCTTGATACACTGTAGATGCCTGTTGACTGACTAAATATCTGTTGACTGTATTTAAAGGAAACATCAAATATATGTATTTATACACACAAACATGCACACACACCGACACAACAAAATCATATTCATTTTATGCCTACTGAAAATTCATGTTGTCATTAAATTAACTTAAGCCATACCTAATTTTTATATTAAATCAGATTATTTTTCAATTGTGAGTTATATCTATATGTACAAAAATAGTGTGTATGCGCATGATCCATGCTTTCAAACATTAAAAAAGGTTATGTTGTCATTCGTGTATCTAAATGCAGATATATTTACATAATACAGCCCAAATGTAGCAGCAAATTCATTGGAAATGCTTTCCCTCATCTCCAAAGTTGGTAGATACAATGTACCTATGAGAGCCCTAGGCTCTCAGTTAGGACTTGGTGTAGGTTGAAACATCATCAAATTCCCAACTCCTCTTTAAGGAAAAAAAAAAAAAATCTTTGTAAATTTCTCCTGACTTCCTCTGGAATCTAGTATTGCCATGCCATTTGTTGGATACCCAGAGACACCATATACCATTCGGGTCTGCTCCTCTTTAGTGGTTCCCTTTTGGACTCAACCTATCGTATTCTACTCTCTATCGTCAAAGCTACTTGTCCTATAACATCTTGTTCTTAGGTGGTCTTGTTAGAAAGCAATATCATAAACTAAACCCATAGTTGGTATCCACCTTCACCATTAGAGTTCATATAGAATTTTCTTTTTCAAGTGTCTAAAGCATTTATCATATAAAATTATGTTACTGTTATTTATTTCTGTCATCCTCTCGGTAGTCTGTAAGTTCTGTGAGCACAGTGACCATGTCTTATCTTAACTCCATATCTCTTATTGTTAGAGTAATTATTGTAATTAACCACCCCTCTAGTTCCTTAGGGCAATGCCAAGGTCTTGGTGGAACGTGGAAACCAAATAGATTGAACTCAATTCTCAGTGTCTAATGAGGACAGTTAGAAAGTTTGCCTGAGAAAATAGTATCTTTGTCTCGTTCTTTCTTATAATCTTGGTCAGGGATAGAGCACAGCAATCCTGGATGGGGTGAAAATGGAATAGTTTCTAGTATTCCTTGTTTCTTGCAGTCCTAGATGGGGGAGCTCAGCAGGGACTGAGATGGTCTCTAGGCTCTGCCCTCTGTCATCATCATGAACCAAAACCCTAAATAGGGCCAGGACTTAACATCCCCTAAATCCTGGATTACTTGGAAGGGGTAGAGGTGGAAATTTTGTGGATAAATTTGCAGAAATAGAAATACAATTGGGTGCTGATCTTTAACACAACTTTTAATCATTACTGGGGTGGGAGTGGTTGTATTTTTTTTCCTTTTGGTGGGGATTGCCTCATTTGTTATACTCTTAACTCATTCCTCCTGTATCTTAATCCTCTACTTTATTTGGTGCTTTTTAAAAGTATTCCTGGGATAGTTCGGGAGGAGTTAGCATTTGGTTGGCCTCCATATTATTCAATTTCTTTCCATTCCCTCTTCCTTTCAAATAGTTCCCCAAACCACTGTCAAATTACTGTTGCTTAAAAAAGGATCTGACCATGTCACAACCCTTCCTATAAAGGAACACAGGGCCTGATACACAGTAAGCAATTATTAAATTCTTTCTTTTTCCCTTCCTTCCTTCCTTCCTTCCTTCCTTCCTTCCTTCCCTCCTTCCCTCCCCCCTTCCTTCCCTTCCCCCTTCCTTGCCTCCCCCCTTCCTTCCTTCTTTTACTCTGTATAAGGAACTTGCTCTACCAATGCAGACTGATTTTTTTTCCTGCAACTCATATTTTTAGCAAGAGTTCTTAACCAAGATTCCATTAGTCCTTTAATGATCAATGTTTTTCATTATAATTGGGTTTATTTATAATCTTCCTGGCTATTTTATGTATAAAAAACATTATTCTGAGAAAGAGTCTATAAACATCAGCAAAAATAAAAAGGGTCCCTGTCCTAGAGAGTTGTCTGGGGGTAATTCAAGATCAACCCTTTATCTACCATACCATGCTGCCTTTCCAAAGCAAAGTAGAATGAAATGTAATTTTTTACTAATCTTCCTTGCAATTTTCAAAAATTAGTTTTGTTGTTTGTCATTTATTGCTTTTTAAGTTAGTAAACAAGTTACATTGAAAGAGAAAAAATTAGGCCTTTTTTAAATCAAAAGAAAAGTTTCTGCATAGATTCTCTATGGTATTCATTTGAATTATGCATTACATATGAGGAATGGAGAGGACTGGCAAAAAAAAAAATACCAAGAGCTGTGGGAAGAAACATTAAGTTTATCAAAAAGGACATATATATTATTGAAACGAATATCCATTCACCTTATGACTATAACTGGTATATCAAAAATAGTCATTTGAACTCAAATCTTTTTTCAGTATTTTTATGATCTACATAATGGTTTATCTTTGTAGATTTTAGAAAACTGTTGTGAGTGACTTTAACATCCTTTAATTGCTTCAAATACCTTTAACACTCAGGAAAAAAAATCACAGGTATTTTCATAAACTCTTTAGATTTACTTAAATAAGAATTGTTCCCAGAGGCATTCTGTTCAAATAAATAATTTTCAAGTATGGAAAGATGACAACTCCCCTGTAAGTGTGTGTTAAGTATTTGAGAATGAGCTAGTTATTTCTACTTGAACATTTCCTACTTCAAACAAATCAACCAACCATGAATCCTCAAGAACAAATTAATAATCAAATTTCATGAGTTTTTAGATATGTTATTAAAAAACATTCTTCCTGTATCTGCATAACAACAAAACAACCAATTGAAAAATGAAAAGTTCAGCTTTTTATTTCATCTTTATAATAATATATAAGCAGCTTAGCCAAACTATTTTTTGTTGTTTGAATTGTCCAGTAATTTAGTTTATGTAGACTCTAAGATTTGTTTTAATTCCTCTTCAAAGTGAAGCCACATTTGTTTCTTTATTAGAAGATTGAATTTCTGCAATACCAGATAGGTAGGTAGATACTAGGCTTCTGCACACACACACACACACACACACACACACACACACACACACATCATACAATTGCAAGTGATTTCTGCTGGAGTGGCTTGTGTAACCTTTATGGTTGTGACAGTGATTAAAGTTTACTGAATGCCTTTGGCTACATGAACTGTCACAACCAGCAACTGACAAATGTAATTCTAGAACTCACCTTCTGGGGAAGAATAAGTCTGACCCTAAATGCTTTTCTAAACATAGTGTTTTTTAAAATTGTAGAAAAACGTGCATCGAAAACAAATCGAAGATGGAAAATTGAAACTAATCTTCCTACTTCCTCCAAAAAAAGAAAGATGTGAGAGAGAGGGAGGGAGGGGAAGAGAAAGACACAGGGAGAGAGAGAGAGAGAGAGAGAGAGAGAGAGAGAGAGACAGAGAGACAGAGAGACAGAGAGACAGAGAGACAGAGAGATAGAGACAGAGAGACAGAGACAGAGAGAGAGAAAGAGAGAGAGAAGGAGGAGGAGGAGAAGGAGGAAGAAGAGGAGAAGGAGGAAAGGAAGGAGAGAGGAAGGAAGGAACGAAGGAAGGAAGGAAGGAAGGAAGGAAGAAAGGAAGGAAGGGGAGAAAAAAAGCAATAAGTACTTAAAAACCCTCCAAAATAAAACCTTTTTACAAACCTCTCAGTTAAAGAAAATGTAATTTTACCTGTGTTTATTTACAGAACTGTTACATGAAACATCCCCATGCAATTTGTCATTATGAAGGTCTAACAGTAATTAAATGTGGGTATTTTATTAAGCAGCTTGGCAGTTTGCAAAACTATTATCATTTGGGAGAATAAATATTACATAATGGATAGTGCTTTTGGATTCTTTAAAAGCATGACAGCTACAAAATTTTGAATGAAATCAAAAGTTAAAAAAAATTAATTTTGCCTATTGACTGTCTTGTGAACTGATTGAATTTGATTTTCATTTAAGCAATTAATTGAAATCTGTGCCCATTAACCTTCATAAAATCTTTTCCCCCTTCTCTCCTGTTCCTCACTGCATTTTGCTGATATTTGGATTTGAAATCATGTTTATTTATTCCTTTACACAGACTGTGGCTAGCTCCTGCTTAGTGTACACCTATATTAAGCATTCCTGCTGTTAGATTAGGTGCACTGAATAGAGCTTGGCTCCTGCAATAAAAGCTCCATAGGGAAATTGAGCACAGTCTGTGAAACTAATTTTTCTTTTTAAACCCTAGGAGTGTTTTAAGAACATCTTTAAGTAGAAACATCTAAATTACTTTTCTGTTCAAGCCTTGTTTTACACAATAATTCATCCCAAGCAAGAAGAATGTCAAAAGATTTCAGTGATGTGCAAAACAACTGTGAATGGAAATAACCGAAAAACACTGTATAACACCAGTAATTCTGGCTAATTGTTCTTAAAGGCCATATGTTAAAAATAACATCTGCAATAATGTCTTAAGAAAAGTGCTGTGCTATGGAAGGCAGTTGCAATTCATCATTAAATAAAGCTCACAAACGTATGTGTCATTGCTTTGCATACACAATCTGGGCATACATTTGTACGTATACATCTACCCAGATGTGTGATATCACAGAGGGAAGATTTTTTGTGATTTTACTCTAGCAAATTATGAATTGAGATATGGGATCTTTATTTGGAACAAATGGATGATTCCCTCACCCAATTATATTCTCAGGGAAATCTAAGTAGAATGTATACTTTTTGATTAATTTCAAAAGTTTCTAGGCTTCTCAAGAGATGTGGTTTTTGTCTTTTATTGTTGCCATTGGCAAGAATGCACAGTTGTTCATGAAGTATCCGAATTTGTTTAAGGTTATGGTGAAGAGATTTTTGGACTATCGACTTGAGGATCCAACTTCCTAAGTTGTCTGTGCCATAAACTTTCTATGTAACTTGCACAAGTCACCTAATCTCTCTAGGGTGCAGTATATTCATTTATAAACTAGCCTGCCTGTAGATGGCTATTTGCAGAGTGAAGCAGTGGCATGATTATGGCATAGTTGAATGAGTACTAGTATTGGAGTCTTGAGGCCTGAGATCAGATTCCCACTTTGACACTAGTTTTGTGACCTAGGGCAAGGCAGTTAACTTCTCTTTAATTGTTTCCTTATCTGTAAAATGGGGATAATAAAACTTTTACTACCTGCTCCACAGGGTTGCTATGAAAAAAGCACTTTTCATATCTAAAACCATTATAAAATGTCAATTATTATTATTTCTTTCTTCTCATATTTTTGATGAGATTCAGATGGAAACTGACAGATATATTTGTCTGCTATTATTCTTTTATATCTAACATTCTGCAGACAATTGCTTTTCACCAGTGCTATGGAGCTTGATATTGTCCATTAAAGTGATTAATAAATATATATTTTGGGGGGGGATTCCATTCCTTCTTTAACTCAGAGCACATACTGAATTCTATTTAGAAGAGATAAAAACTGATGTAAGGCTAGAAAGAATTTTAATGGGTTTAAACTGTTTCTCTGGATAATTCCTTGTTGTATATCAATTATTCTTAACATTACTGTGTTGGTAGTAAGTTTGAAGTAGAGAACAGTTTTCCACAGGTCTCCATTTGCCATCCTTTATTCTCATTATATTTGGATCTATTTTATGTATTTACAGTATGTGAATAAACCATGAAAACAAGATCATATTAAAGGATTTGAAATAATCAATAAAGGTAGTATAGAGCAGAAGTGTTGATCAGCGTGCAGCCTGAATGAGATTAAAATGGAGTTAGGAAATATTTAACAAAGTGAAAAAAAATAAAATATAGATGCTACATTTTAAATTAAGTCAACATTCTTTCCCCAGGGTGCTTTATGTAGAGATTAGTGGCCCCCATTTCTATTTGTGTTTGATACAACTAGACATGTAGATATTATGAGTCATTTGAATTGGTTTGCTTACCAACACATGACATTTTGGGCACATCGTTTTATTTTTTATCCCTTAATCGTACTGCTATCATGTAAGTACATTTTTTTTTTTGATGAGAAAAAATATGCATTAGTAAGTACTTTAAGCATATAATTAGTCTATATCTAGAGAGGTCACTAGTATTCTATATTTTGGTATCAGAGTCATTTAGAAGGCATAGTGGATAGAGCACTGGGCCTGGAATCATAGATCCCTGAATTAAAATCCTGCCTCAGACATTTGCTAGCTCTGAGACCCTAAGCAAGTCTCTCTGAACCTCAGTTTTCTCAACTGTAAAATTGGAATAATAACAGCACCTACTTGGCGGGGTTGTTGTGAGAGTCAAATCAGATAATTTCTGTAAAGAATTTAGCACAGTGCCTGGCTCTGAGTATATGTTATATAAATGTTTATTCTCTTCCCCCTTGCCTTAGTGGTAGATACCTGATGTGTCCTGTTAAAAAAGGTGGAATATGGCTTGTATGTGAGAGAAACATACTAAAAAATGTTTTTCTAGTAATTCTTGAACTACTGAAAAATATTTGTGTCAATAATTTTGGATCTTATCCCAACCCGCCAAATTCTAGTTTTGTGAAGAAGCTACAGCTGCAACCATCTTCCTAGACATGACTATTCTGTCATTCATTACATTGATGGTACACAATCTTACTCTTTCTATTTTGATCCAAATAGGATTTTATTTTGTTGAGCTTCTCATGATCATGCAGTAGACCAAATACTTTCCACAGTCTCTTTCTTTGGAGAGTATCTCCTTTGGAGGTAAAGGTTTTGTTTTGTTTTGTTTTTTTTTTTTGATTGATGTGAGCTTATTTATATTATCATTCACAATGCTTTGATTCTTTGTGTCACTCCAGCCTTTTGAATTTTGTTTTTAATTGTTGAATGAGGAAATTTAGAATTTCCAATATGTTTTTCCCTGAATTTCATTTGACACAATTCTTTTTGTTGCTTTTAACTTTTCCACTGAATGTACTAGCAAAATATTGATGTAAACTTCCAAGACTTACCCACAAGTCTTCAACAACTTTCTCAAGTCATTACTATCTCCTTAAGAGAATATCCTGAGAGTTCCATTTTTGCTCCTATGGTTCTCATCATGGCAATAGTTCCCCCCCCACCCTGCCCCCTGCCCCCTGCCCCCTGCCCCCATCTCTCTCTGTGTGTCTTTGTCTTCTATTCTCTTATCCAATTTCTCATTGAATCAGTCTTTTGTTATCCAAATTTCTTTTCCTTTATATTTGAAGGTCTTTCTCCTATACCTAAAAGGTATAGAAAGGTATAGCTTGGTATTGAAACTGTTCAATTTAGTTACTCTGTCTTGCAGTTTGAAGAATTGGTTTGTTTTTAGCCCTGAAAGTGAGTGGTAGTGTTTCTCAATTTATGCTATGAATTTTAAAAATATTATAAAGTTCTAGAATATTCTAATGAATTATTTCTTCTAATATTCAAGTTGTTTACATTGTCATGTGTTTTAGGGATACCTATTAACCTTCATTTCTTTTTTATTTTTAAAATTTATTTAATTTTAATATTAATTTTTTTTTAAAAATTGAGTTTTAGATGTTCTTCTCTCCTTTCCACCTTCTCCCACCCACTGAAAAGGCAAGCAATATGATATCAGTACTGCATATGAAGTCAGGCAAAACATATTTCCATATCAGTCATATTGCTCAAAAAACCCCAATAAAAAGTAGAGAACATAAAGAAAATATTCTTCAGTCTACACTCAGAGTTCATCAGTTCTCTTTTTGGAGCATTTTTTTTCAATCATGGGTCCTTTGAACTTGTCTTAGATCATTGAATGGATCAGATTAGTTAAATCCTTCACAGTTGATCATTTTCATAATATTGCTGTTACTATTTATAATGGTTCTGTTCTGTCCATTTACATTGTCATCTATTCATTTAAGTCTTTGCAAGTTTTTTTCTGAAACCACTGTGATCATTGTTTCTCATAGCACAATAGTATTCCATCTATTCCATCATAATCATCTACCACAACTTTTCCAGTCATTTCTCAATTGATGGGTAACCCTTTAATTTCTAATGATTTTATTTTGGGGGCTTCTATCTTCAACAATAGTTGTTTTGGCTCATATTCAATTCATGCTTTGTGTTAGTAGTTTAGTTTTTAACATTATTGCTTTTTCTTCTGCCCCATTTTCTTTCCATTAAGTAATTTTTGTTAATCTTTCAATTTTAAAGATAAATTCTCCATTGTTGATTCAAAATTTTTTCTAGTATGATAACAAAATTTCTTAATTGTGCATTGAAAGCTGTAAATTCTGACCTATATTCATTTCTAATTTCTTCTTTTGTGTATTTTTATTTATATCTATAAACAATTCTCTTTTTCTTGTAGTTAATTGTATTCTCTTTTGAGGAGCACCACACTTTGGCTCACTTTCCATTTCATATACATATATATATATATGATTAATCAATCATCACTTCTTGTTTTGGCATCTTCTCTGTTACTTTATTTGTACTCTGGGCATTAATTGAGGATTTTTCTCTTGAAACATTCAGTTTTTTAGCTTTTTGTTGTATTCTTTCATCAATTACTTTTGAGCTTTTTTTTTTTTTGTTGGTGAATTTACCCCTAGGTCTAATTTAAATGGGTTATTAAGTGCCTAGTTGAGTTGATGGATATAAAGTTTGTTAGTCTGAGTCCACAGGTGTACTTGTAAATGTTTAATAATTAGTTTTCCAGGAAAAAAAAATGTAAGCACAACATTTAAGTTTAATTTGCATTATTAACATTTTATCTATCACTTAAGACTATAAATCACTGAAAACAACAATAGCAATCACTAAAACCTATCCTGTTTTATAGTGTTTCCTGATCCTAAGATGTAGATGCTTACATTAAAATTTTAATAATTATCTCTCCAAAGCTGGTTTAGACCTGCTCTAGCACACCCTATCTGAATCTCTGGCTGGAGTAATGTGGATATGTATATAAATAAAAAGAGAATAGAATTCCTTTTTTTTTTTTTTCCCCAGTGGAAAGGTGGAGGATTTGGGGAGTTGAAATGCTTTACAATAAGTCAATAATCTGCTATTCTTATTTTTTCATAAAACTCTTACTCTGAGGAATATTTGCATCATACTGTTCAGGTTGCTGACCCAAGTAGTTCTATCAGAATTTCTTGGTTACTGCCTTGCTTTCATACATAATGGTCTTTAGGAACACAAAATATCCATTTTAATATCACCCTGGTGAACATCCCCCTGCATTTACATGGATCCCCTCACATACTACAGTACGAGAGTTGAATTGAATTGTGAGAGGGAATATTATTTTTTTCAACAACTATCTCCTGCCCTGTTAAAAACTTCTTTGACCTGACCTGAATTTCCACAGAGTATTGTTTTATCAGCTTAAGTGAAAATTGGGCTTTGTCTCTTTTTAAAATGCAAGTCACAGACCATAGTATTTATATCTACTTGAGGCCTTAGAAATCACTTGGTTTAACCTCCTTGTTTTATATATAAGGAAACTGAGACTTAGAATGTTGAACTGATGCCCCTATTGCTACAATTCGTAAGTAGCAAATATTACTGCTATCTGCTAAGCAGTAAGCAGTTAAGATGCCAAATTTTTTGTTGCATATCCTATGGTTTGTTTCTTGTCTCTACACTTTCCTTTACATTTCTGTTTTCACCACTCTTGTTCAGGATCTTCCAACTCTTATCAACCTTACATGTCATTGCTATATTAATCTTCTTTAATTATAACTTATATCACAAAAATTCTGTAATTAAAAAAAAGTAGAACTTTGATGAATTCCTATTTTCCATTTATAACAGATTTAACTTCTAGATTTGAAGCCTACTATCATCTAGTCCCACATTATTTAATCAACTTTATTTTCAATCAGGCCAGTTTGCTATTTTTACTGTTCAGCAGATCTACAATGATCATTCTTATTTTCTCCTTTATATCTCTATACTTATGTTGTCCTTTTTCTGTAGTTGATGTGGATACAGAGCTGCCCTAAGGGTTAAAATAATATTAAGAGTAGCTTTTTCATTACCTTGAGAGGCCCTCATGAGCCTGAGAGCATCCTAAAGTAAACTTTCCCCTTGTCCTGGACCATAAACTTCCTTGTCACCTCCCCCCCATCCTGGGTCATAAAATTTCCCCTGTCTCCCTTATCTTGTGTCATCCATCTTCCCCATCCTGTGCCTAAATCTCCAACCCCATTAGAAACCCTAAAATTATGTCATCATGCTACAGGCTGCATAGCTTTTTGGCTATATAAATCTGGTCCTTGTCCTATATCATTGCCTTTGTTTATCTCCTTGCTAAGTCTCAGACCTGCATGCTTTTGCATGAATAAAGCTCTCTTTGGCTAAAAAGATGGTCTAATTCAGTGGTTCTCAACCTTCCTAATGCTGCAACCCCTTAATACTGTTATGTGGGCAGACCTGCCTGGTCACAGATAGAGGAACAGTGTCTCGGCTCCTAAGACCATTGGAAATATGTGTTTTCTGATGGTCTTAGGCAACCCCTGTGACCCCTGGGAAAGGGTCATTCGACCGCCAAAGGGGTTACAATCCATAGGTTGAGAACCCCTGGGATTGAATTCTTTCAAAAATTTGAACTGGCTTTCACAACTCTCACCTCAACATAATGACTTTTCTTCTTTTCTTCTGTCTAGATTCCAGCCACCTTTCAGGGCTCAGAGCCTACCATTTCTATGAAGCTTTCCATGATTACTCCAAACTTCATTAACCTTTTCTCCAAAGCTTACATTCTTTTATGAACATTACCTCTTAAATCTTTATCATTCCTAGTTCTCACAATGGTGTTAAACACAGGTAGATACTAGGACTAATAGCTGAAAGGGACCTTAGAGGTTATCTGTTCCATTCTTGTCATTTTACAAATGAATAGACTGAAGCCTAGATATGAAGTAATCTATGGAAATGACAGGTAATATAACTGGAATTTGACCACAGAATTTTAGATTCTCAATCCAATATTGTTTCATAATGCTATGTGGACTGATAAGAAAAACAGAAGATATTAATTAAATATGGCTCATTTATGACTGGGAAAATAAAGACCGTCTATATGGTACTGTGTTTTTAGAGTTATAATTCCTTATCTTGATGAGCAGATATCAGAAACTGCATTTTACACAATTATTTAGAGGTTGTGTTCAGTCTCATAATAATATTGTCCTGGATATACCTGAAATTATGTCTAAAACACTAGATGAGGATTTATAGGTTCATTGTCAAGACAGAAAAATGATAGTAAAGGGGCGGCTAGGTGGCACAGTGAATAGAGAACCAGCCCAGGTGTCAGGAGTTCAAATCTGGCTTCAGACACTTAACAATTACTAGCTGTGTGACCTTGGGCAAGTCACTTAACTTCAATTGCTCTGCCTTTCCCCCTCCAAAAAGGAAAAGATAGTAAACGTAAAATGGAATGGGCTTGAATGTTTCCTAATTGAGACTTCAATATATCCAACTTCTATCTCTCATCAAAGTAGATATTACCAAAAGTCACGAAGATTGCAACCCATCTGTGCCTCTGATTATGAACAGTTCTTATTCATTACCTTCCATAAATCTTCCATGAAGAAGATACACCAAAATAATGGGGCCTTCCTTCTGAGTCTTTTAAGAAGACATGGATATTAGTGAAATATTTCAATACCGACTTCATTAGTACATTTTTAGATAAATGTAGTCACTATTCCTGAATAACTTTTAAAAAATACCTCTGCTTGAATATAAGGGAAAGAAAGATACAGGTTTCTTGGGGAAAGTATTTTAAAGACAAGAAGAGAGAATTCTAAAACAAATTGGTTTATCTAAAATTACAACAAAAATAAAGATAAATGTAAACTAGTCATCAGAAGATCCAAATGACGTCTCAATCTTACTGTGGCTACATATTGTATTGATACATATAGAAAATTTAAAATGTTGGACCTTTTTTCTCCTCTTTTTGTATTTCATGGGTGGCTATCTGCATTAATAGCCTAAAGAAGTTTTCCAGGAAAATGTACATGTGAAAGGCCTACAATTCAGTTATCAGTGGAAACACAATGACCTTGCTTAAGGGCTTTTTCTCCCTCCATTCATTTTCAGAGCAGAACAAAAAAATTTGGAACTGAAAATCTTCAGGGATTATGAATCCCAAGAGCCCTTATTTTCCTAGAAAAGTAGGTTTTAAATGGATGCAGACTAAGAAGTTAGCATGTGGAAATCAAACTATGAATTATACAGATATTCTCCTAAATTACAATGAAATAGCCCTTGTTGACTAGTGTAAGTGATTCTGGCTGGGACAGAGCAGCTTGGCTTGCCTTGGAGAGCACATTAAGTCACTAAAGACCCAAGGAGTTCTAGTTCTTGCCATTCAGGAAACAGACTAAGCTATTGCAGGATTGATCTGTTGGGTGGCAATTTTCCTTTGCAACTGTAGTTTTTAAATCTCTATAGAAAGGAACAAAGTTGAGACTGAAGTGGTGAGATAGAGAATGACAGTAGCAGTAAATAGAAACAGTAGATGGAGAATGATTTCCAGGTTTCTGGCTAATTTTTTATCAGCTGGAAATTTCTACTTTCCTTCTGCTACTTGACTTATTAAAAGAACCTAGAAGACCTGAAAATAACTAAGGATACTTGGAGAAGTTGCAAGGATGCTGATGAATCACATCTCTCTAGGTTTCTCTTTCTTTTTGTTTTATTGTTTGCACTGTCAGCATTGTTTACCATTAACTGCTTTTTCTCTTTTAAATTAAGGTTATGATTGTTTGCATTTCAAGGATGATTATCAAGAGAAAGAAATTTTACTGTATTCTGAATTAGTTTTTGCTATAGATAATGTACATAAGGGAGGAATTAGTGAATAATTGTGTGTATGGCATTCAACTGTCTAGAAAACCACCTTTTGGGATTGACAATCAAATGATTTCCTAGGGGTTCAGAACACTTTTGGCATTTTATAAATATTCTATATTTTTAAGCTTTATAACTTTAAAATAAATTAAACTACGTGGAAAAAAGATCCTTTTCCTGGACTAAAAATATCATTAGCTAATTCTTTGATCTTCTAGTCTTATCTTTGCTTTAAGTAAGATAACTTTAGATTTTCTTGGCCTCTCTCAGAAGAGAAGAGTGGTAAAACATAGGGGATGAGTAAAAGTCACATCAGTTGGTATCTCTGGCTAGTGGAGATTGGTGTGATCCCAAAGAATCAATTTTTTCCACTTTCCCCAAGAGAGGCAGGGAATGTGTGCATTGGTCCCTTACACATCACCAAAAAAGAGGTACCCCTAACTCAAGTTTTCATTTGCTACCATGGACTAGGGTCAACAGGAAATATCTGCACAAACTCTAAATATTGGATCATACAATGTAACTCATCCTTCTAAACAAGAAAGATAGCCATTGAGCATGAGCCAGATCTAAGTTCGATGGCAGTAGTGTGTTTTCATCTGGGTTTGGCCTTGATCTTATAGCACAGCAGTATTCCATCATAATCACATACCATAATTTGTTCCACCATTCCTCAGTGGATGGGCATCCCCTCAATTTTGAATTCTTTGCCCTCAGAAAAGAGCTGCTATAAATATTTTTGTACATATAGATCCTGTTCCTTGTTTTTTTTTTTATTTCTTTTGGGATACAGACCTAGTTGTGGTATTGCTAGGTCAAAGAGTATGCGTGCTTTTATGGCCCTTTGAGAATAGATCCTAACTACTCTAGAGAAATATTGAATCAGTTCACAACTCCAACAACATAGTGCATTAATTTCTCATTTTTCCCACATCTACTCCACCATTTGTTATTTTCCATTTCTGTCCTAATTGCCAGTCTATTAGGTATGAGGTAGTGCCTCAGAATTGTTTTAATTTACATTTTCCCAATCAACAGTGAGTTAGAGACTGTTTTCATGTTACTAACTGTATTTCCCTTCATCCTATTCCCCCCTGTTTATTCTATTCTCTCTCTCCTTTCACCTTGTCCCTCCTCATAAGTATTTTCCTTGTGACTACCCTCTTTCCCAATCTTCCTTCCCTTCTATCCACCCTTCCTTTCTCTTATCCACTTCCTCTCCTACTTTCCTATAAGGTAAGATAGATTTCTATGCCTAATCTAGTGTGTATGTTATTCATTCTTTGAGTCAATTCTGATGAGTTCACTCCCCCTTACCTCCCCATTCATCTCCTTCACTGTAAAAGTTTTTTCTCACCTCTTTAATGTGAAATAATTTACTACATACTATGACTCCCTTTCCCTTTCTCCCAGTACATTCCTCTCTCATCCCTTAATTTTATTTTTTTAATAAATCACCTCGTCATATTAAACTCATGTCTGTGCTCTCTGTCCA
>CM053590.1:168762472-168769543 GCA_028646515.1 Pseudochirops corinnae | reverse complement strand
ATATATGCACACACACACACAGTGACAGAGCTGGGATCCAAATTGATATTGTGCAATTAGATCACTTGGCCCACTTAAATAAGATGAATTTTAGTAAGGATAAAGTATTACAGATATACCCATGCATAAACATGGTTTCAACTCATCTGCTTTCCTAGTCCAAGATGGGAAAGGTATTTGAAAAAGTTCTGAAGGCTTCAGCAGACTGTAAGCTCAATATGAATCACCAATGTGAGATGATATCCAAAAGCTAATTCAGTTTCAGGGTCTGCTAATAGAACCACAGCATCAAGGATAAAGGATATTTCTGGTGACATGTGTTTTGAAGTCAGACCACATCTACAGTATTGTATTCAGATCTGGGTATGACTTCCTGGGAATAAAAACAAAACATACACACACACGCACACACACACACACACACACACACACACGATAGAACCATGAAGTGGAAGGCAATGTGAATAATGAAATTCTTTAAGATCATTCTCCAGGAGTTTTGATAGAAGTATTAGTGATTTTGCTGGGAAAAGAGATTTGTTGGGGCTGTGTGGAATGGGATGGCATGACAAATATTATCAATTATCTGGAAGTCTGTCTGGTATCAGAGAGTATAGATTTGTGTTTCTTTCCAGAGGGGTAGATCTAAAAGCAAAGGGTGGAAACTGAAAAGAACCCAGTTTGGGCTTAATACAAGGAGAACTTTCCTATGAATAAGCATTATACAAAAATGTACTGAATTGTCTTGAAAGGCATGGGGTCCCCCTCTCCAGATGACCTCATGCAAAGTCTTTCAGATCATTTTTCTTTTCTTTTTTTTTTTTAATTTAATTTAATTTTATTTTATTTTGCTTTTTGGAGGGTAGGGCAATTGGGGTTAAGTGACTTGCCCAAGGTCACATGGCTACTAAGTGTTAAGTGTCTAGGGCTGAATTTGAATTCAGGTCCTCCTGACTCCAGGCTGGTGCTGTATTCACTGCGCCACATAGCCACCCCCAGATCACTTTTCAAGGATTAGGCAAAGTATATTTTTGCTCAGGTAGAAGTTTGAATAGATGACTTCTGAGTTCCCTTCCTATTTTTGTATTTTGATTTTTTTGAATTAAAACAAATTTTCTTGAATCTTGGCAGCTGTCACTTAGTAACAAATCAATGAATATTTAAAAAATGTTCCATGTCAAAATAAGACTATTGAATATGAATTATGTTGACAAGCCAGGATCCAAATCATACATTGTCACCCACCATGTATGAAATGATGTAGAAGTATTAGTTATGTTATTTTAGAACTTTCCTAATAACTTCTCTGTTCTAAAGTTGTTGGACAATATTTCAAATCTAAAGGTATAATTTTGTGTGAATGGAGGTAAAAATTCACATAGATTATTATCTATTTTGATTAAAAGTCTTCTTTTTAAAATAGTTCATCTAAACCATAAAGGAAAAGTTAGACGTAATAATAAAAAATAAAAGGATTTAGTTATAGTGTTTGAAATTTTGGAGATACAAAGTAGGCCATAAGTTTAAGATATTTTAATAGGACATTTCATGAAATTTTAACAACCACATACTTGGATTTGGAAGGGACCTTAGAAGTCATCCAATCCAAGGAACAGAGAGGCTAGGTGATTTATCCGAAGGTCGCAAAATAAGCAACAGTAGATATAACTTTCAAGAGACCTATTCTCTACAGCCAATTTTAAAAGAAAAAAATCATTTTTCATTTCTCTCCATTCTCTGCTGATTATTTATAGTGAAAATGTAGAATGAGCCATTCTTAATGGAAGTAAATGTTGATTGTAAATGAAAATATTCAAGATTTATGCAGAGATTAGAGAATCTGAAGTTGTTTGACTTGGGAAAATCACTTAGAAAGAACAAAGGTATCTGCCATTATAATTTTTTTAATCTTTGAATCCCTTGTGTCTACCACAGTGATATGCATATAGTATAAAATATTTAGAAGATTATCATATGAAAAACAAGGATTATATCCTATTTGGAGGAAAAGGAAAAATAAAAAATATGTAAGTAATCATATTTTGGTTCAATATAATTTCTAGATAGAACTTCAAGGAATTAGTATTATCAGAAAATTGAATAAAATACTACATGACTTCCTAATAACTAGGAATTTTTGAGTAAGACCTGAATCCAGGCTTTGCTTACAGACTTTTATTGAAGAGGAACTGGCTACCTCTTTAGGCAGTTTTAATGGCAAACAAAAAAGTACTTAGCCCTTGGTTCAGCTACTTAAGTATTTAGTACCTTGTTTGAGTTCAGGTGTCTTTGAGCCTTGCCCTGATTATATCAAGTCTTTGTTAAGAAACAGAACTTGTTTTGAAACCCACACTGGGAGAAACTTGCTGATGCACAGGAAGGGTTGGAACAGGTTTGAGCTATTGTCCATATATAAGGAGAAGCCCAAGCTAAGAAAGAGCAGAACTGAGAAGGGGAACAGTTGAGCAGTTTGTCTGTTCTGTCTGTGTTGGTTTTTATTTGCTATGCTTTGTACAGATGCCCTGGGACCTTATTGGAAGTCCTGAAAGAGAATTTTCTTGTCTGTTTACAGAAGTCCTGGTGGAGGGTTTCAGAGGTCCTGGGGCTGTACCGATGATTTGTGTTGAGTTCTAGGACCTTGTTAGTGGGTTGATGTTGATTTCACAGGCAGATAGTGAATTGATGATGGTGCCAGAAATGTGTATGAATATTGTTTTGGCTCTATTAAGCTTTGTCTTCCCAGAAACAGAAGCTGTGAAGGACTTGAGGTGGACTGGACTCTGTGAGCTTCAATATGGAATGGGAACTGGATGAGGAGTTGGATGAGGAGCTGAAAAAGGAGCTGGACAAGGAGCTGAGAGCTCCCTGCCTGTAAATCCAGGAAGCTGGACCAATGGAAGAAGAACCATGGGATTCAAGAGCCAACCTTGAGCCAAGATGAAAAGACCTCTCCAAGGGTACTTAGTGCTGACTGAGAAGATTATGATTTACTGTGGTCTAGGGGTGATAGAACTTTGTACTCTGTACCTTGTACCTCTTAAGGATGAGTGAGTTAAGGATGATTGGAAACTAATCTCCAATCAAGAAGAAAGATTTTTTTGACTGAGAAATTAAGACAATGTGACCTATGGTTGGAGAACTTTGACCTTTGTACTTTGTGTCCCTTAAGGAGGATTGCTCCTTAAGGATGATTGAGTTAATGCCTTACTGAATGATATCTTTTGTTTAAAACTATGTGGCCACTTTTGTAATAAGTTGTTATAACATTGTGAATGCTGTACTTTGGTTTTTGTGAATGGTTTGCTTTAGTTTATTGCTGAATAAATAGAGAATTCACTATACTGTGCAATCAGAACCTTAAAGCTGTTCACAATAGCAGTTCTCTGGAAAGCTGCTGATGCTTGGCTTTATAGCAGTCCCTTCCATTTTTTAATAGTTCTAATTGTTAAAATGGTTTTCCTAAATCTACTTGTCTTCCTCTTCTATTAATGTCTTCTCATTCTGCCCTCTAAGGCCAAAAAGAATGGATCTAAACCCTCTTACAAATGATATTACTTCCCCCCCTCTCCCCCCGCAACACCTAGAGATAACTATAATGATATCTACCTCACCCTTAAAAGTCCAGACTAAACATCCCCAGGTCATTAAACTGATCCTTGTAAGGCATGGCATCAATTTCCTACACCATCTAGATTGCCTTTCTCTGGACACTCTCCTGATTATCAATGTCCTGAAAGTATAGTAACTGGGAGTGGGCAAAATGCTCTATATATGGCATGACCAGAAGAAAACTGGTGTCCTATCTCATATTTTCATTGTATGCTATTTATATGATGTCAATCCAAGTATCTGACAGTTGAGTTTAACACCAAAGTTGCACCACTTCACCATTCCTAATACCTTATGTTCTCACAGCTATCTCTCTCCCATACTATAATCTGTCTTACTGGGATATGTTCATATTCCCTTTATCACTGACTTTTATCCCTCACTCTTACATAGCTTGCTACTATTCTTGATATTATTTTTTACTAGAAATATGAAGATGAGAGAACCACATTTGATTTTCCTAATTTAAGAACTGAATATCTTTGAAATGATTTCCTATCCTAATGTGATCTGGGCTCTGTGCTCTGCCAAATTGCATCTGGAACAAATTTAAAAGTCCTGATTCAGTCTGGTCAGGCTGACCTGGTCAATGCCATTCCAATTCAAAGCAGACATTTCATTTACCCATACACACTGCTAGCTGGAACTTTCATTTTGGTAAATGAGATTAAACTCTATCATCAGTCTATTACACACCTGCCAGATGATCATATAAGCCAAAGGTTTTTGAATTATATGCTAGAGTTGGAAAAGAAAAAAAAGTTTCAAAAATGATGAGGAAGATGATGAAGAGAAGAAGAAAGTAGAGAAAAAACACGAGTCAGGTTTTTTCCTTAATAGTCTACTAAATGATTATGTTCAAGGTTTGCTAGAAGTCCTGATTATTTTAGAAATAAAACTCATTTTAATATTGACCAGATGTCTCATGACCTGTCAGCCCTCTTGAGACTCATCTTGGCCATAACCATGCAATAAAGAAGGTATGAATGTGACAATTCTCTATCTTTAATGTTTACTGAGCACACTTCCCAGTTATGTCTAATACAGGTTTCAATTGAGTGTTTATGATTTTAGAAAAATGGATTAAAGTTTTACATTCAGTTAAGTCCTTTGATTTGGGCTCTACAGAAAGCCAAAATACTCATTAATCAGATTTTGATTTTAAGTAAATTGACTGACTTTCATTGAATAATTTTCCAGTTTAAAATCAAGTGCAATGCATATAGCACAATACTTTAGTGGGCATTTTGTTTACTGCATGGTAACTTTCTAAAATACATCACCTAAAAACATTTTGGAATTTGCTGTACAGGTGCCTTTAATTTAAATAATGAATTTTTCTACACAAATTGTACCCTGCCCCCCGCAAAAAAAGGTGTCGTGTTTTTTTATGTATAAAAAACTATTTCTAATGTATAGATTCATCAACAACCTGTTTACAATTCTAGATAAAATATTTTCAGTTGATGAAAAGTATATGAAAGCATGTACAAACTTTTTGGGGAAAAAGCAGAGCACTGGCACTAAATTTTCATGGAAATTTTGCTCTGATAAATGGAACTCTTCTAAGCATTGGAGATACAATGATTTTTTTAAAAAATCTGTATGATAGACTTTAGGAAAATTTGCCTAGTAGAATGTGACTTCATTGAAGGTAAGGAATATTTTACTTTTGTCTTCATATTTTTAGAGATGAGTGCAATTCCTGACACATGGTAGACGCTGAATAAATGTGTGTTGATTGTTGAATAAATTTTCAAGGAATTTACAATCAAATGGGGAGGAAGTTAAGACATGCGCATAATAATAATTTTATATATGTATAATACAAAGCAATGATAAAGTCAAAGAAGACACTACAAAGTTGTTTTAGAAATTTGAGAGGAGAAATCTTACCCAGCCAGAAGGATGTTAAGAAAAGGTTTTTGAAGAAATGGCACCTAAAGGAATGATGTTGACAAGCAAAAATGCGGACAAAGTTCAGGTCATGCCAAACATAGTGCATGGAGTGATCAAAAGCTCGTTCATCTGAAGTTGAACAAAAACATAATATATTCTGTTTTTTTTTTTTCTGGAACATAGAATTCAGATTAAATAATATATAATTCTTTCTAACTCTAAACCTAAATCTATGGTTTATAAGGGTGTATAGTCTGAAATTTAGTCAGAAAAGCATGTTTTAGTTTCATTTTAACATCTCAGTATGCAGATTTAAAAATATCTATTTGGTGGTCATTAGCAATCTCATTCTAGAGCACCAGGCAGTTCTAGTAGAGTGTCTGGGAAGATTGCTTAGTATAACATCACACTAGCATGTTTTAAAAATGATCTTAATTACATAAATCTAAGCAAGTAAAATCAAGTGAGAAACAGTGCCTACTATGTGCTAGATACTGCTCTAAGTCCTGGGAATACATCTAAAGGCAAAAATAGCCCCTGCTCTCAGGGACCTCACATTGCAATGAAGAAGACAACACGCAAACAACTACATATAAATTCTTTCTCTATCTTTATCTCTCTATATCTATATCTATATCTATATCTATAGAAATAGAGATAGAGAGGTATACACACATATATATGTGTGTACATATATACATACACATTCATATATACGTACAAGCATATACATATACATGTGATAGATTGAAGATAATCTTAGAGGGAAGAAAGTAACATTAAGAGGGGAGCAGAAATAATTTCTTGAAGAAGGTGTGATTTTTATCTGAGACTTGAAGGAAGCAAAGGAATCCAGGAGATGGAAAGGAAGAAGAGAATTCTAGGCATGAGGCTGGGGGAATCCAGTAAAAATGCTGCATCAGGAGACAGTATATCTTGTTCAAGGACAGTAAGGAGGCTAGTGCCACTGGATTAGTTATAGGAGGGAGAAAGGCATAAGAAGACTGGAAAGGTAGGAAAGAGCTAGGTATAACAGCAATCAATTTAGCAGATACTTAGCACTTAGTAACTTAGGGCTAAGTATGGAAGGTGAAATCTGTCCCCTGTTGAGAGGGTGTGAACTCACCTGTTGACTTAGAAGAAGGGGATTGGCTGAGATGAGAGGCCAGTGTATACATAAAGAAGAATTCTAGAGACAGAGAGACAGAATTGGGAACATTCCTCCTGATGGCTCCTGTTGGAGGAAGCAGGATTGTCCCAGCATCTGGGAGCTGGGCTGCTGGACTGAAGAAGTGAGTTTGAGTTTTCTTGAGAGAGAGAGAGAGAGAGAGAGACAGAGACAGACAGACAGACAGACAGACAGAGTGAGAGTGTGTGTTTCTGTCCCAGTATCTAGAAGCTGACTGAGAACTGAGATGGAGTTTTCCTGAGATCAGAATCTGGTGAAGGCCTCCTGGAAGGCTGAGAGGGCTTGCCTGGAAGGCCTCCTGGAAGGCCATTTCTCCTGGGGCCTAGTGCCAGCTGAACTGCTGGAGGACTGAAGAAGCATGACCAGGATAAGAC
>CM053590.1:168749972-168759972 GCA_028646515.1 Pseudochirops corinnae | reverse complement strand
AGGATCAAAGACAGCATATGGTGGGTGTTAGACAAGGCTAGAGACTGTCAGGGAAGGCCAGAGTTGATTCATTCTAGAATTAACTTTCCATCTTTACAGAGGAATGAAGGTTTGAGAAACAAAGTAGACAATTATATGAAGAGTCACTTCAATATAAATGGGAGAATACTTGGTGAAATTAAATAACGTAAAGTCTTACTAGATTGCCAAAGTACACTATGACATAAAAATGTTAAAAACCTCTGCTCTATATGCATTCATAAGAGACTGTGTTGCAGATGGTTAATGGCATGTTTTACACAAACTATTTACATAAATATAAGACTGGATGACTGAAATCATTCTCAACTGATAATAGTTGGGGGGGGGGTGTAGCATATCAGCAGGGATTTGAATTATATGAGGATAATTATAATGCCTAAGAGCTACCCTTAAAATCATGGGGAGAGAAAATGCAGCCAAATTCTAGGGACTTTACCCATCACTGGAAATGGGAGCTGGGATAAAGATTCTCAGAGTTTACATTGATTATACTTATTTTTTTAATGTTTTATGAGACATGTAACTATAATTGTATGGGCAAATCAATTACCAAGGATAGAAAAGGCTATATACTTCCTAAACTAGTTTATTCAGTGCAAGGGGTGAATGGTCATGTCAAGAATTGGCAATAAATAGAAATATTGGGGGAAAAAAGAAGTTATATCATTTTACCCAAGGCAAAACAAAAAAGTTAATAAGATAAAAGTAAATGATGCCAGAAGAAGAACAAGGCATGTGTCAAAATGTTATTTTTTTTTTCCTTTAGAGGCACCTAAACAATCTAAAAGATACCCACCCAGCCTCTTACTTGGTAGAACTGAAAAGAACATTTTTCTACTTAGTAACATGTATTTCAAATGTTTTTTTTACCTGAAATGGTCAAGGTTCCTTCCTGCTAACTGGATTTTCTATATTTAGCTAACTCATTACTACTTATGTCTAGTTCAGTGGTTTATTGATAATAATAATAAAAAAAATATGATGGATTGAGTGCTGTTGCTAGAATATGGAGAACATAGTTATGCCAAGGAGATGCTCTGTACTATATAAATGCTGAATAGTGTATATCAGAATAGAGCAAAATGTGGCGTAATAAATTTGCCTAGCAGTACTAAGTCACTTAGATTTTTTTTTTCTGAGAAGGGAATATGGTGGTGTCTGGGCCTCAGGAATTTATGGAGTATGTAATTCAAAGTGACATAAAATCCCTAGCCTCAGAATGGTTCCTGAAGCAGGTAAATGGAACATCTTTTTAATATTTTGCCTGTAGAAAGTTGCTTCTTAAAGATCAGCCTCCACAAGGATTTAGGACAGTGCAGTTTTCTCCACTGAATAAAGCTAGGAGAATGAGTGTCTGAGCTCAGGAATCTAATCAATTTTCCCTATCATCAGTATATTTATACAATCTGCAGAACTGTAGCAGGAACATCTTGGGACCTTGTGGAATGTGATAAATGAACTTTGATCATTCTTGATAAAAGAGTTAGCATTCTCAAATGATATGACAAAGTGACTAGAGAACTGTCCTCTGAATCTGGGCAACATGTGGTTAATGTGTGACCTGGGAGACTCAGGCTAAGTCTCTTAACCTTTCAGTGTCAGAGACTACTCTCCATCATTACTTTGCAGTACAACTGGCTATCTGCAATCTGCTTTGATAGAGGATAACTACTTCTGGGGAGCTCCTTATGCTAATAGAGTCACAGTTCTTGATCTAATGCCCTCATCAAAAAAAAAAATGCAACTCTGATTAGTCTCTTACTTTTACTATTGTTTTAAGGAGTCTCCTTTGGATTTTCCTCTGATTCTCCATCAAAAGATTGGGGTGGGGGAATAATTCACAATACTTTTCTTTTAAATAATTAAGGTGTCATTAAAATTAAGAATTTAAGTAAAAATAAGGCTAGAATTGAACTAAGGATTTTCAACTAGCTATTTGAGAACTGTGTGCTTATGTGGATTAAGTTAAAATCACTCATATCAGCTCCAGCAGCAATTCTCAAAGTGTGGTCTGGACTCCTGGGACACTTTCATGCTTTCCAGGAGGTCAGAACTATTTTCATAATAATACTAAGATATTATTTATTTATAAAAATACTACCCCCTTTTCTAACTATATCTGTGTTAGGCTTAATTTTTTTTTTTCACGTGCCTCAAGTAAAACAATATATCTCAACAGATGGAAATGAAAGCATATATAAGAATCTAGCTGTCTTCTATTAACTCAGACATTAAAGAGATTTACAAAAATATGTAAAAAGATGCAGGAAAATACAAACAAAATAAATTCTTTATATTAACATGTATTGAGTTTATTAGTTACTTAAATAAATGTAAATTTTTATCAGTTTTAAATTCTGATGTGGTGAATATCAATAGACATAACCTATATAAACAAAAGATCTTTGAGCTCTTCCCTCCTTTTAAAGAGTGAAATGAGATCCTCAGCCATTTTGGGGAGTGTAAAATGGGTACCTAGATAAAAAAGCTTGAGGACTGCTGAACTAATAAAATGTTTAGTTGATCTGACAATGACCTGACTATAGATAAGACCACCCTGAAATGAATAGCAAATGCTTTACACCCCCAGATTTGACTTTTATGGAATTATAATCATAACATAGGATCACCAAACAAGTAAGAGTATTTTGATTTTATTATCTGGAAGGCAGCAAAATTTCAAATATCACATTTGAGCTAAAAAGTGTGCATTTTAGATATAGCATAATTTTTTACGTCCAGATCTGTTGGAATTTGTAGGACAAGATGTGGTGACCTTCACCGGTATAGTGGAAGAAGAATTATTAGGAGCTTTGAGCTTAGCACTTGATAATTGCATGACCTTGATCAAGTCATTTTCTGGACCTCTACTTGTTCATCTGAAAAAAAAAATGAGGTCATTAAACCAGATAATCGCTAAAATCTCTTCAAGTTCTAAAATTCTGTGACTTTCTAGGACTTTTCAAGGGAAAAGAAAAAGAAAATAAAAAGAAGAAACAAGTATTAATGGTTTGGCTATAGGAAATAATAAATCTCTACATAAAAACACTGACAAATCCAACGAATTGAAAATATCCTATAAGTACTCTGAAGTCCTTGATACAAAAAATAAAATAAAATAAACAAGAAGCTATTAAAGGGGATTTTCAGAAGTTTTTAAAAAGGGACATCATTCTAGAGTCAACTATCTTCAGGATGCCTATTTAGCGAATTGAAATTTGTTAATCAGATATTGCAAACAGTTTCTAATGTTGTTTAGAAGTCTTATAAAAAAAATGATGTCAGAAGCAAGCATTGCTTTTCAGTACACATTTCTTCTGGGAGAACAAACTGTAAATAGCTAGCAGCACCAAATTGCACTGTCAAATTCATGTATCACTTTAAAAGAAAAAATACCACCATTTTTATTGCTATTCTCTATGTAGGTCTGATATGATGAATCCCAGGTAAATATGCCATTATGAAATGCCTGCATGAGTTGACTGCTTGGAGTGCCCCAGTTCTTAGCCAGGGTTTTAGACAACTGCAGTAATAATCTCCCTCGTTCTGTGTCTTATACTCCTCAGCATGTCTATTGAAATGTATTTTCCTCTAAGTTTTCACATTGGCTTTATGTCTTCTTTATCCTAAAACAAATCACTGTCGTGCATTTTAGAGTCACGTCTCTGGAATATACATCCTTATAAGTCTCTGGTGGTGTGTGTCACAGGAAACAGTCAGGCTCCAAAGGTGACCCTATAAATTTTTTTACTACTGAGTGAGACCTGAATTAAAAATCAGTGCTAGATTTTCAGAATCAGGAAAAATAAAGGGGATAATAATTCTTATCTTCTCCATTAAGGGTTTAAAAAGTTATTTTTGAGAGTGTTGGATTTTTTTAACATTAAAAATTCAAACTCATCAGAATAATTTTCATTTTTTGGATCCGTATGCCAGTTCCATGGTGGCATACGTACACAGAGTCTGGTTAATGAACTATGCTCTTATGCTTTCCCAGTCACCAAGCAAAGCAGAACTGTGTGTTTGCTTCCATGCTTTTTAGCATGATGTGTCTGCTTTTGCAATCAAAAGCAGAAATTCACAAATTTGGGATGAGAAGCAATGATAGAAAAAGTAGGCCGTGCAAAGTTAGTTAACTTATATTAAGTTATCATTATGATCATCATAGAAGTGAAGAGCTGAAAAAGACAACAGAGGCCATTGCAGTCCAACTTCCAACGCAAGCATAGTAATAATATACTCTATAACAGGGGTGGGGAATCTGTGGCCTCAAGGCCACATGTGGTCCTCTAACAAAACTGTTCTGTGAAGTATGCATTCAGTCAAAGGGCTGTGTTTGAAGACCTAGAGGGCCACCTATAGGCTCGAGGCCACAGGTTTCCCATCCTGCTCTATAATATACCCAACAAATGATTATCTAGCCTATCCTGGAAGTCCTTTAGTGATAGGGAATCCACTTCCCCAGAGGGAGACCATTGCACTTTGAAATATTTCTAATTGTTAGAAATGTTTCCTTATTAAAATTATCCATGAACTCTTCATTATGGATACTCCCTCTAATTACGCAGTTCACCAGTCATTCATAGTTACAATCATTCAGCCTTTGAAAAAATTGCTGCAAGGGCCAACCAAATGTTCTGGGGGTCTTTTTTTGCTCTGTACATCATTAGACTATCAGCCAAACACAAAAGTTCAGTTACATCTCACTCTTGCCACTTAAATAGACATCATTTAAAAAATTTGATATATTTACTTATTTTTGTTTCTTCTTAGTAGTGCCTTATTCTCTGTGGTGCTGGTTGTACACAAGGACCATGTACTTCTCCATTGTCTTCTGAGAAGTAGCTAATACGTATGGCTCTGGACTGTAGTGGCCCATAATTCACAACATACAATACTAGAAGAATAGTGGCATGATGAGGTAGATCTTTGCTTCTGTGAGAAGTTTGGGGATGATTAGTAGAGATTTGCAGTGTATCAGAAGCCATCCCTCCTACTGCCTTTCTCCTGTTTCATCCTGAATGACTGAATAGATGAACGAATGGAACAATAAAAAAGAATTAAGAGTTTATTATGTGCAAAGTACTATGTTAAGTTCTGGGGATATAAGTAGAAAAGGAAGATGGTCTCTGCTCTCAAGTAGCTCATAGATCATTGGGTATATGACATCAAGTTTATTTGCAATCAAATGGAAAGATCTTGTGTTCCCTAGGGTACAGTAGTAAAGCAGATGATAATAGAGCTTATTAATTATTAAAACATTATTATAAGATAATAAGGTAATATAAGACCATATCCATTATTTCATTAGATCATTAATTAATGATAGGGACATAATCTTGGAGAGATGGGTTGAACACTTCCTTAGTGTTCTCAACAGACCATCATCAATCAATGCTGAAGCCATTGACCATATACTTCAGGGTAAAGTCAATCCTCCTCTAGCTGGCCAACTGAAGAGTAGGTTTTAAATATCATTAGTCTCCTCCTGTCATATAGTAAAACATCTAGCACTGATTCCATTCCATCAGAGGTTTGTAAGGCAGAGGGTGCACTGCTCATTAAAAAAAAAACAACTGATTAAAATATTCTAGGTTATATGGCAAAAAACAGTTATCCCTGAGAAGTTCTAGGATACCTCCATTGTCCATCTCTATAAAGGAAAGGGAAATAGGTTGTCCTGTCACAATCACAAAGTGACAGGTATCTCTCTTAGTCATCACTGGCAAAATTCTTGCCAGAGTCCTCATTAATGGGGTTAGCCTTCACCTGGAAAATTGCCATCTGCCTGAGAGCAAGTGTGTTTTCAGAAAGGACAGAGGAATGGTTGATAATGTGTTTGTTGCCCAACAACTCCAAGAGAAATGCCAGGAACAGAACAGAATTCTGTATACACCATTCATTGATCCAACCAAGGTCTTTGATAGTGTCAGTTGTAAGGGCTTGTGGAAGATCAAGGCACAATTTGATTGCCCAGAGAAACTGATCAGTACTATATGCCAGTTGCATGATGGCATACTTGCACAGATTCTGGATAATGGGCTATGCTCTCATGCTTTCCCATTCACCAATGGAGGAGAAGAGAACTGTATACTTACTTCCATGCTTGTTAGCATAATATTTCAGTGATGTTCTTATACATCTTCAACTAGAGTGAAGAAAACATGAAGGTCTGCTACTGCACTGATGACATTTTTTTTTTTTACCTTGAAAAGGCTACAAGTCAAGACTAAAGTAGAGGGAGATTTGGTGTACATCCTTTCATTCACATATACTTGTGCACTCAACATAGCCTCTGAGGTCGAAAGATGAGAGAATATGGATCGCTTTTATACTATTTGAGATAATTTTGGCCCAACAATTAACATCAAGAAAAAGGAGGTTCTCCACCAGCCAGTACTGCACTATCCATATGCAGAAATATTGGTTATAAAAAATGGAGAAATTTTGAATGCTGTGGGTAATTTCACTTATCAGCATACTTTTCAAGTATTTTCCCCAAAATGAAAAGGTTAATACACACATTGCTATAGCTAGGGCAGTGTTTGAGAGGCTCTGAAAGAAGGTGTAGGAGAAAAGTATTAGACTGCCCACCAAATTGAAGCTCCAATCCTGTTATGCTGACCTCATGGTTGTATAACTGTGAAACCTTGGCAGTATACCAGCAACATGCCAAAAAATTGAATTGTTCTTTAGAATTATCTTTAAAAAAAATACAGAAGATCACCTGGCAAGATAAGGTACTAGACACTGAGATCCTTTCTTGAGCTTAACTGTCAAGTGCACAAACCCTAGTCTAGAAAGAGCAATTTTGATGGTTTGGTTATATTGTTCAAATGATAAATATACATTTGTCTAAAAGACTACTTTGTGTAAAATTCACACAAGGCAAGTGCTCACACAGAAGTCAGAAGAAGTTATACAAGAACAGTCTCAAGGTCTCTCTGAAGAACTTTAGAATCGATTGTGAGACATGGTAGACACTGACACAGTACTTCCCAGCATGACCTACCCACATCAAAAGATAGCATTGTCCTCCATGAACAGAACAAATTTACACTAACTCAAAAGAAAGGGGGAATGTACAAATTTAGAAACATCTACCTTCCAAATATTCTTAGGGACTATTTGTGTCTGACCTGTGGTAGAGTCTTCTGAGCTCATATTATTCTGATCATCCAGAGTTGTACATGCTGTACATTGACCCTGACATAGTGATATCACTTTTGTCTTCTTTGATTCTGAAGGACAGCAACCAATCTTAGTCAGAAGTTCCTTTAACTTTATTGTTATAGTACTGTGTTACACTTTTTGTTCATCCTCTCATTCATTCTTTCTTCAGTCATCTGTAAATATGTTAAATGTTTCAAATTCCCAAATGTTGCATCATAACTATTTCTGGGGGGGAACAACCTCAGCCCTCCTCTAGATTAATATATACTATTAAACAACAACAACAAAAAATCAGTTAAATGAATATAATGGTTGTACTTCACAATGTTTGTGATATTCTGCTCTAGTCCTCTCCAATCTTTTAGTTCCAAGCAGCGAAGTGTATTTCATTTATTGTTTTCCATGACAAATCCAGGGATTTTCATTTATACTTTCTTTTCATTAACCTATTCATTCACATTGTAGTTATTGTATCTAATATCTTTTTCAGACTGTTTCATTGAGAAAAAAAATCACAGAAGTTGCTTGTTGGAGGGGAACTCAGTGCCCAGCTAATCCAAACCCTATACAAAAAGAATCCATAAAATAATTTACCTGATGGTAATCATTCCTCCTTGTTTTGAGGATCTCCACAGAAAGGGAACCAACATCCTGTCAAGGTAGTTGATTCCATTTTTGGACAGCTCTGTTAGGAAATTCTTCATGAAATTAACCTTCTCTTAATCCAGTCCAAGAATCCATTCTTTCTTTCTTTATTTTTTTTTGGTCTACTTCAACTCAGTGCTGACTCATAATAAATTTTCATTTCACTAAAACTGCCAGATCTTTTTTTAGAACAATTGTCATGTCTTCCTCATTTCATAATGGTGAGGCTGATTTTTTTTTTATCCAGTTCTAAGACTTTACATTTATGCCTCTTGAATTGGATCTTATTAGATGATTCCCAATGTGCAATCTTTTTAGATTTTGGCTCTTAGCTACAACGTCTTAGCTATCTCTTCCAGCTTTCGTTCAGATGAAAATTTGATGAACAAAAGATTTATATCTTGTTTGGGGGCTACATATAGAATTATGTGATATATATATATATGTATATATATATATATATATATATATATATATACATATATATATATGTACACACAGAGCATGTACAATACACAAATATACACACAATACACATATTATATATGTTTATATACAATTAATCTTAACACAGTAGTTACAAAATACTAAAAAAAAGTTATAAAATAACTCTTTATATGCCACCTTCTGTACTACCCCTTAACTTTTTCTGTTCACTTTTTAAAATGTTTCACTAATACTTTTAAAAATGCCTATCACTATCTACTAATCCCTCCATTCTAATGAAAACTTTTTTAAAATATAAATTGCTATATAGTGAAATGATCAGTTCAAGAGAACAATTTATGTGACTATCTCACATTTTTATTATGCACATACAAGCCTTTCAATATTTTTCTGATTCTGTCATAAGACTCATTTCTTATGATGCAATAAAATTACATAGCATTCATATATCATAATACCATCTCTGCCTTTATCTAAGTCATAGATAAGAATGCCAAATAGCAAATGCTCATGCATAAATCTCTACAATACCCCATGGAAGACCTCCTGACCTCTTGAGCTATTAGCAGCTACTCTATGCAATTAAATCAGTTTTAAATTCATCTAATTATTGTATAGTTTGTTCTACATCTCCACAAAAATAGTGTGATATAATTGAGCAAGAGTTTTGCCAGAACCTAAGCAAAATATGTCCCTCGTTTACTATGTTTGTAAACCTGTCAAAAAAGGGAAAAGAGATTATTCTGACTTGACCTGTTTTGGATGAACTCATGTTCAATCTAACCACTTTCTTCCATTTGCCAAATATCTCTTTAATGATCCGTTCAAGTATTTACTTAGGAATAGGAATAAATGTTAAGTTCATTGGTTTGTAGTGAGCAAAATCTATTTTCTTCCCCCTTTCTTGAAAATCAGGGCAACATTTGTCTTTCTAAAATATTATCTTAACACTCCAACTCTTTGTGATCTTTCAAATATCACTGAGAATGTTTCAAAAATCACACCTGCCAGTTTTTATCTCTGCCTCTGAATGTAGTCACTAAGGTCAATTGACCTGAGTTCATCATGTGCAACTAGGTGCTTTCTTATTACTATCAATAAAAGTCACAAAAGACAAAAAACCAAAAACCTCCTCAGATTTTCTCCACTTTCAACATTTGATATTTTGGTGCATAGAGAAGTGATTAATGTTTTATTTTGATCCGTTTACTTGTAATCTAGTTAAGATTAAGACATTATCATTGTAACTGGGTGGTCTGACATGCACTTATTGCTCAAAGTTCTACAGGTTTTAGGGACTAGAAGGAAAAAAATACTTCCAAGGAGAAACTGCATGGAAGGTCAGAGAGAAGGGAGAAGAGCATATGGGTTTCATATTTGATGGGACATGCCAGAAAAAGCAGAATGCATTGGTGTAGAGGAGGGCATCTAAAAGCAGTAAACAGTAGTGGTGATTAAAAGAGCATGAGAAACAAGACACTAACCAGACAAGAACAAAAATCATGAAATTATATAGATGTAGGAATAGACTGGGTCTGGCCAAAAGATTTTGTGATTGTGGCAAAATAGCAGAACTTTTACATTTTATATATTTTTCAATTAGATATAATTTTTTTTAACATTTCTTTTTTGAATTATTTTTCTCCCTTTCCTCCTCTCTTCTTGAGAAGGCAAGTAATTTGATATAGATTAT
>CM053590.1:168738924-168749872 GCA_028646515.1 Pseudochirops corinnae | reverse complement strand
ATATACATATACATACACACAAACATATATATAGGTAGACAGAGAAATATAGAGAAAGAAAGAAAGAAAGAAAGAAAGAAAGAAAGAAAGAAAGAAACAAAGAAGGAAAGAAGGAAGGAAGGAAGGAAGGAAGGAAAGGAGGAAGGAAGGAAGAAAGGAAGGAAGAAAGGAATGAAGGAAGGAAATTCAATTTGCACCCAAGAATTTAGCAATTCTTTCTTTGGAGATGGATAGCTTTTTTTCATTATGAGCACTTCAGAACTGCCTTAGATGATTGTATTTATCAGAGTAGCTAAGTTTTTCACAATTGATCATGATTACAACATCACTGTTACTGTGTACAATGATCTCCCAGTTCTTCTCATTTCATTTTGTGTCACTTCATATAGATCTTCTCATCTTTCTCCTGAAATCATTCCCTTCGTTCTTTCCCACACTACAATATTACCTCATCATAGTGATATGAAACAACTTGTTCAGCCATTACTTTATTGATGGATATCCCCTTGATTTTCTTTTTTTTTTTTTTTTGCCAAAACAAAAATAATTGTTATACATATTTTTGAACATGTAAGTCCTTTTCCTTTTCCTCTGATCTTTTTGGGATACAAAGCTAGAAGTAGTATTTATGGGTATGCAGTTTTATAGCACTTTGAGTATAGTTTCAAATTGCTATCCAAAAGAGTTGGATCAGTCTGTAACTCCACGAACAATGCATCAGTGTCCCAACTTTTCCACATGTTTTCAAACATTTGTCATTTGCGTTTTATATTAACCAACTTTATTGATGAGAATTGGTAAATCGAAGTTCTTTCAATTTGCATTTCTGTAATTAATTGTGATTCAGAACCCCTTTTTTATGTGACTACAGGTAGCTTTGATTTCTTCTTCTGAGAATGTCCTGTTCATATCCTTTGGCTACTTATTAATTGAGGAATAATTTGTATTCTTATAAATTTGCCTCAGTTCTCTGTATATTGAAATATGAGGATTTTATCAGATAACCTTACTGTAAAGTCCCCCTCTCTTAAGTTTTCAGCTTTCCTTTTGATCTCAATTATATTGGTTTTATTTGTGTATGTTTTTTAAATTTAATGTGATCAAAATTATCTGCTTTATATTCTCTAATGATCTCTATCTTTTATTTTGTCACTAATTTTAAAGTTATCCATAGATATTGCTGGCAAACTCTTCTAATCTCCCTAAATTTGTGTTCTTAGCTAAATCATGTACCCATTTCAACCTTATTGTGGTGTGTGATGTGAAATGCTGGTCTATACATAGTTTCTGCTAAACTGTATCCCAATTTCCACAGCAATTTTTTTTTTTGTCTGAAAGTGAGTTCTTATCCCAGAAGTTTGAATCTTTGCGTTTATCAAACACTCAATTTTCATTGCCATTTACTATAATGTATTATATACCCAATCTATTACACTGATATACAACTCTTTTTCTTATCCAGTACCAGATTGTTTTGATGATTAGTATTTTTTAATATAATTTGAGATCTGGTACTACTAGGCCAACTTTCTTCACAGTTTTTCATTGATTTCCTTGATATTCTTGACCTTTTGTTCTTCTAGATTAATTTTCTTTGACAGCTTTAGAAAATAATTTTTGGTAGTTTGATTAGTATGGCACTTAAAAAAGTAAACTGACTTAGGTAGAATTATTATTTTTATTATATTGTTTCAATGAGCAATTAATCCAGTTGTTTAGAAAAGTTAGAAAAGTCTTTTGTGATTGTGCTCACATAATCCCTGGTTTTGCCTTGGCATATTCTCATATATTTTATATTGTCTAGAATTATTTAAAATGTGATTTCTCTTTCTATTTCTTCCTGCTGTCCTTTTTTGTAATGTATAGAACTGCTGATGATTTATGTGAATTTCTTTTAGGTCCTGAAACTTTGCTGAAACAATTAATTATCTCAAATAACATTTTGCTAATTCTCTAGGATTTTCTAAGTATACCATCATATCATGTACAAAGAGTGATAGTTTTGTTTCCAAACTGCCTATTCTAATTCCTTTGATATTTTACTTCTCTTATTGAAAGGCAGAACTTTAAAAAATTATAATGATATCTTTTGTTTTTACACTATTTATGTTTTTAAATATATTCCCTCCATCTCCAAATGAGTAGAATCTGACAATTGGAAGGGATATCAGTAACTACTAAATAATACATGAAGGGAAGGGAAGAAGAATCTATTGTGTCCTAGGATCTGTGCTGAGCACTTTACTTGTATTATCTCATTTGACAGCAACCTTGTGACTTAAGTGCTATTATTATTCTTATTTTACAGATTAGGAAACAGAAGCCGATGGGGATTAAACAATGTGTTAAGGGCCACAGAAATATTAAGGTTGTGACTCCAGATTTGAACTCACATCTTCCTGACTCCAGGTTCAACTCTCTATCCAACTGCCCCCCTTAGCTCTTTCACACAGAAGGAATCTCCATGAAAATCTATTCAACCCATAGTCATTCAGCTTCAGCCTGAAGAACTCCAAGGAGAATGAATGCACTATCTTCCTAGGAAAGCAATTCCATTTTTGGAAAGTCTAATTTTTAAAGTGTTTTACTGTCTCCTGAGTCTGACACGATACGAAATGTTCCACATGGGAAAGGGAGGGAGGTTGTTTTAATGGCAAATATTTGACAGAAAGTGAAACTTTAAGAGAAAAATGTTGTGCAAAGAAGCTTTTAGCCAACTAAGTTTGTCACTTTTTTCCTGTATTTGATTGTATACCATGCAGGAAACAATTTCTGAAGGTGAGCTAAAAAATAGGGGGTGGAAGAAATGAATAATGCCATATGGTTTCCTGTTCATTCGTTGTACAGATCTGACTTTAGTCATCCTCTGCACAGTGTGTGTCAAGTTACCCTACTGAACTTGTCCTTGATGCAAATTAAGTGATTCATTTGGTCCTATCCTTGACACTCTCTTAATAGACAATTCTCTGTTGAGATGGGGGAGAAGGGAGGATGGCCTGATGGTGACTGAGTGAATGATCCATTCCTTGGCCTCTCCGATCCTGCCACAGAATGTAAAAGAATCCCATTAAACCCTGTCATTACAAATAAGCTGATACAAGGGAAAGATGTAATATTCATTAAAACTATAATGCAGATATTAGAGCTAATATGTGAGTCAGAAGGAAGCTCAGGAAAAGGGGAACAACCTTGCTGCACTCAGTGGATGTGAGAAGCAGCCTCTGTAAGCTGCTCTGACATGGCTTGTTTACTATGGCATTCTGAAGCAAGTACTATTTTATATGCACTTTCTCTATCCACACTCAAAGAACTGAATTGTTTTGTACCTTGACAGATTATACAGGTTCAATTTGTAGAGTTCTGTCTATAGTTAGATTAAGTAATGATAATTTGTCCTTTCTGCTATCTGAGAATATTCCTGACATTTCAGTGACTCTGTCCTACTGCTCATTTACTGTTCACTTTGCACTTGCTCATTAACTGATTTGCCCTAAAAATAATTTTGAAACTCAGATCTTGAGCTGTTCACAGTTAGCATACATTGCTGTGCTTTATAAAATCAGCATCTGGATAGATTTCAAAAAGCTGACTCTGTCCTAATTTTTAAGGCTAAACTGAAATAAAGTAAAATAAAGGGATGAATGGCTAATCATGCTTCTTATTGACTTTTAAATCTATAAAGTATCTGATGCCATCTTAGAGCTGTTCCCTGGTGTACTATTGTTATTTTATTTTGCTGATTAAATTATATTAAAAGGTTGTAGTCAGACCTGTGGCAGAGAGGCCTTTCTTGTCTTTTCTATAAAATTTTCTTCCTTTTTGATATTTTTTTAGTTACTATCCTCAATTTTATTATATTGTCAAGGTTCACATATGTATAAATAGAATTTCTCTAATTATTTAAGTCTGTGTTTTGTAAACAGTATTTATAGTTGCTTCTATAACATGGGCTTGTTCTGGTACAAGTTTTGAAGGCAAAGTCTATTATATCCTTTTACTTCCGGAGGTTTCTGATATGCTGAAGAAGTTGAAGTCCCTGTTTTCTAACTGTAAACTCAAATTGGGGGCTGTGTTTTTCTACTGTATACTCAAGTCCTCATTAATTGTGCTAGCTTTTCTTTTTGTTGTTAAAAAAACAAAACCTATTTTTCAATCTGTATTCAGACACCATCAATTCATTCTCTGGGAATGTATACTTTTTTCATCATAAGTCCTTCAGAGTCGTCGTGAATTGTTGTAATGCTAAGAATAGCTAAGTCATTCACAGCTGATCATCTTAAAATATCACTATTACTTTGCACATATTACATTTCACTTTGCATCACTTCATTAAAGTCTTTCCAGGCTGTTCTGAGAGCATCCTGCTCATCATTTTTTTACAGTAACAATAGTATTTGATCATAACCACATACCATTTTTTCAGTCATTCCCCAATTGATGCACATCCTCTCAATTTCTAATTCTTTGCCCCCTGATTAGAGTTTCTGTAAATATTTTTATACATAAAGGCCCTTTTCCTTTTTATTTCTTATCTCTTTTGTGATACAAAGTAGTGGTTTTGCTGGATCAAAGGTATGCCTGGTTTTATATTCTTTTGAGCATAGTTCCAAATTGCTAAACAGAATGGTTCAATCAGTTCATAACGCTACAAACAGTGCATTAATATATCATTTTTCCCACACTCTCTCCGTCATTTGTTATTTACTTTTTCTGTCCTATTAGTCAATTTAATAGGTATGATGTAGTAACTCAGTATTGTTTTAATTTGCATTTCTCCAATTAATAGTAAGAGATTTTTCATGTGACTATATCTGAAAACTGACCATATCTTTTGATCATTTATCAGTTGGAGAATGGTTCTATCTCTATCTGTCTATTTGTCCATCTGTCTGTCTGTCTATCTATCTATCTATCTACCTACCTATTTATCTATCTATAAATTTGACTCAGTCTGCTATATGTTTGAGAAATGAGGCCTTTATCATAGAATCTTCTTTAAAATGTTTTTTCACAGTTACTATGACCAACTGTATCTCCCTTCATCCTATTCTACCTCTTCCATCCCACCCCAAGTCAGTTTATTCTATACTCTCTCTCTCTTTTCATCTTGTCCCTCCTCAAAAGTATTTTGCATCTGACTACCCCCTTGCCGAATCTGCCCTCCTTTCCTATCTCCCACCACCTTTTATCCTTTTCCCCTTCTACTTTCCTATAAGGTAAGATAGATTTCTATACCCAGTTGTGTTTGTATGTTATTCCCTCTTTAAGTCAATTCTGATGAGAGTAAGGTTCATTCATTGTCCCTTACTTTTCCTCTTGTTCCCTTCAGTGTAAAAGCTTTTTCTTGCCTCTTTTATGTGACATAATTTACTCCATTCTACCTCTCCCTTTCTCTTTCTCCCACTACATTCCTCTTTATATACTCCTTCTAACTACCCTAATAATGAGAAAGGTATGTTGAGTTAGAAATATCAACTTCTCATGTAAGAATGTAAACAGTTTAATATTATGAAGTCACTTATGACTTTCCTTTCCTGTTAACCTTTTTTATGCTTCTCTTGAGTCTTGTATTTGGAAGTCAAATTTTCTGTTCACCTCTGGTCTTTTCATTAAGAATACTTGAAAGTCCTTTTTTCACTGAATATCTATTTTTCCCCCTGAAGGATTATACTCAGTTTTGCTGGGTAGGTGATTTTTAGTTGTAGTACTAGTACCTTTGCCCTCCAGAGAAACTTATTGCAAGCCCTCTAATCCTTTAAGCTATGAGCTGCTAAATCTTGTATTATCTTAACTGTGGATCTTTGATAAGTGAATTGTTTCTTTCTGGCTGTTTGCATTATTTCTTATTGACCTTGGAGTTCTGGAATTTGGTTATAATATTTCTGGGAGTTTTCCTTCATGGATGTTGTAATGATACTGGGATGTGAAGATCTTCCATGTCCCTTGAACTTACTGACATAGCAGGAAGAGATGGAGCAAGAGAAAGCCGGAGCCCAGCTAGCCTCCATGCCATGGTGACTGGAAGCAGTGGCAGTGGCAGTGGCTGTGGTTGCAGCATGAACTCCTTTTTCTTTGAGCCTGCCAGAATCTCTGCTAAGGACTCCTGTTGAAGACTGCCAGGGACAGGAAATGTGGGGGGCCAGAGCTGCTGGGAGCAAGCTGCCTGGACACTGAGCAGTTGCTCTTAGTTTTATTTATTAATTCAATAGTTTTCCTAATTTCAATTTTATTAATCTCTCCTTTGGTTTTCATTATTTCTAATTTAGTATTTAATTGGGAATTTTCAATTTGTTCTTTTTCTAGCTTTTTCAAGTGCATGCACAATTCATTGACCTCCATTTTCTCTAATTTTTTCATGTATGAACTCAGGGATATAAAACTTCTCCTAAGAACTGCCTTTGCTACATCCCACAAGTTTTGGTATGTTGTCTCATTACTGCCATTCTCTTGAATGAAGTTAATGATTGTTTCTATAATTTCTTGTTTGACCCACTCATTCTTTAGGATTAAATTATTTAGTTTCCAATTAGTTTTAATTCTATCTTTCCATGGCCCTTAATTGCATATGAATTTTATTGCATCATGATCTGAGAATAATGCATTTAATATTTCTGGCCTACTGCACTGAAATTTTAGGTTTTTATGCCCTAGTACATGGTTGATTTTTGTATATGTTCCATGTACTGCTGGGAAGAAGGTATATTCCTTTTTATCCCCATTCAGTTTTCTCCAGAAATCTATCATCTCAAGCTTCTCTAAAATTTTATTTTCCTCCTTAACTTCTTTCTTGTTCATTTTGAGTTTAGATTTATTAAGTTCAGAGAGGGGGAGATTGAGGTTCCGCACTAGTATAGTTTTGCTTTCTATTTCTTCCTCTAATTCCCTTAATTTCTCCTCTAGGAATTTGCATGCTATACCACTTGGTGTATATATGTTAAGTAATGATATTGCTTCGTTCTCGATGGTGCCTTTTTAGCAGGATATAATTTCCTTCCTTATCTCTTTTAATTAGATCTAATTTTGCTTTTGCTTTATCTGTGATAAGAATTGCTATCCCTGCTTTGTTTTTACTTTAGCTGAACCAAAAAATATTCTACTCCAGCCTTTTACCTTTGCCTTGTGCATAGCTCCTTGTTTCAAATGTGTTTCTTGTTGGCAGCATATTGTAGGATTATTGTTTTTAATCCATTCTGCTATCCTTCTCTGTTTTGTGGGAGAGTTCAACCCATTCACATTCACAGTTATGGTTCCTATTTGTGTCTTTCCCTGCATCCTATTCCCTCCCCTGTTTATGTTTTTGTTTCTTCCTTCTCCCTTCTCCTCTTTCAGAGTTTTCCTTTTGACCACCACCTCCCTCAGTATGCCCTCCCTTTGTCCCTTGCTCTTACCTACCTTTTCCCCTTACTACTATTTTCTTCCCTTCTAACCCTCCCCTCATTCTTATCTCCCCCTCATCCATCCTACTGCCTAGAGGGCACAATGGATTTTTATACTTATTGGAGTACGTTATTCTCTCTTTGACTCCAAACCAATGAGAGTAAATTTCATATAATGCTCCTCTCCCTCCCTCCTTTCCCTCTATTATAATGAGTTTTTGTGTTTTTTCATGTTAGAATCTTAAACTTAACTGATTATGTTGATCCCTCTTTGAAGCAGAACCAATGAGAATAAAGTTCATATGATGTTCATCTCCCTCCCTCCTTTAGCTCTACTGTAGTATGTTTTAATGCCTTGGTGTGGCATAATTTACCTTTTTCTGGCTCATCTTTTCTTTTTCTCCCATTACAATCCATTTGAACCCCTTAATAAGGTTTTTTTTTTTATCCTCAGATTAGTTCATTTATACCCACACCTTCTATCTATGTATATCCCTTTTAGAGGTTGTGATAATCATATAAATTTCAGTATTGACAGGTATCAGCTTTGCATATAGGGATGAAAACAGTTTGCTTTTATTGAATCCCAAGTTATGTGCATGTGCATGTATGTGTGTGTGTGTGTGTGTGTGTGTGTGTGTGTGTGAGAGAGAGAGAGAGAGAGAGAGAGACAGACAGACAGAGAGTGTTTTCTTTACCTTTTTATGTCTTTCTTGAGTCTTGTAATTGGAGATCAAATTTTCCAGTGAGCTCTAGCTTTTTCATGAGGTAAGTCTGTAAGTCCCTTATTTCATTAAATGACCATCTCTTTACCTGAAAGTTTATGCTCAGTTTTGCTGGGTAATTGATCCTTGATTGCAGTCCTAGCTCTTTTGAATTATGAAATATCAAATTCCAGTCCCTCTGATCTTTTAATGTAAAAGCTGCTAAGTCCTGTGTAATCTTGACTGTAGTTCCACAATATTTGAATTGTTTCTTTTTGGCTGTTTACAGTATTTTCTCCTTGACCTTGTAATTCTGGAATTTGGGTTTTATATTTCTTGGAGTTTTCAATTTGGGATCTCTTTCAGGAGCAGTCTGGTGACTTCTTTCAATAACTATTTTACACTCTGATTCTAGGACTTTAGGACAGTTTTCTTTGACAATCTCTTGGAGGATATTGTCCAGGCTGCTTTTTTCATCATGGCTTTCCAGTAGACCAACAATTCTTAAGATATCTCTCCTGGATCTCTTCTCCAGGTCAGTTGTTTTTTCCAGTAAGATATTTTACATTTTCTTCTAATTTTTCAATCTTCATGTTTTTTTTGACTGACTCTTGATGCATCAGAGAGTCCTTAGCTTCAATTTGACTGATTCTAAATTTTAGCAAATTATTTTCCTCAGTTAGTTTTTGAAGCACCTTTTTTAGGGGGGTATTTTCTCCAGTTATATTTTGAACCTCCTGTCCCAGTTCACAAATTTTACTTTTTAAGGATTTGTTTTCTTCAGTGAGATTTTTTTTTCCAATTTGGTCATTGTAAGTTTAAATTTATCTTCTACCTCTCTAATTTGGCTTTTAAAATATTTCTTGAGCTCCTACAAGAGTGCTTTTTTGGGCTTAAGAACAATTTATATTTCCTTCTGTGGTCTCAGGTATGAGTATTGAGTCCATGTTGTACTCTGTATTTGGTTGTTCTTGCTCGCTATAATAAGCTTGGATCAATTGTCTTGCTTTTCCCTTCTCAGCTTCATTCTTTCCCATTGTGATTTCCTATTTCTTGATTTCTCAGTCTGGGAGCTAGGTGCCTCTATCAGCAAGCACCTTAGCATATCCAGGGCAACTGCTAGCACAGGTTCTTAGATCTGCTTTTCTAAAGAAAAGCAACTCAAAATGGGTTGACAATCTTATTTTAATCAATCAAACATATATCACTCATCTAGTTCGGGGGAAAAAGTCAGCACTCTGAACTTCAGAGATACAGAATACAGTCATAAATTACAAGCAGAAGTCACAAGCAGACAAACAAACAGATCATCAGACAGGCTTCCAACCATCTGACCATTACATTCATTTAGTTACCTATTCAGTTACCAGAGAGGGAAGAACCAACATCTGGGTTTTTCAAAGCCAGGGGGCTCAATGGGTTCCCAGAGTCTTGTCTGGCCAAATCACACAACTCTTCTCAGAGTGAGCCCCAAAGCAAAACCTAATGTCAGGAGTATATATAGCCTTCTCCTGGATCAGATAATGTCACAGCCCTCTTGACCCACTGCCCAATCACAAAGTAATAAGGCATGGGCATTCCTGGAGAACAAGCCTCCCACCACAGGCTCCATGTGACCACATTCAGCCTATTAGGGGGCAGAGTATACTTTCAAATCTGGGAAGATTCTCAGAGCCACTTAAGACTATCAAAAGGCCTAGGGGCAGGGAAGATCTTCAGATTCCCATATCATTTGGGCCCAAATTCTTTCATGCCCATTACATATGCAACTTACATGTGAATTAGCATTAACATCTCTTAAATACAACATAATCCCCACAAAATACAGACATCACATTTGTAAGATACATAACATAGCAACTCCTTACCAGCAATCCAAAACAAAAATGTCCAAATAAAGTTCTCTTGGGAGTGGAGGGTGTCTTTACCCCCCTATACTGCCTTTGCAGGTATCCTCCTGGCACTTTCATGTGCTGGCTCTAAAGAGACAAGTCCCAGTCTTAACACTACTCCAGCCCCTGCTTCCAAGTCCTGAGGGGTGACTGGGCAACAAAATCAACAGGGTGGGGTCCTTGGGGGGCCATAGCACTTTACCCCACCCACCATAGACACAACTCCACCCTCCCCCCTGGGTCCCAAACCGTGGGACACAGCAGGAAAACACATTCAGTGCTCCTGCCTTGCTGCCCTGTCCTTATTGGGTCTACCTGTAGCTGAATTCCAAACTCCTCGGGTCCTCCTCCTCCTGCAGGAGGCAGCCACTCCTGGCTTCTGTCCCAGTCCCGATGCAGGCAGCTCACCATCCCTGTCCTCACCTCAGTGAAGTCAGCATGCAGGCAGTTCTGCATTCTGGTTCCATAGCTCCACAGAGTCAAAGCTATCACAACTGGGAAACAAACAATTATCTCAGCCTCCATACTTTCCTTTTAGTTCGCAGATCCTGTTCGTGAGGCCATTTGTATTAGCAAGCACCCTAGCACAGGAGGATTTTCCTGTTGTATGTTTACAGAAATCTTGGAAGAGGGCCTTGCTGATGTTTTCAGGGGTTCTGAGACTATTCTACAGGCAGAGAGTGACTTGATGAGGACACTGGCTATGGCTTTGTTGAGCCTTGTCTCCCCAGGAACTGAGATTGCTGAGGGCTTGCCTTGAGTGAAGATGAAAAAAGGGCTTTTCCTTGGGTATTCAATGCTGAGATGATATCTTAACCTTGTTGTAACTTAAGGGTGGATGGCCTTTTGTGCTCTCCTGCCCCTTTTGAGATTCAGGGGTGGGAAGCCTTTGAGTTTTTTTGTGCTCTGTGATTGACCAAATGAATGTACTTTGTTTATGATTGGAAACTAATCTCCATTTGAGAGGAGAGACTTT
>CM053590.1:168721985-168738424 GCA_028646515.1 Pseudochirops corinnae | reverse complement strand
AGGAGCTTGGTCCACCTGGGGTCTGGCCCCAATCCTGGTTGTTTTCAGAGCTCAGAGAAGGTGGGGGATCAAGTGGCTGATACAAAACCCCTGGAGTCTGGTGTGCCACATCCACCCTGAACTCTACCCCCACCCCTACTGGAAGCAGAGTCTTACCATGCAAAGTGTTAAAAAGTCAAGTATTTGGCTGGGAAGATGAGCAAACGGTGTCAAAAACTGACACTATGGAATTGTACTTTGGTGACAAAGAAGACATATAACCAGAAAAAGACAAAAAAGTAAAAGCTTCTACATCCAAAGCCTCCAAGAAAAATGTGAATAGATTGCAAGGCACAGAAGAGCTCAAGAAGGATTTTAAAAATCATGTAAGAGTAGTAGAGGAAAAATTAGGAAGAGAAATGAGAATGATGCAAGAAAATCATGACAAATGAGTCAACAACTTGCTAAAGGAGACTGCCCCCCAAAATACTTAAGAAAGTAAAGTTTGTTTTAAAGGGCTTGAGATAATGGAAAAAAGATGTATTTACCCACAGAAATTTAAAGATGTTTCCTAGCAATTTTGATTGCATGTCTACTGTGGTGAGACGGAAAATCCAATATTTTTTTTCAGTGGGGTTTTGACAAAGAGGAAACAAGGAAAAATTTGGGAACAAAAGCGTAATGATATTGGGGGAAAGTCGTTCAATACAATAGACATATTGAGGGAGAAACAGGAGCCAGCTTTGCCAGACAGTTCAAACCACTGCCACAATTTCAACCATCACTTTCCATCAGATCGAGGTAGAGATATCCTAGGATCTGTGTATTAGAAAGCAGCAACTTTTCAGACATGAGTCCTGCTTAAATTGCATTCCCTCTTCACTGCTACTCTCCCCTTTCCTACTTCCCCTCAGAAGAGAAAACCTTGTAAAGATGCAATTGGGAAAGAAACTGCCTCAATAGTTGCTTTGGGCTTTTAAGTCCTCAGTAGTTACAGCTATAGAAGCCCTGGAAGAGAAAGTTGTTGCCACCAAAGGCCTTGGAACTGTCAAATAGTGAAACATCATAAATAGATATGATTTTATTGATAGAAAATACATTAAAGAAGATAGATGATCATCTGTTCTTCTATAGTAACTGAAAGACTCCTGGGTGCTTTCATTCAACCAGTACTTAAAACCCTCTTTGTCTTGTCTCTTCCTTTGTCACAAAGAATGTGAAATCCTTAATATCCAAGACTGTCTTATTTCTTTGTATCCCCAGTGCTTTTAATGTAGTAAGTACTTAATAAATGCTTCTTCATTTAACATTCATTCATTGATAATATCTGTATCTATATATGCATATATGTATAATACACATATGCATATACACATATGTATGTGTGTTTATGCATATGTTTACATATATATATGTTTTTATAGCACCAATAACTGTACAAGTTATCACATTTGTTTATACACACCTTCATCCTATACTATTTTCAAACAAATTAATCAATGTGTAAATGATTCTCCCACTCTACATAATCAAATAGTAATCTCAATGTCTTTTCTTGTATCTCTCAAAATTCGTCTAAGGTAAAACATTATTTAAGTCATGATCTTAACAATTCTCTCCCAGAGGAACTAATTTGACCCTGGAACTTCATTTATATCAGCAAAGACAATGAATTGTACAGGGATTTTAATGCTATCGATCAGAAGTGAGACCTCTGTGCTCTCAATAATTGTGCAATACAGATGAGTTGCTTTGGAAGAAATATATTCCTGACTAAAAAGAGGTGGTTTTTTTTTTCCAAATGTATTAAAATAAAAATAAAAATAACATAGATATAGCTACATTCTACTCATCAGAAATCCAAGAGTCCTATCATTGGCAGTATTCATGACATGTGCTAAACTGTATATGAATGAATATATTTTTTTTAAAAGATTGGTTTTCCAAAAGTTTGTTTTTGTTCAAAGATTTTGATGTAAAGTTGCACTGGGACATGAAAATAATTCATTTTTACCACAAAAAAGTGCTCATGTTCAATCAGATTTTCTATAACCATATCATACATATTTATGTTCTAAGCAAGGATTTCCTTGTACAAATTAGGGTTGTATTCCATTTAGAACAAACCCAAAACTGAGAAAATTTTCAAAAGAAGTTTGTTAAATCCTTAAACAAAGGGGAGGACTGAAATAGGTATGGCCAGCTCACCCAGTCTAATGAAATTTTAGATTATAAAGAATTCACACAATAGCACAAGGGCATGTGTTGCTTTAGATGTATGTCAGCAAATAAGTCTAAAGATTCCTTACAGCAATTCCCAACTCCTTTAGAGGGTCTCTGTGGTCAGTAGGAACTACATTTCTTGAAAAAGTGGGTTAAGCAATATTTTTTCACGCAAGGTTAAGTTCAAACAATATAATAAATAATAAAATTTTGCACATGTATCACAATAGTTTTAAGACTAGACAGAATGATTTTGAGCTTAAATTGCCTTCCTGAAAGATGCCACACTTTATATAAGCTCACCCTGATGTTGTTTTATTGGTTGACTGTTTTGATTGTGGGCATCAAATATTGTCATATTCTCTAATCAATTATATCTAGTTACATGACTAAGGCATGAGTACATAACAAAGTAAAAAGTTTTATAAAAATAATCAAGGAAGAATAAATATTATAGAAATTTATATAATTTGTTCCATTATAATTGATTTAAAAATAAGTTGATTTTTTTAACCCCATAAAACATTTTTTGCTGTGCTTTTTTTCCTCCCTAGATCTTATATTGTTTTCTTGTTCAATCCTTTTACATTTTTATATAAAAAGCTATAAAATCTTTTGGTTAAGTATATAAACATGCATATTATTGGCATGTATTTGGTGAGGGCATTTATTTTTTGGTAGATATATAATGTTCTCAAGAAAGATAGAATCAGGTTTGAGTTTGAAATGAATTGGCCCCTAGTTTTCTAGTTTTGCAGAGATTCTAGAGCTGTAATCACCTCCTTTGACACATGTTCTATTGTTAATTTTAAGTGTACAAGCTTTCTCTTTTGTGTTTGAGCCAGCTGTATTTTTATTCTGATGAACTGGTTTTGACCAAATAGATAGCTAGGAAAATTCATTGTCTTTCTTCTTCATGGCTTCTTTCTCTCCTGTAATTTCTCAAATCTCTGTAATACTATTTTGGCTGATATTGAACAATTAATTTTGTTCTTTCTGTTGCCGAGAATTTTATTATTGGTTGCTGGAAATCTAGAAATTCAAATCTACATTTTACCTATTATCTTATTTTTTTTTTTTACCTTTAATTGGACTGTGTGAGAGTTGAATAGCTTACTGTGTATGCCATCTAGATATCACTATAATCTTTTGATGTGTTTCTAGAGAGCGTTAATATTTCTTTTCTCATTTCCTTGACAGTTTCAGTTTTTCTTCTATTGTTCTGTGGAAATTTTAACTGAATATATCATTATATGTAGGGCATAGATTTTTTTTTTTATGCTTTCAGTCAAATCATGGAAGAAATCATTTATTCACAATGATTTTTAGCACCTATCAGAGTTTATAAATTAATTGGCTAACTAGTTGGATAATTGCTTCTAAATTGGAGGGGAAAAAAGGTTTTTTGGACATTCTAGCCAAAGTGTGGAATCAACTTTTTCCTATTCAAATTGTGGTTTCTTTTTAATTTCAATCTTGTTTTGTCAGATTTGAACTTAAGGATATAGTTATTTTTAATAACTTTACAGAAGCAATTTATGATATAGTATGATTTGGAGTTGAGGACACCATCAAAAAATTAGTACGAATCCCTTGCCTACAACATGTAATTCTTTCCAGTTTATGATAATATAGGATTGGCATATGATAGAATAAATCATATCTCCTGTCCATTTAATGCACATTCATGGTCTCTCATTTTATTAGTCATTACCATATGAAATGAAGCATTTATAACAGGTGAGGTATAGGCATTAATGATTTTTTTTTCTGAGATGCCTTGCCTTTTTATGTAGCCACAATATGACAGTGGTTTTGGATCTACCTATCCTCCTAAGATATTACCTCATTCTGATGATAATTGTGATTATGATGATGATGTTGAGAATTCTTTTTCCATCATCATCAACATCAACATCATCTTCATCATCATTTATTTTTTTTTTTAGTAAATACGTAGAAAATCATTATGACTCACTGATGTGAATGCATAGTAAAAACCTCTTTTTAAAATTTCTCTAGAAACATTAAGAAGTGCTATTTATCTACTCTAAAAATATTCTTTTCAAAATCCTTGGAAAAGTTCTTTGGAAGAGTTGGTTACAGGTCCAGGACAAAAAGGTGTTTCATAGATAAATGGATTATAGTTGTTATTCAACTGTTTAAGAAAGAATATCTTTTTTTTTTTTTTACCATTGCTTTCTTTATCCTTGAAGCAATTATTGACCCATCTAAAAATATGGAAGATATTATCTCCTATGGTAGATCCTGAGAGAATGGATTAAAATGTTAAATACTGGGGAAAGCTTGTTTGGTTAATTCCAAGTGTGAATGGAATGGTTTAAGAGGAATAGTATAACAGTTTGGTTGTTTAATTAGTCTAAATATTAACTCAGAACAATTTTTTTGTGGGTTGTTGATTTTCTTACTCTTCGTTCTTTTAAATATTCCCTGAAACCAGCTTGTAATAAAAAGTAATGTTAAAGATATGAGGAACTGTGCCAGGTTGGACATATCTCTCTCCAATTTGGAAATGTGAATCAACTCAGCAAAACCTAACAGCAATAACAATAACAACAAAAACTAATATTTGTTAAGCACCTACTATGTGTCAGGCACTCTGCTCAATGTTGGATATTAAAGTAAATATCATTTTTTATGGGACATGAGCTTAAAGAAACACAATCCAATATTAGTATTGATTTTTTAAATTTAACACTAAATAATTCTACTTTCAAAGAAATATTACTAAATTATTATTTTTTACTTTAATAAATGATAGCTCAGGGATTTTATTTTATTCATATATATATATATATATATATATATATATATATATATATATATATGTATGTATGTATTTTGATCCAACAGGGCTTTATTTCACACAGATTACAATATGGAGGCAGTAAGACCAAACTCAAGAGATGCTGCACACAAGACCAAAGACTGGCTTTAACTCATGTATAACTAATTAGGCAACAGGACAGCAAGTCATCAAGTAGCAAACAAAAGTGATAATCTTGAGGAAGAAGGTGCTTTTTCTAATGCCCATACTTTTGAAACTCCTACTCTCTGTTGTCCAACGGGCACATTTGCCTGGTTTTCAGCCAGTGGGAGATGCAGTGGAAGTGGAAGGCGTGATTGCAGACTCCCCATGCAACAATACATTCTTCAGATGTGGCAGATGCCTGGTTGGCTTGACATTCTATACAAAGGTCCATTATGTGGTTCCTGCAGATGGCACAGTTATCAACCACAATATCCCAGGCCCAGAGGGCCACTGCATTCCACTTTCTCACTTCAAAGCATTTCTTGCCAGCGCTGCTGTTGGTGTCACAGAGGGTGTCCACATCCATCACTGCCACCATTTTGGAAAGCAAGTGACCATTGTGCACTCACTGCCAGCTGAGGGATTTTATAGGAGTTTCAAGAGGCATCTCTCTCTATGAATCTGCTGCCATAGTAAATATTTTCCCCCACTTGCCACAAGTATTATAATTTTATTAGTGAAATGTTTAAGTACAATGCCTTGAGAATTCTAGGTTTGGATTGCTGTGTCCTATTCCCAAAGCAGTACAAATTAAAAAAAAATAAAGAAAAATAGGTGTTATGTTAAATGTTGGTTTGTGAAGAAAAGTGCATATTATCAGATGTGCAGCTAAATGGCATAGGTGAGGAGTGATTCAGAAATATCAATTGATTCTAATTTTGGAGCTCAGTCAGTTTTCCTTTCACATTAGATAACAGAGAACAGAAGGGTCAGTATTGGTGACATTTTGTATTTTTATTCCTGATGTTCTTCAGTGTAGACCCCTCCCCAAACCATTTTGTAACCCTAAGAACTGAAAAAAAGACTTAAAACCTTGATTGGCTAGCTAGGAGAGACATTGTGGCCCTCTCTGAGCTTAATCTACCATAATGCCTTTCAATACTCTGGCATAATAAACATGCCTTTCTCTGTCATGTTAATGGTAAAGGAAACACAGATATCCTAGGTTGCAATTTTGATGGACACTTTGTCAACTCTCTTATCTTATTGTATTCACAGCCTATTCAGTTAAGAACATTCCTTTCTCATACTACCGTTAAACATATTTGGAGATCATAAATTTGAGTGACACAGACATCTTGAGTTGGGATTGTTCTAATATATATCTATGGATTCTCATTCTTTTTATCAGTCAGATTTTAAGTTCTGGCTCCATGTATACATGTATCTGCTAGGTTTAAGGAAATAAATAATATGAATTTATATGTCACCTAGCTTGTTTGCCTCTTGTAACCAAACTTCCAGGTCAACATGAGTCAATAAGAGCCTCTTGGAGGTGTATTTTCCCTGTTCAAATGCCCCAATATGAAAATGAAATGTCATAATAAAATGTTTTGTTATAGAAAACATCTATTTTAAAAGGATTTTAAGGAATATCATGACAGTTAAAATTTTATTTCATTCAAATTTGAATGGAATTTGACATTTTCTAGTTATTGAACTCCGCTATTCACTTAAATCAAAATAACAATCATATTAAAAGAAGAACTCCATCAGCTCTAATTGTTCTTGATTGATTTGACTATCAGGAATGGGAATTAACTGGTTTCACTCTCCTTTCTTCTCAAGATGAAATGTTCCATGTGGTTAAGGAGCAAATCCTAGAGTTTTCCAGAAATGAGTCTGCATTAAAGGAAAAAAAAGATACTGATCAACTTTTATAGAATTTTGAGAGAACAGAAAAATTCTTCCCTAGTACAACATCAGTGATTAATCTAATATTATTTGCAATTAAATAGACCATTGACTGAGCTTTGACTTTATGATTTTTACATATGTTTTCTGAATGTTGCTTCCAGTAAGGCTAGCAATTTTTTTAAAATCAAAGTGACTTCTGTGTCACCAGTATTGTGAGGTATTTTGAAAAGGCAGAGTTTGGGGTTAATCCTCTTAAAGATTTTAAGTAGTCTTTTTTCCTTGGAAGAATGTTTGAAAGGCTTATTTAGATTGTGCTTAGGTGTTTTCATTTGGAATGGTTCATTTGCATATGAAAGCATCAGGAGACTCACAAAAACAAGGGTTTGTTCTCAAGCCTTTTCTTCCCTCTGATTTGAAGTAGAATTAATGGAATATGAAAGAGAAGAGAATGAAAGAGTATTGAGAAAAAGTGAGTTGTAAGTGTTAGATGCCTATCTGGTTATAGAGTTGAGTGATTGTAGGGTTCAGAACCTGGAGTTGGAAGGTTGGAATGTGTCAGGTGAGCACAAAGTTGGAAACAATAGAAACTACATCTGAGCAGGGGAGATGCTACACCAAGGAAGGTCCTCTGGAATTTATGAAGTAGTCATTGTGTCAGGTATTTTGCTAAGTACTAGAGATACAAAGAAATTAAAAAAAAAAAACTATTCTTACTCTCAGCCTAATGTGTGAGACAACATACAAGATAAATTGGGGGGGATAGTCTTAGAGGGATGGAACTAAGAACTACTAGGACTTTGAATGACTTTCTGCAGAAATTAAATATTTAACTGAGACTTCAAAGAATTCAGGGAAACTATGAGGCAGAAATGTGGGGAGAGAGTGAAAACATTCAGATTCCAAAGCCTGAAGGTGGAATTTTGCATTTGAGGTAAAGTAGAGTGGCTGGTGTCACTGGATCACAGAATAGATGGAGGGGAGTAAGATGTAAGAAGACTAGAAAAGTAAGAATGGTCTAGATTATGAAAAGTTTTAAAAACCAAACAAGGGATTTTATATTTGATCCTGAAGGTAATAATGAATCAGGTGTAAACTGAGGCAAACAATCTTTTGAGGGAATTTAGATCTCTTCTTCCCTCAAAGGGGAAGATAACTAGATAATACAAATACTCAGGATTTAAATAATGCAATTCTCAGGATTTAAATTCCTCTTTTCTTTAAAATGGAAGAAAACCAGATGAAGACCATACTTGTGAGATTAAAGAAAAGTTTTTATTATGCAATGAAGAAAAAAATAACGTGTGCATGGATACTATCAAACCTATGCTGAATAGGATGACAGGTAATGGATAGGAACAGTTTTCATACCTTCTAAATAAAGGAAGGTAAGGATGTGTGTGTGTGTGTTTGTGTGTGTGTGTGTGTGTGTGTGTGTGTGTGTGTAGGGTAAGGTGAGTTTAGAAAGGAATGAGTCAATAGGCCCCACTCCTTTTTAAACTCACCTTACCTTCCACATACACACACACTCCAATTAGGAGTAAAGTGAAGAATTCTAGTTGTCAAGGCTGTGACCCAATGATACACAAATTAGAAGACATCCTTAGTGATCAGTGGTTAAAGGCTTGATAAGATGTCTCCAAAAACAAGGTAATTCCCCATAACCATAGTTAGGAGACTCTCTGGAGGTAAAGTTCTCTCCCCCAAACCATAAAAAAGGGTATATCCAGAGTCTCATAACTGCAGCCAGGAAAATCTTTGAAGACAAGGATGTCTATTGAAAGTCCATAAAATGGCTCAGAGTCTGCTTCAAAGCTAGTATGAACTTAATTGGCTTGAAAGTTGCTAATTTTCTGCATGTCTACCAAGGTTTAATCACGGTCACTGCAAAGGATTGTTGGTATGTCAAGCCATTCTGCTTCTTAGTTTATACAGTGAGTCTTTGTACAGCTCTTCTAGGTTACCTGAATAATTGTGGAGCTCAAGTAAGTCAAGATGGTTGGTATTCTCAGTTATAAATGCACTCATATACTGGAGTTTATCAAACAGGAGACAATGTCATGGCCAAAACTGTTCTCTTAAAGGATGAATTTTGCAGCTCAGTGGAGGTTGGATTGCAATGGAGAGAACTTCAAGGCAAATGAACCAGAGATTAATGGGACAGTCCAGCCTTTAAGTGAACCACCAAGGTGATGGTTGTGTCAGCAGAGAGATTATGAAGGCAGAAATAATAGAATTTGGCAACAGATTAAATATGGTGAGTGAGAGAAAGTGAGGAATCTAGGATGACACAGAAGTTGTGTATTTGGTGACTGAGAAGATAGTGGTAACCTCAATAGTAATAGGGAAGATAGAAGGAATGAATGATATGGAAAAAGGCAAAGATGACTTCAGTTTCATACATGTTGAATTTAGAATGTTTAATAAGCGGTAAGAGATGCAGGACTAGAGGTTGTTAGATATTTTAGGGCTAGACAAGTAGATCTATCAAACATCTTAATGAAAAAAAATAATTGAAGCCATCGAATCTGAGATCACCAAGTAAATTAGCATAGAGGGAGAAGAAAAAGAGAACACAGGACAAAACCTTGGTGGGGCTCTCACAGTTATGCCATGGGTATTACATGAAAGAAATTTCAACAAAGGAAAAAGAAGAGTGGTCAAAGAGGTAGGAAGAGAATTAGGAGATAGCAGTGCCAGGAAAAACTTATAGAAAAGAGAATATTATCACAACGGAAATAAAGACAGACTGAGGCAATAAAGATTCAAGCATGATCCATTTATTAGCTACATCAGGAGTAGCCAATAAATGGAGTAAATAAGTCCTCTGCACTCAAAGACCTAAAATGAGGGAGGGCAGTGTCTTTTACTGTGATTAACAGGATAACAGAGCAAAATCTTCAACAAATCTGATTGGCCAGAAAGTAGAAAACCTTTATGATATTACATTTGTTTAGACCTCCCCTTCTGGAATCCCCTGGCCCACAAAATAGTCATGTGATTCAGGTCACAAGATGAAAGTAAGACAATGCAGATTGGTAGACATTTCAATGAGGAAGTGGGATAAGTGTCATCTTACCCCTCTCTGGTATATCATTAGGAGATGAGATCAGTTCTCAGGTGATTGAATAGTCTGCAGGTGATGGGAGTTGTTACATATGTTTAGATTGATATTAGACTGACTTTTAGTGCCTCCAGTATGTGGGTGGTGGGTGAAGTTCCAAAGGTGTTTTAATAGTGTTAATAGAAGGGTGAACATTCTAGTTACAGGATAAGAATTGTGACCCAAGTGACCTTGCATTACAGGAGTAAAACTTATAGAGAAGGGAAATTATTAAATATAGCTTGACTAAGCCTTAACAAAATAGAATTAAAAATAACTTTCAATTTCACAGTATCAAGGAGAAGAGGGGGATGTTGAATGTAAAAAGCTACAGAGAAGTCAAGAATGACCACTAAAGTCAAGAAGCAAAATTGAGAAAAGACCATTAGAATTAGCAATTGGAGATTATTAGTAACTCTGCAGAGGATAATTTCATTTGAATAATGAACTTGGAAACCAGGTTGCAAAGAGTTAGGAGGGTGAGAGGAAATGAAATGAGGGCACCTATTATAGATGATGGTCTCAAGAGTTTTAGCCACAAAAGGGAAGAATGTCCTTTTAGTGCTGTTTCAATTTCTGTCATTGTAATCAATGTGTATATCTTTCTCCTGCTTCTGTTTATTTTGCTTTATTTCAGTTTATACAAGTCTTCCTATGTTGCTCTGAATACTTTGTATTCATTTTTTCGGTAGCAAAATATTTCATTACATTCATATATCACAATTTGTTAGACCATTTACCAGCTGATGGGAACCTACTTTATTTCCTTTGGTCCTATATAGAGTGGTGGTATTAATGTTTATATATTAGACCTATATTTTATATATTTGACTTTGTTGCAGTTATGTATCCAGTAGTGGGCTCACTGAATCATAGTGATAAGTTATTTCATAACTTTTCATACAAAATTCCCAAGCATTTTCCAGAACAGTTGGATCCAATTGAGAACTCCATCAATAGCTCATTAGTGTGCTTGTCTTCCCACAACCTCTCAATCCTTGATGTAATTTTATCATTTTTGAGAGATGAGATTACATAGTGGATAGACTGAGTCAGGAAGACTTGGAATCAAGCCCTTCTCTCTCACATATATTAATTGCCTGACCCTGAACAAATCACTTAACTCTCTCAGAGTTACAGGCAATTCTTTATGACTATAAGTTTTAAAACAGTTGCTGAGTTGCACTGTTAAAGGGAGACTCTTCATGTAGGAGATCATAGAGATAGACAAAAATCAAGTAATCTTCGCCAATTACCTGTGAGGTAAAATTAAATTGTTTTAGTTTTCATTTTCACGTCGGTGATGTGAAATACTTTTCATGTAGTTTTTGGTGGATTGTATTTGAACACTTATCCTTTGACCCCTGGGTAATTGGAAATGACTCTAAAATCATCTACAGTTTGTCAGTTTCCTATGTATTTGGACATTTTATCAGATATTTTTTGCAAATTTTTTAAAAACTTGGAAATTTTTCTTATCTCTATTGTGTTATTCTGTTGTATCTTACTCTGTGATCCTATGTTGGGTTTTCCTGGCCAAGATAACTAGAGTTATTTGCTATTTATCAAACTCATTTTACAGATGAGAAAACTGAGGCAAACAGGGTTAAGTGACTTGCTTAGGGTTACATAGCTAGTGTCAGAGGCCAGATTTGAACTTTAAAAGGTGAATTCCTGATTCCAGGCCCAGCACTGTGCCACTTAACTGCACTTTTCTTATTCTAGGTTTGTTGATTTTGCTTGTGTAAAAGCTTTTTAACTTTATTCAATCAAAATGACTTATTTCATGATACTGAGTCAGCAGAGAGGGATATTGCCTTTTAGGGCTCTGTTAAAGGACTCATAGCTTCCAGAACAAGAAGGTCCTAACTTTTCAATGAAAGTTAATTTTAATCAAGGGAGTCTTGCCCTCTTCATAAAAGAAAACCTGTGACTTAATGTATTCAATAAAACTTACTGAGGGATGTTTGGTTCACTTTCCTGGTTTAGCTTAGTGAAGTTGAGTAATATTATTCTTTCCTTGATGTTCCAGACAGATAGAATGTAATATGATGTTCATTGATAATGTATGAAATTGCAAAGGATTACTGAGCAGGCAGGCTCCTAAAAACAATACGAGGACACTGCTTTCTTTTCTTGACATGCTTTAATGTGAATGGAATTGGGAGACAATTAGAAACAGACTTTCAGTGACTAGCCTAATTAGAAGAATTTGGTGATATTTCTCATCAGGGGCTATAAACTCTAGCAATCTGACTAGCTTTGGCAAGTCAAAAAAGAGTACAGATGTGTGGGTCCACTACCTAAGATTTCTTCCCCTCCTCGAAGAGTAGATGGAACTTGTCCTTCTGGAACATAACTTAAATGGGTAGATTCTAAAAGACATAACAATTCAGAAACACACTTAGAGAAATCACTAATAGTAAAGAGAATTTATTATGCCAAGTTCATCTTCCTAAATGAATCTTGCACTTGAAACTAACAGATGAAATGCTATAATAAGGCAAGTGACCAAAATCAAATCATCATCATCATCAGTGGCATTGCTGACAGTTTTTTAAAATAATAAATGGATTTTTTAAAATAATGGGTAGTGGTTGCTCATGTGGAGATTTCTCAGCTTCAGTGACTAGCAGTTATTCCTATAATACCCTCCTGGCAAGCTTATTGACTGCCAAGTTTCTACACCATTGGAAATTGAGTCACTGATTACAGGGAAAGAGGGGGAAAGAATCAAAATCTTGGACTTTTCTATTGTAAAATCTGTTCAACTTATCCATCTATGAGACAAATACCTAGGCATATGATTTAAAGACTGAATCTATTATTTCACTGGCATAGGGAACTACACAGCAAATAAACATTTTTTATCAAAGCAGGTCAACATCTTTTCTGCAATTTATAATATCTGGAAGATACCTAGAAGATGGCAAGATTAAATGACTTGCCCACGGTTACATATGTGTCAGAGGATGGACTTGAACCTGAGCTTCCTTGCTTTGGGGAAAGCACTATCCACTATACCAGCTTCCTCTTGGGCAAATACTTAAGAATATATATTCTATATGTATATAAATATATACATATATATATAATATACATGTATATTATACATATATATACATACATGTATATATAAGTATATACCTATATAATTATAATCATAACAGAAATAATTGCAAAATTTTATATAACACTTATTATGTGCCAGAAACTTCATTAAGCACTTGATGATTGTTTTTCATTTGATCCTCACAACTATCCTGGGAGATGGGTGAATAAATTATCCCCATTTATGCATATCAATATTTTTCAACTGCTGCTGTCCTCATTAATGTATTAGAGGAAAGCTCTTAGTCAAAATCAAAGGGGATCAAAGAGAGCCCATAAAAGGTCACTTTGAGGAACTTTATGAGATTAGATCCTTTGACTACAATTGTGTTCATTTCTTTTTGAAAATAGCCACAAGAACTGGGGCAGTTGATAATTATAATATCATTTAAAACCAATCTTTCCGTTCATTATAAGTGCAAAGACATACTTTCAGTATACTTGACATGTGTCTTTAATAATCTGGAGGCAAAAATGTGAAGTAAAATTATTATTATTAGTTTTAATTTTTGAAATGGTTTTCACTGACTTTAAGTTGCTACAGTGAAATGAACACTAGCTGCATAGTTTATGGTGACCTATGCAGCAATTGTATAAATGTATTATAATTGCATTTGGAATCTAATCATAATAATAGCTTATTACTGTCCTCAAAGTCCTAACAGTGGTCACAGTATAGGTGAGATGCTGTAACTGTTCATTTTTCTCTTTTAATAATTAAACTCTGAGGATGGGATTCCAGTTAGAAATTCTTCTCAGGAAAGCAAGATTCCAACATGTTTCTTTATTCTGTTACTTTCAATATCCCCTATAATACCTCTTTACCTCCTTTGGTTTGTATGAATAGAAAAATAAATACCTTTCAAATGAATTGATATGTTATAGTTAATATTTCATGTTACCAAAAAATATTCATGTGGCATTTTCAAGGACACCTTCAACAATGTAGGACATCCTGCAATCTGCACATCTCATTTAAAATACATTTCCCTACATAACTTTAAAAAGACAAATGAGTTGTGTTTTTACATTTTTATCCATGCTAAACCATGAGAGTTTTAGAGAACTTACTCAACAAATTATTATCCCAGAAAACTACTCCCTCAAAAGCATATATTTCCACAATGAAATTTCTTCTCTTCATGCTGTTGAAAATGTTCTATGCTTCTGATAAATTTTAACCTCCTTACGATGCATATCAGACTTCATGGAAAATGCTAGTGAGGCAATACCTTACCAACATTATGAACTTAATAGGTATTCTTTGAATCATACTGAAAGGAAGAGAGAAAATGTAAAACCTCATCCTCAAGACTGAATAGAAGCATAGTACCACAGTCTGGATATACATTGATTTTGTGAATAGGATTGTGATTTCTTGGGGAACAATTCCATTAATTCCTTAGTTCTATGTTACATTGAAATGCTTTTATTTTGTTGCTGTTGTTAGTTTCTTTTGGAGTCTTGATTTATGGATGAAAAAATTGATATTATAAGATATTGGAGGAAAATTTCTTCTTGGTTTATTGCATAACTTAAATAGAAAGAGAAATGGAGAGCAAAAGGAAGTGCTTGACCAAGAGTAGTATTTAGTAGTACTTAAAAGTATTCACTTTGATTAACTTTGTTGTCTCCTCTTTATGTTAAAAACTTATTTGGAAAGTCTCTCCAACTTCTTAATCAGATTATTATTATATACAATCTCAAAAACATTAATTCATCTATTTCGTTAGCTTTATATTGATATTCTGACAGGGTCTTAACTGTTTTTCGAAGAAAGTGAATCAGAACTGCACATGGATTCTGGAAATTTGAATTTTGTCACCAGCTCCAATACCAGCTGTTGTCCAAGAGATGTTGCTACGTCTCTAAGTGTAAATTTTCTCATCTTTAAAATGATAAGAATGCTTGTATGATTTACTTTATATTATTATGATAAGAGTTCTTTGTAAATTATAAATTGCTATAACACATGAGTTATTATTAGTCAAAGTTTATTTTATCCTTCACAGAAGTCCTAACTTGGTTTCTCACGATGGGGTGGAGATGATTCTAGATTTTCAGTCTATGCCAGGAAAGTATAACCTGTGTAGACACTACCAAGATGGTAAATCATTATTTAAGGCCTCAGTAACAAAACCAATGTTGATGTAGACTGTATAATCTTTGTTTTTTTTTCTTTGTTTGTTTTTGTCTATTTTTTTGCTATACTGACCCATGAAATTTATATTAAAAAGAAAAAGATCCTCAGTTGTGTTTAGCCTTCTACCTCATCATAGGATCAGAGATACAGAAATGGGTGGAACCTTAGAAGCCATCTAGTTGAATTCTTCAAAGATGAGGATGGAGTCCAAAAAACAGTCTAAGACATATATAAATCCTAATGACCACAAAAGAAAGCAATTTGAAAATTAGCAGAAAAATAAAGTAGAAGCCAAAACCTATAGAATTAATCATCCAAACAAAATGATGCTTTTTTAAAATAATAAATTGAAAAAAAAATTACCAAAAAAAGAGGCGTGAAAAGAAAACTTAGAAAATTAGAAAAAAAAATCAACATTGAAAGAAAGATGAACAATGAAACTTTAAAATTATCAGGGCCTATTATACATAATTATGTAACAAATAAAACTAACATTTCAAAAGAGATGAGTTATTTACAAAAATGTGAAATAGCCAAGCTAGTAGAACACCAAATAGAAATCTGAAATTACATAATCTCTGAATAGGAAATTGATCTATCAGTAAAAGAATTAATCAGAGTGAGGGGTTTGGGGAAACACCATCTGACATTATTCATATGCATTTTATTTCTTTATTTTTTAAACTATTAACCTTTGTTTATTTTTAGTTTCCATCATTCATTTCCATAAGATTTTGCATTACAAATTTTCTCCTCATCTTTCCCCAACCCACCACCTCAAAACAGCAATCCCACTGTATACCCCCTGCCCCAATCTGCTCTCTCCTATATCTTCCCCCATCACACCTCTCACTTTCTGATATGGCAAGATGGATCTCACTACCCCAGTGCTTGTATATCTTACTTTCCAGTTGCAGGTAAATAATAATAATAATGATAATAGTGATAATTATTATTATCATATACATACATACACATATATGTATACACACACACACATATTTTTTTTAACATTTGATTTTAGAACTTTAAATTCTAGATTCTTGCCCTTCCTCCCTTGTCGCCCACCCCCACTGGAAAGACAAGCAATTCAATAGAGGCCATACACATGTACTTACACAGAACACCTCCACAATGGACATATTGTGAAAGACTGACTATATTTCCCTCCTTCCTATCCCACCCCCCCCCCC
>CM053590.1:168697454-168721485 GCA_028646515.1 Pseudochirops corinnae | reverse complement strand
CTGGGATGGCTGTTTTGGGGCGGGGGGTGGGGGAAAGAGGGGGAGAAAATATGTAACTCAAAATCTTGTGGAAATGAATGATGCAAAATATAATAAAATTAAAAAAAGATGCATAAATAGAAATAAAATTAAAAAAAAAAGAAATATTTTTAAAAGTCCATTAAAATCAATTCATATTTGGTATATATGAAATGTAATATCATAGAGTGGAGAAATTACAGGGTTCCATTTTGGGACAGTCATAAGTTTGAATCTTGCTTTAACATTTACTATCTGCATGATTGTAACCAAGAACCTTAACTTTTCTGAGTCTGAGTTTCCTCATTTGTAAATGAGGAAATATCAATAGCACGTATCACAACAGACTGCTATTAAAGACTGATTGAGATAATACAAAAATAGTTCTTTGCAATTTTAATGTGTTACATAAATGTTAGCTATTAAAATTTTATAGTCATGAATCCAAGCAGAAATATTGTATAGTATGAAGGGTGCTAGATTTGGAGGAGCTTGGTTCAAATTTCAGTGCTGTAATTTATTTATTATGTGACCTTCAGTAAGTTACTGAGCTTCAGGTATATTATTGGCAAAATAGAGGGTTGGATTGTGCTATGTTCTGACTCCAAATGTATAATTCATAATTTCATGAGACAAAACCATCTTTAGTTCTGTACTCACTAATTGTTCCCAAGTAATATGTTATGTGGCCACAGAAACTTCTATCATCATTGGAGGAATATGTAATTTATAATTGTACCTGAGAGTTCAATAATAAAATTTGTTATCAATAAATTTGGTATTTTGTGTCAACCAGAAAAAAAAAATACAGAGCCAGAGGAGAAAGAATCCAACCATATCTAGTTATTATGGGAATAGAGAAGATGGGTTCATCTTCAGAGGAAGATATTGAAGCAAAGAAACCCTCATCTACCCCAAAGAATAATGTCAAATGGTCACCTACCCAAAAAGAATTTATAGAAGAAATTAAAAACAGACTTTAAACATCAAATGATAGAGATGGAAGAAAAACTAAAAAAAAAAAAAGAATAATACAAGAAATAACAAGTTTATGAAATAAAGTCTACCAATTAGAAAAAGGAAATCTAGAATCTTAAGGAACAAAATGAATCCTTGAAAATTAGAATTGGCAAAGGGGAAGCCAGTGAAATTATAAGAGATCAAGAAACAATGAAAGAAAATCTAAAGAATGAAAAAAATAGAAAAAGAAAATAAAACATCTCATAAGAAAAACAACTGATCTGGAGAACATATTAAGAAGAGAATAATTGGACTGTCTGAAAGCTATGATAAAAAAAATAATATTGATACAATAATTTGAAATTATCCTGAAGCATTAGAACAAGATGGCGTGTAGAAATAGAAAAAAAAATCGTTTATCACCATTTGAAACAGATCCTTTGAAGAATACTCGTTGGAATACTGTAGCCAAATTCCATAACCTGTACTCAAGTATAATATACTATGAGCAACAAGAAAAAAAAACACTTTTAATATGAAAAATTAGACTACAATTAGACTCACATAAGATCTAACAACAGAGAAACTAAAGGACTGTAGGTCTCGGAACATTATATATCAAAGAGCAAAAGAACTGGGATTCTGGCCAAAAATATCATGCCCAGCAAAGTTGAGCATAATCCTGAATTTAAAAAAAAAGGACATCTGATCAACTGTCTTACTCTTAGGACTTGGTCAAAGACAAAACAAAACAAAACAAAAAAACTTGAACTTAGTAAATGATTTGACATACAAGAGCCAAGAGAAAATTTTTAAAAAAAGGTCGATACCAAAAACTGATTACAAGGGATTCAATAAGTACAGATCATTTACCTTTTACATATGTAACATATAAATTGTCTATGATTTTCATTAGTAATTGGGTAGCTAGTAAGAAAGAATTGCGTATGATATGTAAATATATGATATATAAATTTATGATATATGAAAAGAATTGAGTATGATATGACTTTAAAAAGCAAAACTGCTTAGGAACAGCTAAAAAGAATAATTATTTTATCTTATACAGATGAGGTGCAAGAGGAAGAATTGACACAAAGGAATTAGATGGAGGAAGAGGATTGCTAGTTCTGGTAACCTACTTTCATCAGGAATAAGTTTAAGAGAGAAATACACAAACATACATATATATACATATATATGTACATACATACATGTATAAATAAATAAAAGAGTATAAAAGTCTTCTAAATTCAGAAAAATAAAATAGTAAAGGGATAGGGAAGAAGGAGAGCATGAGGGGGGGAACTCTAGAGAGGAGGGTGAGGAGATAGGTTAAAGGGTGGGGTATAGAAGGGTGTTTAGATCAATGGGATTGGAAGGATAAAAGAGGATCCTTTGGAAGATAAGGAAGGGATCTCTAAAGGGAAGGGTGAGGGAATAGATTAAAGGGGGTATAAAAGGGTTTTTAGATTTAAGGGAATGGGAAGATGGGGAGGGAATCATTGGAAGGGGGTAGACTAAGTAACAGGAAGGCAAGTTTGTGGGTAGAAGTAAAGTAGAGCAATCAGGAGAGATAGGGAAAAAGAGATACACAGAAACATAAAAACAAAGATCAGGAGTAGAATTTGTTAGGGAAAATATATGTCTATATATGTACATATGTATGAATGTATATACATATGTATGTGTATATATCTATTGGTATATTATATATCTATATCTGTATATAAATATATCCACACTTAATTGTAGCCTTCTGGGGTGGAATGGCAAGGAAGTGGGAAAAAAAAAAAGGAAAAATTGCACAGCAGAGAATAAAAGAATAAAAGGAAGGAAATAAAAGATGGATAACTCAACACAATGTACAGTATTTATCGTACAGGCTTTCTTGAAATGAATATTTATTGTTATATATTTTGAATCCTCTCTTATGTTTTGTTATACACATTACATACTTTCCCCTCCTTCTTTGTCTTTAAGTTCCAATATTTAAGTTTACGATATGTTTCTTTTTTCTTTTCTGTATTCTGTACTTGAGCTCTGGTGTTTGAGTCTAAAATAAAATTTAAAAAAATAAAGAAGAGTTTCAGAAGAAAGAAATGTAAGAACAGATTGCTTAAAACATAAGGTATAAGACCTTACTCGTGTCAGAATCCCAAAAATTAGAATAGAAAAAAAGGACTTTTTCCAGTAAAACAAAAGAAAATGAATGTTAGCACAAAACCAAAATATATTATGCAAATCACATTAAGGAGATATCATGTAAGAATCATTAGACTTCCTGAAAATAAAGATTAACAAAAATCTAAATTTGAAAACAAAGGAATCAGAAATAAACACCCATGAGACTTAGTAGAGCCAAAGGATCAAGTGAAAATACACAAAATTTGTCAACCACCTGCTAAAAGAATGTCAATGCAAAAATGGCCAGAAATGTCATAACCAAAATTCATGGTTCAAAGATGATTTTTTAAAAAGTGTTGTAAGTAGTCATAAAGAAAAGAAATATTAGTTACAAAGAAAACAGTAAGGAACACAGGACTTGGCGGCAGTTACAATAAAAAAGAGATCTCAAAATACAATATTGCAAAAGATAAAAGCTAATAACTAAGAATAACAACTGTCAAGACTGAACTTAATCCTACTGATGATAGGATAGATATCAGATGGACTAGTAGACTTTTCAGTATTCTTTTCTGATAAAAAGTACAGAGCCAAGTAGATACATTAGAGTATAAAAAAAAAAAGAAGCAACAGAAAACTAGAAAGTAAAATATAATCAAGAAAGTTGGAGCTAAACAATTATGAAATACTAACATTGCAAAAATGGAAAGGAGATGTACTCCTTCAATATCCTAGTGTCTTCAAGAGGCACAGAGAATAAATAAGATGAAAAGAGGGATTGGATGATTCTATTCTAAGGTCAAAAGAGAGGAAAGAAAAGAGAGAAAAGGCAATACGCTAGGGAAAAAAATGAAGAGGAAGGAGTGGAACTTACTATGTTTCAAATGAAGTTTACAAAAGAGCATATATATGCATTTGCACACACATGTATACACATGCATAAATGTCTATGAAAGTACGAAGGGAGGGATAAAGGTAGCAGGCATTGCATGAGTATTACTGTTATAGGCCATACATGATGAGGGATGATTTAACCCTCTGTCTCTTTTTCTCTTTCCATGTCTGTTTTTGTCTTTCTAGCGATGTATTTCTCTCTCTCCATCCTTGTCTCTGTCAGTCTCCCTGTCTCTCCTTTTCTTTCTCTGTCTCTCTATTTCTCTCTCTTGTCTCTTTGTCTGTCTCTCTGTCTCTGTCTCTGTCTCTCTGTCTCTCTCTCATAGACAGACAGACAGACAGACTGGTGTAGTACTGCATTAAACATTTCCCTAACAAATTCTACCATGATAATTCATATTCACAGAATAAATTATAAGCAGAAAAGTTAAAGAGCTTTTTAAAGTGCAAGAATCAGTAGAAGTTGCAGTGGTTCCTGTATATTATTGTGGCAGATTTTTTCACAATCTTTTGTTGGGGGAGTATTTTGTGATAAATATTTGTATCTATTTCTAAAAAGTTTATTAAATTTGACTGACTTATATCAATGGATAATAAATATAGGGAAAGCATACTGTTGGAGGTTTCATGATTCTTCAGTTCTTCAGGTTCCCCTAGAAACCTGAGGTGGGAATTAGGAGCCAAGATCTGGCCACCTTAAATTCCAGTGGGAGTTAGAGTTAGTATAGTAACTCTGTAGCACGCATTATTGATACCAGTACATGTAACAATTATAACCATGCAAGTAAATATGGTTAACTAACAAATAAAATAGAATCGTATAGAAGAATAGATTTGAAAACAGAATCCAATAATTAATTGTTTATAATTTGAAACACAAATATTTTCCGAGTTAAAACAAAGGAGTGGAACAAAATTTATTATGTTTCAAGTGAACTCAAAAAAGCAGAGGTAGCAATTATGATTGCAGACAAGGCAATAATAAAAAATATGTCAGATAAAGAGGAGAATTGCATTATGTTTAAAGACAATATAGATAACAAAATAATAGCAATTATATATGTGTGTGTGTACGTGTGTATGTGTGTGTGTGTACATGTACACACATACACTTAGACACACACACTCACACAAATGCCATAGTTTCTATGTTCTTAAGGGACAATTTAGTGGATTTCTAGAGCATAAGTCCCCTGACTTCAAGTTTCAATTAAAGACTTACCTTATACAAGTAGTCTTTACTAGTCCTTAATTTGAATGCCTTCCTTCTGAGTTTATCTCCAGTTCATTCTGCACAGATACTGCTTGAGCATACTTGTTTGCTTTCTACATTAGACTTTGCATCCCCTGTCCTTAACAGTGCCTGGTGCATCATTGTTGACTTGACTGTCATGGTCAGGCATTACTTCTAGACCTACACAACTATAACAAAAAAATTAATAAGAAAAAGTTAAGAAGATAAATAGAATTTTACTATTTAGGGAAAATAAATGTTTTGTGATTACAAAATGGAAAAATGAAGGAATACATGTTTATCATCTATGCATGATGCCTTTATTAAATTCACTTGCATGAGGACATAAAAACTTATGAATATAGAAAAGTAGAAATATTCAACTCATCCTTCAATTAGTGCAATGCAATAAAATTGTAATCAGATTAATAAAGGAGCTTTGATATGAAGATCTAAACTTAAACAATATTTAAAGTAACTAACAATGAACATTTACCAAGTCCCTACTACGTGCCAAGCACTGTGATAATTACACAAACACAAACACATACACTCACTTTACTAGGCACAAGAAGGAAAACAACATATCATGTACTGTCTCCTTTTGTATCCTTTTAGAACACATCATGAAAGTATCAATCTTATGTTTGAAAAAGTACACCATTGCTTTTCATCTATGCAACCCATGTATTCTAAACTATCCTACAATCTTCTCTAGGCCTTTGTTGTTATTTCTTTTCCATGTTGCCTAGAATAGGATGGTGAAAATAATAGTGATTCAATAAGTTTTTATTGAATGAATGATACTGGGCAGAGTGTCAGGTTTTCTCTCTCTCTTCCTTCTTGTACCTAGTATAATGAGCAAGTGTGTGTGTGTGTGTGTGTGTGTGTGTGTGTGTGTGTGTGTGTAGACTGATGACCTCTGAGGATAGACACATTGTGGTGGACTTGAATACTCATGGAAGGTCTCATTGAGAACTTAAGGATTTAAGTGCACCTAGAAGGTTGAAATTGTATATACCAACAGGAGGAATTAAGAGGGTTTTTCCCATCTCCTTGAAATCCATGGATCACTGGTTAAGGATCCCTAGACTTAGACTAGGCCGTTTTAGCTGATGTAAAAGGTGGTGCTTACTGAATATTCTGAATAATATAACATGATTTTCCTAGTCCATCAAACTTCTAGAAAAATGCTGAAATAAAATTAGTTGGTAAATATTTTTTACAAATCAGGCTCCTAAGAATTTAGGGGAAGATGTACCACTCCAAATTTTTTTTTTGACAGACTATTTAGGAAGGACACAGGCATCCTAAAATAAAACTTACTATTTGCCAAGGCTAGAGCATTTGATTCACCCTTACCATTTGCAAAGCTATTGTGTATGAAAATGTTGTATATTTGCAATGTTGTTTGTGTATTAAAAATAGAAACAATAGAAAAGTTGTTATTGTTTAGTTATTTTTCAGTCATGTCTGACTCTTTGTGACACCATTTAGGGTTTTCTTGGCAAAGGTACTATAATCATTTTCCATTTTCTTCTCTAGCTCATTTCATAAATGGGGAAACTGAAGCAAATAAAACAGACAGCTAGTAAGTATCTGTCATATTTGAATTTAGGATGACGAGTCTTCCTGACTCAAGGTCTTTCATGCTATCCACTGTGCCAATGGTGAAAATTTGGGTCCCAGTAAGAATTCTAGAGAATAAATGGCAGTATTATAATTCTTTTAAATCTAAATTTTGTTTAATGATTGACCACCTACAATTTTTGAACCTCTGTAGTCTTTCTTACCTCTCCTTTCTTTCTTAATCATAGGGATCCCTAACATTTTCTAAGGATATGTCCAATATCCTATCAAATATATTTCTGAAATATCTTTCACATTTATTCTCTACATTCCATCTCATTGATGCCTCTCTAGTTCAGGTAAATATTCCTCCTCACTAGGATTATTGCAATAGTTCCCCTCTAGCTCACCTGTATTTTATACTATCCCTAGATCTTGTTGGGCCTTGTCCCACCAACATACTTTCAGGGTGTTCTCTCTTCCCACTTGATTTTCCAGATTTATTTTGAATTGCCATAAGAAAGATGTTTTTTGTTAGGAAAGAATAAATCATAAAATAGCTGTGGAAAAGGCCTGTCCCAATTACCTCTAACCTAGTTATGGTAAATCAATGACTAGGAGTATAACTTCACCGACTCCAAACCATGACAGGTAGATGACCTTGTTTTTATGGTGCAATTTGAGAGACACCAGAGTAAGTTCTACTTACCTCCAAATATCTGCCTTGCTGGGTATTATTAAATTTGAAATTCAACCTTTAGTACATTTCCCATTGAGAGGTTTCTAATAAAATATTCTTTGATGAAAATGTAAATTTTCTAGAAATGGTAGGACATCAAGCCATTATTAGGCTTATAAGATTAAGTATATAAGTGTATAAGTGTATAAGATTCTGTTCCAATATCCTAGGAAATGGGATACAGAACAAAAAAAAAATGAAAGGTAGATGATAGAGAGAATAAAACTAGGGTATTAACATCCTTGAGAAGAAGGTCCTTTAGATCTATGTGGGCCCACTCGTTGGATTTTGTTAGGAGAAGGAAAGGGAGGGAGAACGGGGAAGTGTAGGTATGTGGTACTGAACTAGGAAGTGGTAGGAGTTTGAAGACAAATGTTACCTCATCTAGATTATGTTCCTGGATTAACAGTTACAGTAGGAATGAGAGAATAAGATGATTTTGTTTTGTTTTGTTTGTTTGTTTGTTTGTTTGTTTTAAGCTGGAGGGAGAAGTTTTGGGAAGAAACAGACCTGGGAAACTGGATAATAATTTTGATGGCTATGCCACTGAGTTATGCTTCTTCCATAGCACTTGCTCTGGCTCAGTGAAAAGAGTAGAGACCTACTGGGGATAAAATATAATTGAAATGTACCTTAGGAGCAGCTATAGTACAATAGAAAAGAGGTTACTAAGGGAAAATTTAGCTTGGCTTCTTCTCAGGAATAAACTATGCTCATAGTGGGAGGTGCCTCTAGGCCAAAATATGATTCTACTTTATTATCCTATCTGGGATCCTATTCAACCTTTGTTTACAACTGTATTATTCTGTGAGCAAAAAAATCTGGTCTTGAGTTTCACAGTACATTCAATGCATTCTTAATGCTATGTAGCCAGATGCCTTTGGTATTTTAATGAGAAAACAATGACTTTGCCATCCATATGATAAATGCTAATCTGTAATATAGATAGCACAGCAACATTACCAATAGGAAACTTTTATGATAATCTCATGTCAGTACATGGCATCAGGAATCATCTATTCTAACCTGCCTTTTATTACTGCACAGTAGAATGGAATTTCAAAGAAGTCTATCTGGAAAAATGATTGGAGGTTGGGTTATGGAGGGCATATTTTGAAATCCAGCTGTTTTCATTTTGTTGTTTTTGTTCCCTTGATGAACAGAATTTTTCACCCCTGTTCATCTTAATGGGCTGTGATACAACAGACATCCAGTCATCTCTGTTTTTTTTTAACCTGTTATGAAAATGAAATAAAAGAGCCAGTTTACAAAGTTAAAGAATTTAAGAACGGTATGTACATTTCCCTTCATAATCCTTGTTTAGTTCCTAAAATATGTAAACATATAATAAAAAGGCACTATTTTTACCTCAGTATTTAAATCTACCTCTCTCTCTCTATTTCTCATATCTACATAATAGCCAAAAGGATAGTATAATTTAGTGTGTGTGTGTGTATGTATATGTATATATATATATGCATATATGTATGTATATGTATGTGTGTGTATGTATGTATATAGTATATATGGTACAATTTACTATACTTGATTTTTTTATTTAGAGAAATCTGCCTACTAAATTTAGGATATGCTACATGATGAGTTAACTGTTTGTTATGGGAATCTGAAGATCTTCCCTGCCCCTAGGCCCTTTGATAGGCTTAAGTGACTCTGAGAACTTTCCCTGATTTGAAAATATGCTGTGCCCCCTAATAGGCTGAATGTGGTCACATGGAGCCTGTGGCAGAAAGGTTGTTTTTCAGGAATGCCCCCACCTTGTTGCTTTGTGATTGGGCAGTGGGTCAAGAGGGTTGTGACATTCTCTGATCCAGAAGAAGGCTTTGTATACTCTGATGTGAGATTTTGCTTTGGGGCTCACTTTGGGAAGAGTTGTGTGATTTGGCCAGATGAGACTCTGGGCAGCTGTTGACTCCCCCCTCCCCCTGCCCCAGCTTTGAAAACCCAGATGTTGGTGCTTCCTTATCTGGTAACTAACTAGGTATCGATGTAATGATCAGACAATGAGAAGCCCTGTCTGCTGACATGTTTCTCTGTCTGTATTTTTTTTTTGTCTGCTTGTAACTTTGTTTGTATTCTCTGAAGTTTGGGGTGCTGACTTTTTCCCCTGAACTAGGTAAATGATATTTTTGATTAAAGTAAAATTGTTAACCCATTTTGAGTTGCTTTCCTTTAGAAAAAGCAGATCTAAGAACCTGTGCTAGCAGCCATCCTGGGTATGCTAGAGTGCTTGCTGCTACCCTGTTTCAAACAGTATATGGCAAAATATGAGTGATTAAATATAATTCATTTATTCCAATAAAATGTACTTCATTAAAAACAAAGTGTTTAAAATGAGATTTTTAATAGGGAGATCCTTTTCTGTTGCCAACTCTGGGTCTGATTCTTTTTATAGTAGTGGTTAACTATTCTAATATGATCATTGATTAGTTCATACATGTCCTTCGGTGTCTTTGAGTGCTTTGCCTTCCAAAAGATATCATAAATGGAATGGGAGATTGCACGATAATTCTCCCAATAATAGCTGAATGTCTTTTTTTTCTTATATACTAATAACCAGTTAAAACTAAGGTCAAGTGTTACTGAGTGGCCCTAGAAATATAAATGTTGCTGTGGGCTATTACACTAAGAATACATTTTATGCTGTGAATGTTCTGCACTGTTATAAAGAGTTCAAGAAGAATTTGGGAATGAGTTAATAATTTGCTTCTGTTTTTTCACTATTTTTTGGATTGGATATTCTAAATCTTTCTGAAAATATTTATCACCTCAATTATTTCTATACCGAGTATGGCTCACTGCATTTGTTTAGATAGATCATCACAGATAAGCTTGGGAAAACATGACTGATATTTCTTCTCTTAACCTTCAAATTCAAATCTCAACCTTTATTCTACTACCACCAACAAGATTTGGAGTTGCAGGATACCATAGATAGCACGGATCTCATAGAGACATCTAAAGATTATTATTGTCCCATTTGATTCAGTTTAGTTTTGGGAGAATAGACTACCAAATATCGTTTTCTTTTTGAAGTCTTTTAGCAATCCTCAAAAGTGAACCCTTTGTTGTTACCAAGAAACCATTTAAGCAAGAGCACACAATAAATAGCCATGTCTAACAATGTAAAATGAATATGCTCCTCACCACTTGAAACATGTTCAATTACCATTTCTTATGACCATGTGGAATTTTTTTTGGGGGAGGGGAGAGTCAAAATCTTTGCCTATTTTTATTGAATCCCCTAATTTTCTTCTGATGTGTATGCCAACATCATTATGCCAATATTCTCATATGTATATTTTATCTATATCTATACATGCATAGTTATATAGAAATATATACAAACATATAGAGATAGAGATAGAAATCTATCCCTCAACTCTCTCTATTCTTTTGGGCTTCAAAGGAATTCTCTGAACTGTCCAGAGGATCCAAGTAAGTGGTGTTCTTCTATCTACCAAGCTTCAAATCCTGAGTACATGCCCTACCTAGACAAGTTAGTGACTAGAATGGAGCTCTCTCCCTTTTATGTCTTATTTCCTTTGTCAAGGGTCTTATAAGAAACTGCTAAGGCCCAGAAGTCATCAGTAGCAATGTTAACATCCCCAACAAGCAAGGTAACAGCAGTGGCTTCCCCTGGAGTGACAGTGACTGATGGCAGGGAAAAACCCCACCAAAGAACATGCTTAAGCAAGAACCCTAGTGGGATAGTGCCAAAAGTTGACATCAGAGATTGGGAGACCACTAGAAAGAATATGGCTGGGCGGCTAGGTGGTACAGTGAGTAGAGCACCAGCCCTGGAGTCAAGAGGACCTGACTTCAAATCCGGCCTCAGACACTTGACACACTAACTAGCTGTGTGACCTTGGGTAAGTCACTTAACCCCAATTTCCCTCCCAAAAAAAAAGCAAAAAAAAAAAAAGAATATGGCTAATTAGTAGCCTCACAAAAAAAGTTTCATACCTTAATAAGACTTGAATACTACTCAGTCTTTCAACAAATTGTTGAAATTGTTCAGAAAATTGTTCTAGCAGTGATTAGTTCTGTATTATACATGATGATTTCTTTTTTTTGCTTGACATTGTTTTTTTGTGTGTATATAAGGATATATTGATTATGCACTTCATGTTTGTACATTGTGTACAATATATTTTTTCTTCCCCTTTTTTCTTAGAAACTATAGACTATAACTAAAAACATAATTTCCCTGTAGTATAGGCATGACAAACCAATCAATGTGAAAATTTGGATATCTGCTTCTCCTAATGAGAAGACAGGTTTGCCTAGGAATAGACCTGCTATACAATCATGTGGCCAGTTACAGAGCTAGGAGGTAGGAGTACCCTGAGCCTCTGTGAGTCCCAATAGAAATTGTCATTAACATCTGTGTTAGAAATGTATGCCATATTTTACCCTAGTGGTATCGTGCCTCTCTACAGGGGTTTGTATTATATGTTTTCTGGCACCATTATTAGTTTTCCGTTTACTAAAAGTTTGAGTTGATTTTAGTGTTCTTTTGTTTTAGACATACAGCATTTGTGTATGACATTCTTCACCTTCAAGACTTCCAGTCTGTAGGTGATGCTGGGGAGATTCAGCATGTCAGAAGTACCTGTTACCAAGAGGTTACAGTAATAATGATGTCTAGAACATGCCATGAGAATGTTGGGAGACAGAAAGAAGACAAGAATACTTCATGTGTCTTGTGCAAAGCAATTGGTCAACTAGGCTTTGTCCCAGGTATTCTACTCCTTCCTTCTCTTCCCCCCTAGGCTTTTGAGGATAGTAATTAGAAACTAAGCAATTCAGGGGGAACATAGAAGGAGAAGGGGTGTGTGTGTGTGTGTGTGTGTGTGTGTGTGTGTGTGTGTGTGTGTGAAACAGACAGACAGAGACAGAAATTGGCTGGTTCCTAAAGAGCCTCCATTTCGAGGAGGATGTATAGGCTAATAATTTCTTCATTCCTCTTCACACTAACACTCCTGACAGCAGACTTTTTCTATTGTGTCCCCACCCCAGTACCTTCATCTTTTCTTCCACCTTTTTCAATTTCCTTTAATGTACTGTCTTCTCTCATTAGAATCTGAGATACTTGAGAGCAGGGACACTTCACTTGTATTTTTATTTCCAGTACTTAGCACAGTGTCTGGCACAGAGGAAGCAGGTATTAAATATTTACTGACTTGACAGAAAAGAAAGTGGGTATTCATCTACTGCCGACTGACTAAAGAAATTGTGGTGAATCAATGTATTATTGTATTATTATTACATAGTAAGAAATGATAAATGAAAAACTCAGAAATATGGGAACACTTAGATAGTTACAGAGTGAAGTACAGGAAAAAAACATACAATAACTACTATAATGTAAATGGAAAGAATGATAAAACTGAATATTGTGCAATTATGACCAAGTTTGACTCTACAGAAGAAATTAGAAGCTGTATCATTCTCGCATTTGAGAAGTGAGGTGAGAAAGAGACAATATGTATGAAATTCTGCTTATGTCATCAGATATGCTCCATATATCAATCGGTAAGAGCGAACTATTTTCTTTTCTTCTTTGTTAGTCTTCAGTGAAAGGGAAGGCTTGAAAGACAGAGAAAGGTGACAGGAACACATTAGTAAATGAAGTCATTGTAAAAACAGATAGTATCAAGACAACTTTAAAATGATATTGTATACCATCTGCCAAGGATTGCTTTGGTGTGTACCTGGTCAAGTCCAGTTACTCTTCTTGCCTCAACTTGTCAAGTGCTGTTGTTACACTAAGGCAAAAGGGTGCAGATATGTCAGTTTTACTCTCATCATCATATTAACAGACAATTATAAACATTGCCACCCAATTTGTTCCATTTTGAGTCTCTTATTATCTTTCTTGTATCATTTGCAAATCCTCGTGGAATCATAAATCTAGAACGGAGCTCAGAGAGTATCTAGTCTAACCTTTGAAATGAAATAACTGAGGTAAAAAGAAGTGTATTTTCTTGCCTACAGTCATGAAGACAATGTGCCCCAGACAGGATTTCAACCTAAGCCCCAAGATTACCTTAAGCTGATCTAACACCTAGATCTCAACATTTTCTGCTAAATAATATTTTTTTTGGTGTGTGCGTGAGGTTCACTGTCTTGCATCTTACTCTTTTCTAAAGTTTTCCTTATAGGTCTGCTTTTAAAACAACTATTTTTGTCCATTTTTAAAAAAATATTTCATGGAGATAGTTGGTCAGTTTACAATTATTTTTAGTGGCAAAGAACTTCCCATTCTGATCCTTTGTTTTAATTTGCTATCTACTTTGGCCATTGGTTAAATAAAGCTCTCTTTCTTACAACAAAAATCTATCATTTTAGTACCAATAGTTTCCTTATAATGCTATGTGACTGTGAAGCATTGAACTCCGAAGAATAAACATTGAGGATCACCCAAATTGCAATGAAGAGACAAGTGGTGGGCATAAGTAGGTTACATTATAACACCAACGATGACTTTCATATGATTACTTATAAAAAGGTGTCATCTTTGGCAACAGTGATTTCAAATACCTTGATTTAACTGTTTTTTATTAACTTAGATTTACTCTTTTTATATGAATTCTGCACACATTTATACATGTACTTCTCCCCCATTAAAATGTAAGATACTTATGAATGGTAATTGTTTCACTGATATTTTTAACTGTTGCACCCAGTACAATGGCTGACACACACAGGGGAATTTAAAAATGCTTTCTGTTTGATTGATTGGAAATGGAGATGATTTTACATATATTTAAACTAAAGGATAACAGATGGATCCACTTTTTGGGTTTAGTCAGACCACAGACCTTAAATATTGTTTTCCACACCCTACAAATTGCAAATGTCTTCATGACAAAAGTATTCATGATGTATAAATGAGGCTTCTGAGCAGTCAACAACTTCGTGATCACTTCTCTACTGAAGTTGCCAAGAAACAAATTATATGTTAACTTACTTCTTAGGATCATGCCAAGTTCTTCACAGGATTTCTCTGTTTCTTTATTCTTTGCAATAGATGTTAACACATAAGCCACAATTATCGTTATAGTGTTCTATTTGCTTATCCTCATTTTGAACACTGTGAGATAAAATGACTAGGTATTTCATGAAATTAGTTCATTCAAAATTCAACAAACATTTATTACTTGCTAGTATGTGTAAGACATTCTTCTAGCTATTGGGGATATAAATTTTTTTTAAATGTCAATCTCTGCCTTCAAGGATTTTACATGATACAGGAGAGGAATGTGATAAAGAAAATCATTGATATTCAGAAAGTCATCATTTTTAATGAACTTTAGAAATAATCTAAATCTAACAATTTCATTTGACAGATGAGAAAATTGAGATTCAAGGTTATTTAATTAATAATTGGAGAAGGTAGGATATGAACATAAGTTTACTAACTTTCATTACTTTTTCTACCGCACTATTGCAAATCATTTCCTTTTTTGTCCATAAATTAGAATAGATCTAGATATAACATAAGATTTGATGATAGAAATGAAAGCAGAGCTAAAGCACTAAGTTACTATAGAAGTTTAGAACTATGCAAGAGTGCAATAGTTCATATAGTGCAACTATAAAGGCTGCTAGAAATTCCACTAAAACATTCTCTCTTCTTGGTTCATTGTACATCATTGTACCATAAATCAAAATTTGGAATTAAGAATATTTTTTGCCTTGTTTGTGTGTTGGTCATGAAGTGTGATAACTTGAACATTCTTGATTAGATATGGGGGCATTTTAAAGCATTTGCATAACAAACATAGCCTGAAAGTTTGGACTTTAACTCTTCATTTTGGTAGAAGCCTGAATATTTGAGAAGTGGGTTTCTAGCATATAAATAATGCCACTTTGTACATGTGAGAAATAGGTGGAAAAATCTGCAAGTAAGTCATGATGATATTGGTTGATATTTTTTTAAAAAAGAGACTTTTCATGTAAATGTCTCTTCTGCTTAGAAGTAAAAAATGACTTTTTTTCCAAATAATATCAACCCTATTAAAAAATCAATATATATTATTAACAATTTTCTTCTAAATTTATGGAAAATGAGATACCAATTTGAAGCAAGAATGCAAAGAAAAGTAATTCATAAACTTCTGCGAGGTCTCTTTACCTTCCACTGCTCATTTTTCTATCAGACCTTGCTATTCTTATTTTATATTTACTCATCTGATGCTACCATTTCCTTTCTATCTGGAATGTTAATGTTGACTTTGATAGGTTTTATCTACATGAATGGCATGGGTACTTGTGCTGCTTTGATTTGGGGAGCATCAGAAATAAGAAAGAAGACTGCCTGTCTTACTTCCATAGAATACTTGGTTTTAGAGGAAAAAATAGATATAAAGTAAAATCTTGGAGCAGTTAGGTGGCACAGTGAATAGAGCACTGGCCCTGGAGTTGGGAGGACCAGAATTCAAATTGGGCCTCAGAACTTGAAGCTTAACTAGCTTTGTGATCTCGGGCAAGTCTTAACTCCAACTACCTTGCCTTTCCCCCTCCAAAAAAAAGAGTAAAATCTGGGGTTTTATTGAATCCCTATGGTAAACTATCCACTGATTTATCTAATTCTATGCTAGGATTTTAATGAAGTTTTTCTCTTAAAATGCTTGGTATTTTAAATTGTTGTGCAAACTCATATAATTCCCTTCTTTCATTATCAGTCTCTTAGTTCCTCCTGCTGTTGAGGCTCCAGCCTCAACCTCTTCTCCTTGGAAGATATAGGGACTGCCTGTCTGGATCCTCTACCATGGGGGAAGAGAACTAGAGACAGTTGAGTTTTAATTGCTTTCTTTTTGGTTTAATGCAGCTTTCCAGTCCACCTCATTCTTCCTCATCTTCTTTCCTTATTTAGGTAGTTGGACAGAATGAGCATCTGTTGCTTCTTCTGGGGCAAGAAAGTGTTGGGGGTGGGGCTTAATAGAGTTTGTACAGCCTTAGGACAGGAAGTTATCTAATCTAGTTACCAGTCAAAAAATGCAATTTTAAAGCCCTTGACTTCCTCTTCTTTGGCTTCACATTTCTACAAAATCAATATCTGCCACTTTTGTGAGGTGTGTGGTGAGGTGCTAGGCTTGTTCTGGAATAGTTTCTCCAGTAGGGAGAGATCCCAAGATGGGCCTCTCTAAAAATCTATGAGTAGCTTGTCCTGGTCTTGGGGGCAGGGTGCTGAGTGAGTGCTTTAATTGAGGATTAGCGTTCTCTGGTGTTAATTCTTAAAGATTTTGACTGGTTAGGATTTATGTTTCCTATGGATCTGGCTTTAATTATTTTACATGTGGCACATAACACATTAAGCTTTCTTCTTTTGTTTCTTTTTTAATGTTATAAAGTTTATATGGTTTGGAGAAAGTGATTTGTCTTCTATCTTGTTCATGTGATAAAGAAGAGTTACCCATAAAGATATTATTTCCCTTGGATTTTAATATAAATCAATAAAAAGCATGTACGCAAAAGTCCTCATTGCCCCAAAACAAATGAGATCACTCTTTTTTAAAAGATGGGAGACCGCTTTATAAATTGATGATTTTATGTATCTCTTTATGTTGTTTAATTGTTTAGGGAAAGACTTTGAAATCCTGTATTATAAACTATGATACCATTAAAGAATTATTGTTTTAAAGGTTAAAATACCTAGGAAACTCTTGACCAAAGTAGTTTGATTAAGACTAAAATTGTACATGTTCACTTCTGAGAATTACCTCACGTTAGAACCCATCTCAATCATTTTGGTTGTTTTACAAATGGATCACCATTTCTTTGACAGGCTTAATTGTATATTGATATCAGTTATTGAAATAGCTGACATGATTTCATTTCTTTGCTTATTCTGGTTTTATGCTTTTAAGATTCACAGTATGTTACCATACTATGACAGGTTTTCAAAATCTAAGTAAGGAAGTCATAATGTATCTGTCCTTACATAATCAGATTGATGGGAATTAAGCATGATCTGGACATGGGAACGTCTGTATAGTATTAGAATTTTCTTTACAAAGTAGAGAAACTGAAGATGTTATATAGTTAGTCAGACATACATTCTTTTATATGAACTGAAATAATGGGATTTCTCTAGTACAATAAAAATCTAAAGTATTAAGTGCTTTGCCCTCCTACAGGGGAAAAAAATGTTCCTTTAAACTAGTGAGCTTACACAGCAAAACGATTGGAACAAACTAGCAATACTAATATGTGATGACCAGATGAATTAGGTTATGCATTGTTTTACAACTGCTAATGAGTAGTTTACTTTATATGGTACTGTAAGCAAAGAAAAGTAGAGAATGATGAAAGGGAAATATGATTTGGCAATCCTTTAATGACTGTGAGCCAAATACTACTAATGGTAAAGCCTTATAAAAAGCAGATTCAGATTTCAGTATAGTCACCAAGGAAGCCAAGTCTTATATCCTCATTAGAACAATGCATAACCAAAGTCATTTTTCACAATTTGCTGACAAGCAGTTCTCTGAAGCTGATATATCATGTGACATTTTAAAACCATTATAGCTATTCAGCCCTATGCTGTTCATTTGTTAAAAATTGGGCTCTTCCCTTCTCTCAAAATATTAAAATTAAATTTTAGATATTATTTACAAATATTTGCTGTGTAGACTGATGAATATAAGACTGAATTGCTTTAACCATAATGGTATAAAATCTTGAAAATCTCAAAAATCACAGGTGATAAATTCTATGAATAGCTTGTAAACAAACTTTAAGAGCCAATGGGCACTCAAAATCTGAATAAACCAGAAGCCAGCTTAACTAGGGTGGCAATTTTCTTTTAATGAAGACAGTTGAAATAAATACAATACTAATTTGCTTTTGAGTGTGTCTATACAGGACCATTGAATCAAACATTATGGTCAAATTGTTTTTATATGAGTCCTTTAAAAAATGAGTAGCATAGTAGAATAGTGGGTGGATAGAGGTCTTGACTTATCAAAAGCTGAGGTGAAATCCCACCTCTGACATCTCCAGCTTTGTGTCAGTTTGAGTTTTATGCAGAGTGCTGAAATGTAGAGAGTGTGTCTTTTTCAAGATAATTTCCAAATTTTGTGTTTTCTCTTTGAATATGAAAGTTAAATAACTGTTAAACCATGAACTTAGCTGTGATTGCCCTGTGAAACTCCCCTTGAAGTTCTGGACAGTAAATTGGTCCTTCAATTTTGATCCTTGCTTTATATAAAATGTAAAAATTAGAAGTTTTATATCATCATACATTTGATAAATCTGTCTATGGATTTTAGGTTCAGCAACGACACAATAATAGAACATTGTTTCAATCACATTCCTCTCCTTCTTTCAAAGCAAAATTCTCTAAATTTTTCAGGAAGAACTCTAACATTCTACTATAAATCTTAATACTAGTATCACAAATCATCCCTGAGTTCATAATAATGTTGATGTGGGCTATTAACGCATTCTTAGTCATACTTTGTCTCTTCTTTACAATTCAAATGCTAGTTTCCTTGGTGGAGAAAAATTAAATATAACATATACTTACCTATCTCCCTCCCAATTGCCATGTTTATTTTTTGTTTATTCTCTCCTGATATTAAATGGATAAATTTTCTTATCCCAGTGCCTAGGTGTAGCAAGGCAGAGCAGTGTATAGAGTTCATGGCCTAGATACTCTTCCACAGTTCAAATCCAACCTTAGACACATATGAGCTATACTACACTGGTCACATCATGTAAATTTATTTGCCTCAGCTCCTCATCTGTAAAATGAACAGGAGAAGGAAATGGTAAATGACTCCAGTATCTTTGCCAAGAAGACCTCAAAAGGGTTCACGAAGAGTCAGACATGACAGAAAAATGACAAAACAACAAATAGGAAGTGCCCAGGTAACCGTAAGGTGAGGATGTCTTTCAGAGCCACAAGAAAGATACCCCTAGCAAATAGCAGTGTTAGCAGAGTCCAGTGAATGGCCAATGAAACAGACAAACAAGGGCTTGACTTAGCTCAATAGCTGTCAGCTAAGATACCTTGCAAGGAACCAGCACAAATGAATAAGAAAGGACTTCTCCATTGCTATCTCCATTTGCCAGAAGTGAAATTGGAGCAAACTCCAAATGTCAGGACTTATCCCATTGGTCCAACATGTAGGGCATAGCCCTTAATCACGGTGTCTGGCACATAATCTTGCCACACAACATTTGTGTTTCAATGTTGAACCCTCTCTTCCTAAGGACATTTTGGGGTGTGTGCGTGTGTGTGTGTGTGTGTGTGTGTGTGTGTGTTTGTGTGTGTGTGGTTTACCCTTGGTTTTAAAGAGATATTTCGTGTGAGTTTAATTTAAGATTGAACCCACTCTCCCCAGGGACCTTGTGTATTCAAGGGGAGAATGTGGCTTTAGTTTGGGGGATTTTTCTGTAACTTCTATCCTTGCTACATTTTCTCAGTAGATATCACTTTGTAAAACATAACTGATGAACACTGGCTGATCATTTTTAGGGGGTGGTCACACAGTATGGGGTTTAGTGAGTATTAGAAACACAATCCTTTGAGGGTTTCCCCTAAATTCCTGAGATAAATAGTATTTTCTTTTTCTGGGAACCTAACATTTCAATTCTGTAAGAATTGGGAGTGTTAGACCAGAGATGATAGTTTTTTATTTTGCTTGTTTGTTTGAGGTGTATATAGAGTGGAACTTGCCCTTAAATGGGTTATAATATGATGTAATGGTAATGTAATTTGAATTTGAAGATCCCTTTGTGTTGGCAAATGTAGCAGATAGCACTTAATAACTGATCAAGCCTCTCTTCGGGAAACAGAAGGTATGAACTCCTGTCTCCTGGTGCTGACATAACAGGAAGGGGTTGGCTGAAACAGGAAGCTAATGCTGTGTGTATATAAGAAAAGCCCCAGAGAAGGAGAGTGAGATCTTCTTGGAGCAGGCTCAGTGGAAGCTGAAGAGCTGCTGAGGAGGCTGAAGAGGAAAGGCCCTCCCAGGTTAGAGAGAATGATTTTGATTTTGAAAACCTGGATAGAGTGATTTTGATTTTGGGAACCAGCTGAAACTTCTGATGAGTCCAAGGGCCAGCTAGAGTAGCTGAGAATTTCCAAGAGCCAGTCAGAGCTGAGGGACAGCCAGAGCTATTGAGGTTATTGAGGATTTCCGAGTGCCAGCCAGAGTTGCTGTGGACAGGCAGATTGATTTCCCAGGGCCAGCCAGAGCTGTCAAAGACTGAGGAAGGATGATGGTGATGCTGGTAATTTTCTGAACTTGTTTGTTGCTTTGTTAAGCCTTGACTTCCCAGGAATGGAGACTGGGAAGCATTTGAGATGGACTGGACACTGTGAACAGGAGTGGAGCAGGAACTACACAGAGAGCTGGACAAGGACCTGGGAGCTGTCTGCCTTTGAACCCAGGTGACAGTTTAATGAATCCAGGTAGGATCTGGGACCATGGAAAGGGATACAGGGAATATGAGAAATTGTCCTGAGGCAAGCTGAAAGAAGACTTTACTTGGATACTGTGTACTGACTGAGAAATTGTAAATTTACTAGTGACCTAGGGGTGGAGGGCCTGTGTGGTTTCTAATGATTGAATAGTGAATAATGAAGGATGATTGATTGACTAAATGATTGCACTTAGCAATTGATGACTGAATAAGTAATTGATTTGTAGCCTTGTATGCCCCATGAGTGGAAAACTTTGACAATTGTACTTTGTGACTGAATTAAGGAATTTTTGAATGCTTGAGTTACTAAATGATTGTTCTTTGTTCAAAACTTTGTGACCACTATAGTGGAAACTATGTGGCCATTTTCTGTGATAAGTTGTAATATTATGAATGCTGTAACTTGATTTCTGTGAATGTTTTTGCTTTGATTTGTTATGGAATAAATAGAGGGTTGTCTATATGATGTAATCAGAAACTTAAAAGCTGTTCACAGTAGCATTCTTCTGGAAAACTGCTTGTGCATGGCGTTACATATGGCAATATGGCATTCAATCTTTCTACTGCATATTTTCATTAGGTGATGATAATCTTCCAAATTCTTGGCTATTTCCAATGTTCCTTGTTCTATCACCCTTCCAAATTTAATTCCCCATTATTTATTGTCTTTCTATTGGAATGTAAGTTTCTTTATCGAAGTCAGGGTCTGGCTGGATTGCCTGTTTCTATGTCCTCAACACTTAACATACTGCCTCGCGTGGAAAAAGCAATGAATAAATTAACTTTCATTCATTTATTCATGCACAATTATGCTTAGGGATAGTTATTGCCCTATCTTGATTGCCAATACTTTGTTATACTTTGAGCTGATGGTACCATTGGTAAAATGCTTTGCAAAGTCCTTGTCTATAACTGATAAAAATATTTTGTAATTATATGATGTTAGAATATTTTAGCATACTGAAAGCCTTCATGTTATCAAACTGTTTCAGGTACTATGATTTACTTGCTTCAGTCATAAGCTTCATCTACCCTGAAGCGTTTCCAGTGCCTGTTGTATTGACATTTCTGATCTAATTATATATAGCTTGCTCTCTTGTGGTATCAAAGCACAAAGGAATGCAACTAACTTCATTATCCTCTATGTCAAGCTCCTAATCATAATGGTTTTTAAAAGAGACAGTTCATAACCCTAGGCTGTTCTGCCTGTTTTGTTGACTCTTAAGAATAGTCACAGGGGTCTTGCTTTGTAATACTTATCACTTTCAGGCTCACTGGAAACGAAAGCAAAACTTTCTGGAGCCTCAAATATCTCAAGGAATGTTTGACGATTGGTTGATTAATTAGTTCCTAAGTCTTTTCAGAATCTAGAGTAGCACAATACATACATACACACACACACACACACACACACACACACACACACACTCCACTTCCCAGTTCTTAGTTTTGGTGTTAATTAAGCAAGAATTTGCTTTAGATTCTTGTTTCAGAGGAAATATATTTTCTCAAATCTTCTTTTTTCCTTCATGTTATTAAATCCTGTGCAAAATGACACTAAATTATGACTGCATACATAACTAGCAAAAATTGAAGAAAAACTTTAGTTTTATCGAGATATATCTGCACACACCTAATAATAACAAAAACAGCTTGCAAAGAACTATATAGAATAAAGGTAAAATATATTCCTTGAAATTTAAATTTTCAAAAGACATTTAAAATGCCTATAAACCTACATTACTGATGTGCTTCACCCCAAACCTGGGAACATCCTAAAGCCTTTGAATATTATGTATTTAGAGGACCCCAAAATGGAGAGGCAACTGGGATTGATATCCTCAGATGATTCTTTTATCGGTTGTTCCATATAATGTAATAATTCTATAAAACATGATGTAGTTCAACTAGATTTACTACCAGAAAATAATTTCTAACATTCTTGTGTCTACTTTATAATTTTTTATTGCTTTCTTCGGCTTTAACATCTCAAATGTACTTGGAAATATTTGAAAGGAATTAATCAAACTTGCTTTAGATTGAATGCACTAATAGGATTATGTCTATAAACAAAACAGAGAACACTAACTGAAATCACTTACAGACATTTTCCCACTATCTGTATGTGGAATGTATTAGAGGTGAATCTTATAATTGGGGGAAATTGAGACACAGGGCAATTCTGGGGTTTTGAAACCTTCTTTCTGGTCACTTTCTCTTCTTTTCATTACTAATTACTTATTCTCTGATAGGAGTATAAAAGGGAAGTTAGCCCAGAGGCATGGGTCAGGAAGCTCTATGGATGTTGGAAATATATGGCATTCCAACTTTGGACATGAAATTACCATTCTACTGGTGCTATGATTGGGATGCCCCAATGGATATAGTCTGTAGAGCTTCCATCTGGAATACTTCAGAAAGCCTTTAAGACAACTATTTTAAGCCCAGAAGATTCAGGCAGGGAGCAGGGACTTATAGCTGCTAGTGTTCTGAGTGTAGACTCAACAGAGAAAATGTAAACCCCTGGCAAGAGCCTGGGAATCTAGTTTTGGAATTAGCAGGGCCTTATGCCACCATCCAAGAGTGATAGAAGAAGAGAGTAACTAGCCACAGCACAAAATCAAGAATCAGGAACAAAGCCTGGGAGAAAGGTATGGGGTAGTGAACAGAACATTGGACTCAGAATCAGGAAGACCTAGGTCCATATCCAATATAGAATACTTACATTAAAAGTGAGGATAATCAGTACATTGATAGATAACTATTAAGCCCCTACTGTTACAGGTACTGTGCAAGGTGAAATATGGAAACATCCCTATTCACATGGAGCTTATCCTTTCATGGGGAAGAAAAGACATAGAGACAAATATAGATTAGTTATATACATTATGTAATACACACAATATATGTTGCAGAAAATTATAAAGAGAATAAATAGAAGTGAGTATGAAAAAGTGAAATAAGTAAACAAGCAAGAGACACATGTATGAAGCTGTATATTTATGAAGAAACATGTTGCATATATACAA
>CM053590.1:168628919-168696954 GCA_028646515.1 Pseudochirops corinnae | reverse complement strand
GCACAAAGTATTTTAAATATTATTCCCTCTCTCTATTCACATAACTAACCTCTAAGGCGACTCTCATCACCTTTCACTTAAATGATTGGAACAATCTTTTTATTGATTCTCCTCTTCCAAACCTTTCACCATGATATAATATAACATAATATTGTTGTTCAGTCATTTTTCACTAGTGTCCAACTCTTTGTGACCCCTATTTTGGGTTTTCTTGGCAAAAATACTAGAGTAGTTTGCCATTTCCTTCTCCAGCTCATTTTACAGATGAGGAAAGTGAGGGAAATTGGGTTAAGGGATTTGCCCAGGGTCATACAGCTAGTGAGTGTCTGAGGACAGATCTGAACTTAGGAAGAGGAGTCTTCCTGACTCCAGATTTAGCACTGTATCCACTATGCCAACTAGATGCCCTAATATGATATATAATAAATGTAATATAATAGTATATATAATATAACATGATAAATGCATATCATCCATTTAGTTGACAAATTTTGTCATTTATTTCTTCAGAAGTATTTTAAATATTACCTCCTCTCTTATACACACAAATAATGCTTTAACCAAGGCTCTCATCAATTCTCACATGTATTATTGCAATAGACTTCTGATTGGTGGATGTGTCCCAAAGTCTGTCACTATTTCAGTCTATCCTGTATGCTGATGTCAAAGTTATTTCTTTTAAAGAGATATCTGACCATGTAATTCCTCTATTCAGTCCACCTCAGAGTTTCAGAAAGAGAAAAAGAGAAGAGTCAATGGAGCTATAGCAGACAGCTCTAATTATAGATAACAATTTTCAATTTTATACCTTGTTTACTACTCTCTGTTCCTGCACAAATAGCAGGAGACAAAAAGGGAATCCTATGAGAACTTAAGATGGAGGAGAAAAATACACTATTAATAATCATAATCATGAAGATGAACCGTATAAGTTCACCCATAAAAGAGAACAGGACACCAGAATAAATTAAAAAACAAAACAAAACTAGAATCCGACAATGTGAAACATACATATTCACTAATCAGGGGCTGGTGCTTGATTTATTATGCTTCAGAAGATTTTTTTTTAAAGCATAGCTAACGATAATTAACTTAGCAAACTCAAAAATTATCATTGAAGGTATTGAACTGATTAACAAAATGTCTTTTTGGAAAGATAAATAACAGATAAGTCCATAGAGAATTTGAGTTTAAAAATATAAAAACAAAACTAGAAAAAAAGAGCAATATACCTACATGTCCACCAAGATAATTATAAAACAAAAGAAATGAATAGTTATAATTATGTAAATACTCATATTAAAAAGGCAAGAAATATATTTCTTAATCAACCTAAACTCAGGAAAAATGAAGTAAATTTTAAATGAACTTCCATTATTTGTTACTACTCTTATTCTTATTGTTATTACTCTTATTCCTGGAGGGAGGAAAACTGTGGTTCAGATTAACTTGCAAATGGATCTTATCAAACTTTTCAAGAAAAATAATCCCTATGAAATCAAAAATCTCTTCAATGATAGGGAAAAAAGAATGCTCTACCTTTCATGACAAAATATGATGCTGACATCCAAACTAGGGAAAAGTGAAGAAGGAAAACATCACTGATGAATGTTGATGTAAAATTTTAATGTAATGTCAACTACAATAATTTTGAAAAAAGTTCATGGTGGTCACATTGAATTTCAATATTTAGAAAATTATTCACATAATTAACCTTAACAATGTTAACAAAGCAGTAAAAGCAGCATAATTATAATAACAGGTATTAAACATTCTTTTGGCAAGATACAGTATTTGCTTATGTTTAAAAAACTAAAATCATAGAAATCGAATGGCCTTTCTTCAAAATGATCACATATGTAAAACCATAAGGTGTTGTGGGTCCTTCATCTAGAAGAGGACCAATGCCATTAAGGGAGATGTCTTGACTTGCTTGTGAATTGGATATAAGTGAGGAAGAATTGCCCAAAGTCCTCAGCCTCACTATCTCTTAGAGAATCATAGAAATATAGTGACAAGACAAAAATCAGAATGACTGTCAGTGGTCTAGGATACAGTGCCTGACCTTGGCACCTTCCATGTCTGACCAAGCTCTAAGCACCTCAAAGCACCTGCTTCAGTTGCCTTAATGGCCATTGGAACAAATTGTTTTCATTTGTCCATTCTGCCAGTGAAGTCTTCTCATGCTTGTGGTAGACATCCCCCTAACTCACTGACAACTTTCAGGCCTGGTGGTTAACCTTGACCTGATTTAGTCAGTCTGCTAAAACTGTTTAACCACAATGTGGCTGCTACTCATGCTACAGTTTCTTAGAGCCACAGATGAGAGTTGAGTGTCAGGTGGACATTGAAGATGGATGAATAGCCCTTTAAAAAAAGAGCTTAGCAGGTCTCCACACCAAAGCTGCTAATCCTCTCAACGGTTTGTGCAACTCTCTTTGCTCCCTCCTTCAAAAAAAAGAAAGTTATAGCTATCTGAATGTGCAAACACTGGAAATTTCTCCCAAATTGAAGGATAAAGGATAAAGCTTTCTAGTATAAGTATGTAACTCAAACTTATGGCAACATTTTATAAAAAGAATTGCAGATACAAATGAATGTAAACTACAAATTCAAAAACAATTGTAAACATTTTGCAGATCAGACCTTGCTTTGGGCAAAATGATTTTTTGAATACAAAATTAATGATAAGCAAATAGGACAAACTGCTTCTGACAGTACAGAAAGGATTGGATTTTTCTTCCTTTAAATATATGTAAGAACATGGGGTGGTGGCAGAAAAGAATCAATAAAATGTTTGCTGATCAATAACATAGACATATGTCTAATACTGTTAGATATAGAACGATTGCTGATCTGACTTGATAAAGGGGAAGGCTCATCACCAGGAGCTCCCCACACTGAAGAAATCACAAGTCCAAATCCCTGTCCTTTAAAAAAAAAAAATAGAAATGTCAATCATTTGGTTGATGCAAGAAGAAATACAAAGCTAATCTTCATAGAGTCACTGCAACCCTTACCGTCAGAAAGCCTGCTAACTGGCAGAATGATTTGAATATTATGATAGGGTATAAAAGATGGATTTTTGTTCCAAGAGGCTGCTTGAGAATGAGGAGACTATTGTGCTGTAAATCAAATAAAATTCAGCTAACTCCTGCTCCTACCCAGCTTTAGGTCTAGTTCATTACCCTTTGTTGGATCTTTCATTTGAATACTTGATTTGACTCAACCTTGAACTTGTAATGAGCACATTTACTTCTAGCCCTTAAATAATTGTAAACAGCCTCATTGCATAGATCAGATAACAAGATGCTTGTGATCAACATATGTTGATCTTGACCTATTGGTAGTGGTCAGAATGAACACATCTATTTATTGTGAGATTATTCTTTTTAAAATGATGAGTCAATTATTTTCTTTCTCTTAATACTTCTTCTACCCTCAGTTAAATGAGAGAAAAGGAGGAGCAAAGAGAGGAAAAAAGAGATTTTGAGAAGAAATGGGGAAAGAATGGAGGGAGGTAGAATAGTGGTGGGCTGCACAACTAGGGATGTATTGTGGAGTGTCATATTAAGTGGCAGTGTCCTCTGTCATCTTCAGGGAGGAGAAAGAGAAAAGGAATAAGGAGGAGGAGTTAGTGCCATTTGCTTCTAGCAGTTTCAATTCTCCCCTTCCTGATTTAGGAACAGTGATCTCTTTTTAAGCACCAAATACCTGAAACAGTAAGTACCAGAAAAAGGTCCTCATCTTGCTTCAAAAAGCACTTCCCTTCACCCATAAGAACATTCAATGGGGCAAGTTCCATCTATTACCAGATCAAGACTCTTTTCCCACCACCACCAACAGATGCTTTTTCATCCTTCTACCCTTGTGTTCAACCATTCCTCCAATAGGTTCTTTCTGCTTCAAAGCTGAATAATTTCATGGTACCCTAACCTAGATCTCTGCTCCAAATGACTTCTGGGAGGAATAGAATAGAACTGGGATAGAGGAAGAATAGAATTGGCTCCAACTGGATCCTGGGATCTTTCCTTCAGGCTTTGTGGACTTATACTTAGCCCTTCACACATGGTGTCCTATCCCAATCTCTCTGTTCTTCAATTTTCTGGTCCTGCAGTTAAGAATGCTGCCACATTGGAGTCAGTGCAACCCAGGAAAATTTCTGTTATTATAAACATGCTCTGTGTTCTGTCTAGGTATAAACAATGCTTGCTGGAGATCCAGGAAGGTTTTCATTATCTTTATTTTACATTTATTCTGTTCTGAACTAATGGGTAGCCTTGTTAAAAAGACTGCAAAGAATCAGACAAAGGTAAGCCCCTTTATACTATTTCCCTTAAAATTTCCTGCTTTGTTCCTCCTTTCAGAACTGGGATTGGTCCCAGGTCTTCTGGGTTTCAATCCTTCTGACCTACCCATTACATAGGCTAGTTAAGCATGCATGTTAATGAAAAGTTGGTGACCATCCTTGACCCTCAGCTGGTCTGAGCCAGTTTAGCTCAGGCCCCTTCTAAGGAAAAATATACAGATTTCTTCCAACTACATGATTAAACAGTGTGCTCTTTCCTTATTCTGATTTATAGCTTCCTGCTTGTCCCCTGCAGGATCTCTTTTTGAAACACCCATTTGTTCCTATAGAATCTGTGGAAGCCAAACCATCATCATTTCTCACACTGTCATTTTGAGTTTGGAACTACAAGCATTTGGGAGGATTGGGGGTAGAGGAGAGGTTGATCCTTCCCGTTATTCTTCCCTCTCCTGAAGAAATATTTTTTGACATAGAATGCTCATGGCACTGAAAAGAAGAACAGACAGTGCTGCATTTTGTTATGAGTGGTCTAGTCCATTAAAGCAATCTCACTTCCAGCAGCATAATAGGTGATGGGGGAGGAAGTGCTGCAGGAGTGAATGTTAGCATCAGTTCATATTTTGTTTTGTTTTTTAAACTTTTATGTTTTAGGTTTCCTAGACCATAGGTGTCATACCCTCAATTGCCCACAAAATTCCTTCATGTAGCTGGAACCAGATTAAAATGGAACTGGGAAATGTTTAACAAAATAAGTAAAAATACAACAAAAATGATAATAATTTGTGGTTTTCTAAATCAATATATGGCCCACAGGAGCTGTTTCTATTTGAGTTTGACACCACATAGCTAGTTCAAATTTTTTATATTTGATATATTTTTTAAGAAGTTTGAGAAGTTTTTGGAGAAAATGCCCTCAATTTTGTTGATCACATGAATCAGAGATCCAGCCTCTATTTAAAAAAAAAAATTGACTCAATATTTACCAGTGATATTTACCTATAGATTTCTTTTGAATATTTTGATTCTCTGTGGTTTAATTTTCAAGATTTTATTTGTATCACCAAAGGGTTTTGGTAGGACAAATTATTCTATTTTTCTAAACAGTTTATGTAATATTAAAATTATGGAATGTTGGAAATGATTGTTTTTTTAAGATGTTTGATTTCAAGTTTTAAATAATTCCTTGTATATCCATCTTGTCCTGGAAGGACTTTTTTATTTAGGTATTCACTTATGGATTGTTCAATTTCTTTTTCTAACATTGGGTTGTTTAAGCAAATCTCTAAGCAAAATATAGCAGGAAAACCTTAAATTGGTAGTGACCCAAAAATGCAAAGAAACTTCTGCCTGAAATAGTTTGCCTCTAGTTTCTTGGCACCCAGAGAAAACTGTTTCCTTCCCAGACAGAAGAACAGGTAGTCTGGTGCTGATCCAACAAGACCTGGAGCTGCAGATCTGTGTACTTGTATCTAGAACTCCTAGAAATTTACATTTGGTGCTTTGATACTGAAGGAAGTAATTTTTTTTTATTGGGGGGGAGGGAAGTTTAAATTTTATGTTGGAATGGATATTTTTTATTGTATATCAAAAATCTAGAGTAGAGACATTTTTTTCCTTTGTGAGTTATAGTAATCTCATAAAGCTTATATAATCTTTCCTAGAATAAAGTTCTTAAATGAGTAAAATAAAATACATCAAATTGTAGGGAAATCAATTGTATTGAAATATAGTTAAAAAAATAAAAAAAAAAAACCAAAGATTAATGGCAACTGCTCTGGGCTATGTGTATAGATAGATAGATATAGAAAGATATAGTCCTTTGCATACACACAAATATGCATATATTAAAGTTAATAAAAGCAATTAAATTGACATTTCTTAAAGAACTGGCCTTCATTGGAGGCCTTTTCTCACATTTCTCTGTTCTTTTTCATATAGTGCCTTGTACTCAAAAAGTTAATGAATGAACCCCAGTTAATCTCCACTCCAACATACGTTTGATTTAAAATTACTTGGAAAACATGCATAATTTGAAGCTGTGTATAGACTTATTTGAATTTCATGTCCTATAATTTCACTTTTTTTCTTACTTTGAAACGTTTCTACAATTATTTTGAAGGTGGGATCAAAGTACTAATATATTTCAAGTATACGGTTTTACATTATACATTTTCTATATCTCCTAGCCACAGTCTTCTTGCCCTGGAGATATAGTTTTCCTTTGCCCTTAGGCCTGCTTTCCTGATTGGTGAATTCTTAGCTCCAACCACCATTTCATGAAGGGTACCAATCATGCTCATTTTTCTGTTCTTGTTATATGTTTTTTTTTTCTTCTATTAGAATATAAGTTACTGGAAGGTAGGGACTATCTTATTTGTTTGTATCTTAATCACTGGTACTCATCATAGAGCCTCATACATTTAAATCACTTAATAAATGTATATATGTATTGATCTATTTCCCTATCTATCCATTGGTCACCTACCTATCTGTCTGTCTACCATCTACCTACCTACCGACACATCTTTAAGTATAAAAATATGATCATAGTAACAGAATAATGGCTAAGCATCAGTGTGGTTAAGTACACAGAAGAAGCTCAGGATCAGCAAATTGCCCACGATGTGGTTAATTCTTTGTCCATGGTAACTAACAAAAAAAAAAAAAAGAGATGTTGCAGATCCCTCCTCCTTTTTTTCACAGACCTGTGATTCCTTTTATAATGTGAACTCCCAGTGAAGAAACTCCCTCCTTTAGTAAAGTTTGGGGTCTACTCTTCAAAAGTTTTTTGAGAATGGTCTAATCACATATCAAGGTTGTCCTGAATTAAAATGTAAGATGACAACAGACGGTCTTCTGCAGGTGATTTATGTACCTCATACATATAATTTAATAATATACAGATAATTGAAATAATATACATATAATTGAAAAAGTTTAGACAGTAAAAATCCAGATTAGTTCATTGTTCATCAATTTAAAAAAAAGCTTGAGAGGAAGGAACTTGGAGTGAGCTCCACCTCCAACCACTTCCAATACTTGTAAAATATGACTCTAAACAAATTTTAGAGCTACAGAATCCACAAAAGTGACATAGAGAAAGAAATTGCCCACAGAAGGCAACCTGGCAGGCCAACAGGAATTGTCTATCACACCTAGCTGGGGGCTGAGCTCAGTCCCACATGAGCCCAGACCTGGGGCAGCCCCAACCAGCTGCACAGACTGGCCAGAGCAGTCTTCAGGAGAGTAAATCAACAGTAGCTGTTGTGGTTTTCAGACTTCTCAACCCATAAACACCAAAGAGAAAGTAAAAGGTCAGTGGGGAATTCTGTTGGAACTGGGTAAGGGAAGAGCACTGTCAGGTTGCACCCTGCACCCAGGGCAAAAGGTGGTGGAGGCAAGGCAGCTACAGCTGCTGCCTCTGCCTCTTGAGCTTCTGGCCTGCAGATAGTAAGGGGACTAAATGAACATTCAGAGGGTAATCACTCTTGCTTTGACCTGCTTGGATCTGATTGTCCCCTTGGGTGGTGGTCCCAGAATGTGTGGGAGTGTGCCAGAGCTTGGGGTGTCTGTATAGAGGGTGCCCCCCTCAGACCTCTGACAACATTTCTGAAAAAACCAATGATTTGGGATATAGCTCTCTCCACTCTGAAAGCAGAGTTCTACCATGGCAAAGAGCTCAAAAGTAAAGTAATTGGCTGGCAAGATGAACAAGCAGAGGAAGCACATTCAGACCATACAATCCTTTTTTGGGGACAAAAAGGATCAAAACATGGAACCGGAAGAAGTCAACAAAGTTGAAACTCCTGCATCAAAAGCTTCCAAGAAAAAAATATAAATTTGTTACAGGCCATAGAGGAGCTAAAGAAGGATTTTGAAAATCAAGTAAGAGAAGTGGAGGAAAAATTGGGAAGAGAAATGAGAATGATATAAGAAAATCATGAAAAGAGACTCAATAGCCTGCTAAAGAAGACCCCCCAAAATCCTGAAGAAAATAACACTTTAAAAAATCGACTAACTCAAATGCCAAAAGAGGCCCAAAAAGCCAAGGAGGAGAAGAATTAAATTAGGCCTTGAAAAGCTGAATTTGCAAGATGGAAAAGAAATTTCAAAAACTTACTGAAGATTATAATTCCTTCAAAATTAGATTAGAGAAAATGGAAGCTAATAACTTTATAAGAAATCAAGATACTACAAAACAGATCCAAACAAATGAAAAAATAGAAGGCAATGAGGAATATTTCATTGGAAAAATCATTGACTTGGAAATAGATCCAGGAGAGATAATTTAAAAATTGTTGGACTACCGGAAAGCTATGATCAAAAAGAGAGACTAGAAATCATCCATCAAGAAATTCTCAAGGAAAATTGCCCTGATATTTTAGAACTGGAGGGAAAAATAGAAGTTGAAAGAATTCAATGATTGCCTCTTGAAAAAGATCCCCAGAAGAAAACTCCTAGGAATATCACAGCCAAATTCCAGAGTTCCCAGGTCAAGGAGAAAATATTACAAGCTGTCAAGAAGAAACAATTTGAGTATTGTGGAAACACAATCAGGATAACACAAGATCTAGCAGCTTCTACAGTAAGGGGTTGGAGGGCTTGGAACAGTGGTTCTCAATCTTCCTAAAGCTATGACTCTTTAATACTCATATGTGGGTGTATTTGGGCATATCTTCATGTGGACAGACCCTCCTGGAGACAGGTAGAGGAGTCTTGGTTCCTAAGACCATTGGAAATATGTGTTTTCCGATGATCTTCGGCAACCCCTGTGAAAGGGTCATTCAACCCCCAAAGGGGTCACAACCCACAGGTTGATAACCACTAGCTTGGAATATGATATTCCAGCAGTCAAAGGAGCTAGGATTAAAACCAAGAATCACCTAACCAGCAAAACTGAGTAAAATGCTTTGGGGGGAAATATGGTTATTCAATGAAATAAAGAACTTTGAAGTGTTCTTGATGAAAAAAACAGAGCTGAACAGAAAATCTGACTTTCAAATACAAGAAGAGAAACATGAGAAGGTAAACAGGGAAAAGAAATCATAAGGAACCTATTAAAGTTGAACTATCTACATTCCTACATGGTATAAAGATAATTGTAACTCATGAGACTTTTCTCAGTATGAGGATAGTTGAAAGGAATATATATGTATACAAATATATAACATATACACATAACATACACACATATGTATATAGATACATGTATATACACACATACATATATATGAATGTGCAGGGGAGTGTATATGTGTATAAATACAGATATGAATGTGTGTATATGTGTGTACATGTATATATAGACAGAGGGCATAGGATCAGTTGAATAGGAAGGGATGATACCTAAAAAATAAAATTAAGAAGTCAGAGAGGAATATAATGAGGGAAGGAGAAAGGGAGGTATAGAGTAGGGTAAATCATTTCATATAAAAAAGGCAAGTGAAAACTCTTACAATGGAGGGGAAGAGCAGGAAAGTGAAAGGGAGTGGGTCAACCTTACATTCATTGAATTTGGCTTAAGGAGGGAATAACATGCACGCTCATTTGGGTATCTTACCCTACATGATAGAAGGGAGGGCAGATAGGGAGTGAGGGTAGTTAGAAGCAAACACTTTTGAAAATGGATAGGGTCAAAGCAGAAAATAGAATAAGTGGGAGGCAGGATAGGATGGAGGGAAATATATTTAGTTTTTCACAATATAACCACTATGGAAATGTTTTGCATAACTACACAGGCACAACCTATATCAAATTGCTTTTACCTTCCTATTGTGGGTGGGTGAGGAGGGAAAAAGGGAAAGAATCTAGAACTCAAAGTTTTAAAAACAAATGTTTAAAAAAATGTTTGTTTACATGCAACTGGGAAATAAGATATATAGGCACTGGGGTATAGAAATCCATCTTGCCCTACTAGAAAGTTAGTGGGGGTATAGGGGAGGATATAAGAGAGAGCAGATTGGCAGAAAGGTTATTTAGTAGGCTTGCTATCTTGGGGTGGGGGTAGGGAAAAGATGGGGAGAAAATTTGTGACTTAAAATCTTGGGGAAATGAATATTGAAAATGGAAAATAAATTCAATAAATAAATAAAGAACAAGGAAATGAGCACTTAAAAAAAAAAAGCTTGACTATCTTTCTACAAAGTGGCTTCTCTGTTCCCTGGACACTTTAATTTTCCAATGATCTGTTACTTCATCATTCTGGGAGTTTTCTTCAACATCATAAATCACAGATCTATGTTGCTCTTGTTTATGTCTTGCCCTAAGTTTACCACTGAGAGGGGGCATAGAATGTGCTTTTCCTCACTTTCTACTGCCATCTCAAGGGTGCAAATAGAGCGCTTTGACTGTCTTCATGTCATCCATCCCGACCAATCACCAACTCCTATGTATAAGTTAGATTTAAACAACTCCTTGATAAGTTCAATAACAGTAAAAAAAAAAAAAGCTTCAACCATTATCTGTCAATTATCTGTATCAAGCATAAGAATAAATATTCATTGAAATGGGAAAAAGTGAATATATAATCAACAAAGCATTTGTTGTGGTGGATGTCTCATGTAGATTTCAATTTGAAGAATTCACTTTCAAAAATGAAAAGTCTTTGTTCAGCTTCTGTTAGTATGTTTCATCATGCTAATTTTATCAAGTTTTAAAATAACATAGACACTTCTCAGTGAGATCTACTATTGTTGAAGAGATTAACCTGATAACCCACACACGAAAAATAAGTGGATAAAGAATGATATTGTTAAGATTATCAACTGCATTTGGACAGAAGAATTAGAGAGTTAGGCCTTTAAGAAACATATGTTTTAATCAAAGCTATGAAAAAATGTCCAAATTTATCACAAAAATTTTTTTTCTGTGGATGAGATATTCAGTGACTCGTGTTTGCTGTGAATCAAAGTGAACCAAAATATTATTACTAAACACAGAGTTGTAATATTGGGTGCTACAAAGAAATAATATATTTCTTCTTGCCTATTTTGATAGGTTTCATAGGAATTCTAGGGTTTTTATATCTTTATTTTGAAGGTTTGGTATCATTGCTGACATGGACATATGAAATGAATATTCAAATATGTAAAAAAGTTTGACTTTTGTGAATTACTAAAAAGGAAATAGTATTAGTATGTGATGCTTTGCATGAGAACAAGCCTTTCAGATGTATCATTGTATAATGATTTTGCAAAGCCATATTCAAACTAGGATACATTTTCCTGTAAAAATAAAAGAGGTGCATGTTGCTAGCACACAAATCTCATTTATAACTAAGGCTGTATCTACATAAAGCCAAAACAACCAATAAATTCTGGCAGAGAATCAGTCAACCTGGTTATATGACTCAATGAATCAATTCAGGAAATTGGCAAATGTTCACAGCCTAAAGTGGCACTTCTCAGCATCAGAAGATCATTAAGACCTGGGAGGGACCTTAGCAAAGAATTGAAAGTTCTCTTAGTACTGCTTAAAGTCTCTCACTTTAACATGAGATAGATCCAGTGTCAAATTAAGCTGATTGACTAGGTGATCCGTCTAATAACACCTTCTATTTGTCCTGGATAGCCTACTGATATCTGGTTTAGTCTTTAAATCTCAGAGGTCAAAGGGGAAAGGGCATATTTGCTTTTCCATCAACTTGTTCAGTTCATGTCATTGACAACTTTTATGTAGACTTAAACCCATGTCATCTACCCCATTTAATATGATAAAAATCCTGACCAATGTCCCTGTGAATGTTGTTATATGACTCTCTCTCTCGCTCTGCAATTAATATGTGTCCATGTATATATATATATACATATATATATATGTACATCTATATATATCCATATATATGCATGCATATGCATATACAGAGATAAATGTGTATATATCTATATACATATGTATGTATATAAAATAAAACAAAGATACGTTTTTATTACAATTGCTTCTGACAAGAGAAAAGTCCTCTGGAATAGCTATGCACGATATATTTGTCCAAAATTACACTGAAAGTCTTCTTACATGTAGGATGACATATGTGTTGGGGGTGATTAGGGTTTCTCATTTTAGGTCTTGAATTTTCCTACTTTGAAATGTTGATTTACCTCCTGTGGGAGAGATTTCTCACTTCCTTGTGAACTTTTTGCCTTTCTGTTGATGGAAAGATCCTTGATTGTACAATCTAGTGCATTAAAAATGAATTTTTAAAGCTTGGGTTGACCGTATATTTTGAATATGCAGTAGTAAGTCAGGACAACATTCATTAATTTACTAAAGAAATTTAGGCAATGTCACTTTCTAAATTCATGGTTGTTACTAAACATTACATAAGTGATCAATAGCAGTACCTTACAATGCATAATTTTCTATATTCGAAACTAATTCTTCAGTTATTTAAAAAAATACAAACTTTATTGATGACTTTCCCTTTTTCTATTACCGTTATTTCTGGAAAATAAAGCAAAGCAAAACTTGACCCTATTCAGTTTGAATCCTTTCTTGTGACCGAGAAAAGTTATTAAGCTAAAACATCTGCCATAATGACTACATCTGTTAACATATACAATATTCTGTTCTAAGAGTTCCCTACTCTTTGCTAGGAACAGAGAGTTTGCGTTTCATCACCCCTTTTTCAAAACTTTATGGATTTTCCAGTTATTAGGAGTTACACTTTCTTTTAGATATCTCTTCATTTGGAGGTTATTATAAATCTTTTCTTCTGCTCATATTGTTCTGTATTAATTCATACAAATCATTTGATGTTTCCCTGAATTCTTCAAAGATGTCATTTTTTACTGAACAAAAATATTCAAATATATCCCCATAATATAGTTACTTTAAAAAGAAAACCAGACATTCTCCAATTGATGAACATTTTATTAGCATTTCTCGGGTAACACAGAGTGTAGCTATAAATAATTGGATGAATATTGAGCCATTGTTTCTGTCCTTCTAGTGGAATCCTTAGTTCAAGCATTCAACCAGTCAACCAAAAACTATTTATTAAACAATTACTAAACTGTGCTTGGTGCTGAGGAAATAAAAACATGGATGAAAGTCTTCACCATCAAGAAGTTTACCTTCAGTCAGTGGTCAGAACAGCTACATATATAATAAGGGCAACCTTGGTGTGTTGGGGTTATCTATACCTACTGCAGTACGTTCCATCTTTTATATTGATGTCCGGACAGCTATCTGCCTTTGAGCTGCATTGTTTCTACAACTCACTCTCACATTGACAGGATAGGCCTCTGTTCAACTGCCATGTGGTACACTAAAATTCTTTCAGGGTCCCAGGGCTAACCTTGGTATGGGGTAATGCTTTCTCTGTTTTGCCATTGTTCACTCTTTCAGTCATGTCCAACTCTTTGTGACCTCATGGACCATAGCATATCAGGTTCTTCTATCCTATACTCTATCTTGAAGTCTGTCCAAATTCATATTTATTGTTTCCATGATGCTATGTATTTATCTCATCCACCTACCATCCCTCTTTCCCTTTTCCTTCCATCTTTCCCAACATTAGGGTCCTTTCCAAAGTGTCCTCTCTTCTTAATGTGGCCAAAGTATTTAAGCTTCAGTATTTGACCTTCCAGTGAATAGCCTGAATTAATTTGATCTCCTTGCTGTCCAAGGGACTCTGAAAAGTTTTTTCCAGCATTACAATTTGAAAGTTCCAACTGTGTGGCACCCAGCTTTCCCTATAGTCTAGCTCTCACAACTGTACTTTGATACTGGGAGACAAAACAAAACAAATGAATTCAAAAATAAACAAACAAACAAAAAACCAACAACATAATTTTGACCAAACAGACCTTGTTGGCAAGGCAATAGCTCTGCTTTTTGGTAGGCTGTCCATATTTCCCACAGCTTTCTTTTCAAGAAGTAAGCATCCTTTAATTTCATGGTTGATGTCACTGTCTGCGAAGATCTTTGAGTCCAAGAATATAAAAGGTAACAATGCTTCCATTTCTTCTCCCTCTATTTGCCAGAAAGTGATAGGGAAATTTGCCAAGATCTCGGGGATTTTTTATGTTAAGTTTTAAGCCAACTTTTACACTCTCCTCTTTCATCTTTATGAAGAGGCTTCTTAATTCTTCACATTCTGTCATTAGAGTGGTATCATCTGCATATATGAGATTGTTGATGTTTCTCCTAGCAACCTTGATTCCAGCTTTTGATTCCCCCAGCATGATATTCTCCCTACTCATGGCTTTCCTCTTGCATTAGCCACTCACAATGATGATAGTTTTCAATCTCAAATGTAACTTACTATTTAGCAATAATGTAAAAATAAAAAATATAATGTTGTAGGTAATCACATAATAAACCAAATGAAGGAACACAAATGTATTATGATACATGTACATATAAAACTGAGTCACCCTCTTCCATCAATATACGCAATATCTGTAGGAGAGAGCGGGCACACATTATCAGAAACCTGGCAGGGAAATAACTGAGATAGGAAAATCCATATTGCCTTGCTACCTCACAATTCTAGCCTGCAAAACTCTCATGGTAGTAGTACATTCAGGAATAACCATACCACATAGAACTCTCTCTGTGAATTGCTTTTCTGATGATTCTCACTGCTAACCAACTAGTCAGAATCCCATCTCTTCAGGATATTATTCATCCAATCACATTGTAGCAAACAGAGCTTATAGAAACACTCTTCATATTGGTCCTTTAGGCAAAAGAAGCAAGCCTTTCCAGCTCATCATCATATACCATAAGTTTACATTTTTTTCATTGTCTTAGCATTTTTTTTCCTATAAAGCAAAACAAATGCAAAACCTCTTTCCTGTAATACCATGCACAAGCAGGTTTCCAAAAGAATGCTACTGTGAACAGCTTTTAAGGTTTGGATTACACAGTATAGTGAACACTCCATTTATTCCATTACAAATCAAGGCAAACATTCACAACAAATCATAATATAATATTCACAACATTATGTCTTATCACAGAAAATCACAATATAGTGTTCATAACAGCTTAACATTAGAATGGCCACACAGTTTTCACTACAGTAGCCACAATATTTAGAACAAGGAACCAAAGAATAATCATCTGGTATCCCTAAGGGGGAAACCCTCCTTACTTAATCATTCAATCAATTCACAATACAATAATCAATCTTCTACTCATGGGGCAACCACTAAATCAGCCACTAATCTAGATTCACAATTACTAACTATCATTAATCCTAAGTACAGTCATTAGAAAATTACACAAACCCTCCACTCCTCAGCGTCCAGCAAACCTAAATTTCATCAGGCATTCTATATCGGAGGAGAGGCCTTTTCCTCATCTTGACTGAGGGTGGTCTCTCAGATTCCCTGGATCCCCTTCCATGGTCCCAGCTCCTACCTGAATCCACCAAACAGTCACCTGGGTTCAGGGGCAGACATCTCCCAGGTTCTTGCCCAGTCCTCAGAGGTAGACAGCTCCCAGGTCCCTGTCCAGTCCTATGGGCAGTCCCTGGCACACACCAAAGTTCACATGGTCCAACACATCTCAACAAACCCTTCACCACTTCTGTTGCCAGGAACTCAAGGATCCACTAAGTCACAAACCAACAAAGGCTTATCCTGGTCATGCTTCTTCAGTCCTCCAGCAGTTCAGCTGACCCTAGGACCCAGAAGGAATCTTAGCCTTCCAGGAGGCCTTCCAGGCAGTCTTCTCAGTCTTCCAGGTAGCCTTCACCAGATTCTGGTCTCAAGAAAACTCCAACTCAGTTCTCAGTCAGCAGCCCAGCTCCCAGATGCTAGGATAATCCTGCTTCCTCCAACAGGAGGAAGATTCCTGATTCTGTCTCTCTGTCTCTAGAACTCTTCTTATATACACATATTGGCCTCCTGTCTCAGCCAACCTCCTTCTGCAATGTCAGCAATGGGAGACAGAGCTCACACCTTCCGTACTTAGCCCTAAGTTACTAAGGGCTAAGTATCTGCTAAATTGATTACTGTTACATATCCCCATTCTGTTTTTCCTTCTAAAACAAGAGGAGTCCCAAAAGAGCAACAGGTGCTTCTGAAAGACTTCGTGTCTCTTTATTTCTAGATGTTGCTAAAGGTCAAAGCTGAAATCTAACTCTTTATTCAGTCAGTTGGAAATTGGGGCAAATTTTCTCCTACACTAACTGATATTCCTACTGTTTTCTTCAGACAGCTCTTACAAACCTAGGTTTTGACCCCTTCTGAGTCTATCTCTTTTATAGTAAGTTTTCAGTCTTAATCTATGTCCTTGACATTGTGTTGCTTCATGATGACATACTAGTTTTAGTAACTGAAATTTATTTCTCTGCACCCTTTAGACTATCAAACTTCAGTTTGATATACTACATACTTTATAGGAAAAAATAATATTTATATTTGTGTCACAGTTCATTTTCAGTCCAAAACTTTTCCAATCTCTACCTATACCTATTTCTTTATACCCATATTTTAGCATGTTTTATTAAATAAAAGTTATTTTCCTGTTTCTTTATGGTATTGAACTGTATATCTCTAAAGAATCAGTATCTTGCATTGCTCACCAGTTGATTTAAACATTTTTCTTTTATGCAAAAGTACTTTTTCTGTCCCTTTTGGCACTAATCTGCTACACATAAAAGGGATAATACCTTACATATAAGTAAAAGATATAAAATGAATACAAGGCATTTTTTTGGGGGAAAGAACATACCAAATTTTGCGGGGAATGGAAAAAGTTTCATATAGAAAGCAGTACTTGTGCTGAGTTTGGGAGAAAAGTAAGGATTTTAAGAGGCAGATTTAAGCAGGAAGTACTTTCTAGTCATGATACGTAAGTAGCCAGTTCAAAGACATAGGCATGAAAACAGTGTCACATGTATGTTAACAGTCAGAAGACCTGTTTGATTGAACTTTGTAATTCATGAAAAGTAGTAGATAATATATCTGAAAAGGGTCAAGTTTTGAAGAGTTTTAAGTGCTAAACAAGAGTTTGTATTGGATCCTGGAGGCAATGGAGCTAATTATACTTAATTAGAGTAATAGAGTAACATGGTCAAATCTACACATTATGAACATTACACTGGCAATTTTGTGGAAGATATTTTGTAGAACTCTGCTTGAGGTTGAGGCCAAAAATGATAACATTTCAATTATCTAGATCAGAGGTGATAAAGGCTCAAACTAAGATGGCAGTTACGTGTTCAGAAAGAAAGAAGCATGTGGGAGGGATGTGTGATTACACATGTAGAATTGGGGAAATGAGAAAGTCAAGTTCTAAATTTGGATAATGATGTATAGTGCCATCCTGAACAGAAATAGGGAAATTCAGGAGAATAGTGGGAGCTGCAGAAAAGATAATGAGTCTTGTTTAGCTTATGTTGAGTTTGAGATACTTTTGGGACATGAGATAGAAACGTATTATTTCAATAGTTGTTTTTTTTTTTTGTGATTAAGCACTGAAACTCAGGAGAGAGACTAAGGGTAAATATTTATGTCTATTGATATATATGATTGCGTATTGATAATGTATATCTGAGTCCTTTGAATAGAGATGGCTAATTGAACTCATGGGAGCTGATAAAGTCACCAACTAAAAGTATACTGTAGAAAGAAAGGGGAGGTCCTAGAACAGAAGCTTTTATTCTCATCTATTTTAAAAGATATTACCTTTTATATTCAGTTCAAATAACCATTTTCAGTTTATTTTAGTCTCTGGTTTAAGATTTGTTCTAGACTTCTTCTACCAAGCTGTTTTCCAAGTTTCCCAGAAATTCTTATTCAAGAAGGAGGCATTAGTAATTTTATGCTCTTGTGTAATTTTTCAATTCTTTACACTTTCCACATTACTGTAATCTAAAAAAAAAAAATTACTCTGTTTAGCCTGAATGTGGAACCATTTCACTGCTTAGTAATTAACAGATAAAATCTGTCACAATAATGTCATTATAGATCATAACCAAATAAAAGGTAAGTACCCGATGGTATACTTTTTTGTTAAACAACAGTACACATATATTAAAGCTTTCTTTTCCAACCTAGGAAAATTACAAGTTCTTTTTATGGCAATAATCTTCTGTATGTTATTGGAGGCTATGGAACTGGAGGTATTTTGTTACATTAATATGTGAATATTAACAAAGTCTTCCTTTCCTGCTGAGATGATTACATTACAGGTTTATATGAGGAAACCAAATACTTTGTCACTTTTCTCATGTAGACACTTGTCAGAAACATACTTGTAGCTCAATTTTTATGTTTATAAGGAGAGGTATTGTTTTAGTGCCTGCAAAAAGGCAGAACAAAAGTCATTTATTCCATCCCTTTCCTTCTATCTTACTAAGTAAACATGGGTGATTTTCATGGTTCCAGACTAGCAACCACAGTCATGATGGGAGTTGAAATGCTCATCTTGAATCCAATTGTTGATTCAATTTGAGGGCAGCATCTAAAGCAGAAACAGACATCATATACATATGTATACACACACACAAACACACACACATATATATATATGTATATATATATATATATATATATACATACATATATATATAAACATAAATAAATAAATATATATGTATATGTGTGTGTGTAAATATCTATCTATGCATTTTGTTGACTGGTTATGGCTGTGCTTCTGACCTACAGATAAGCTTAAATAGACACTCATACAATATGCAAAAAGAGTTGAGATCCCTCCTTTGCCTGGAATAGAACACTTAACAGCTATAATTCAGCAAAGGAAAACAAAAAGCAAAAAAACTGATGGATGGAAGTAGCATCAAGGACCAGCAGATGTCAGGATAGTAGAAGAAATAGTCCAGCAGAAGACATCAGCAGATATCAGGTAGGCAGAGAAATCAGTAAAACACAGTTTTAGAATGGAGGGGTTCCATCCAGGGTGAAGGCCAGGGAGGGTCAATTACTCATGTCACACATGTTCCTGAGGCCTCTCTTCTATGATATCCCTTACTGAGTGTGTTCCTACTGCATGTGCTCTCTCCATTGATAGTATGGGAATTTGTGAAGGAGTATTCTCCTACATACATATGAGCATTTTCCTTGCTAGTTATCTTGCTTTACTGTTTCATTAAATGCCATTTGAATTTCTGATAAAACAAAACTTTTGGTGGAGAAGCATTAGTCATAGTCTTGAATAACTATAGAACCAAGTATTTCCTTGAACCTAGGATAATTTTTCAAGGGCCCACATAAACTCTGAGAGGTCTGAGTATATGGACAACATGGATAATATCAATTGCTTTTAGGTTAGTTTAGCTGAATGTGCTGGCATACTTTCAGATAAACATTACCATTGGCTTTTAATTGATCATGCTTTGTACTTGCCTATGGTTATTAGATAAAAAGAAACAAGTTGTGAAAATTCTACTTAATTCCTTTTTTAAGTGTCTAAAGCAATTATCCCCTAGCATAAATTTGAAATGTATCTCTCTGTAACTTGCAACTGTTGTTCCTGATTCTACTGCATGTGCAAATCAGAAAAAGTTTCTTTCTTCCTCTACGTGACAACACTTCAGATACATGTGTACCCCGACTATCCTCTTGGTTAATCATGTCCGGTGACCTTATTCAGTCTTCATAAAGCATTGATTCTGAAGGCCTTCACGAAGGTTATCTTCCTCTGGATGTTTTTTAGGTTGAATTTCCTAAACTATAGCACCTAGGACTAAACACTATAATCTAGAAATGCCTGCGATGTAGAAGCAGATTGCAGAGAAATTTCTTCCCTACTTTTGGGCAGTAAACCCTTTTTAATGAAGATGGAAATTTTGAAAGTGAATATTTTCTGAACTTCTTTTAAATCTTTTATTGTCAGTTTCTTTTCAATTTTTATACCTCAGTAAGAATCCCAACCTACATTTATACAGTAATTTAAGGCTTTCAGAGTGCCTTCCTAATAAAATATTCTGAGAGGTAGGTAGTATAATTACTGTTATATCCATTTTGCAAAGAGGAATCTGAGTCTTTGAGACATTAAGTTACTTGTCTATTGTCACAGAGCTACTAATTGTCTAGGTGGAATTCAAACCTGGATATCCTAGTCCAGTACTCTATCAATGACATCACCCTGCTTCTGTCACTCAAACCTAAGTTTCTGTTCAAAATTTAATGTATAGAAATGTATTTATATCTTCTGTGAAAGGAACAGAAGCTAAAATATTGACTAAATGATGATACATCCATCAGTTCATGCTATGATGTTGATCATCGTTTCCTCCTTTTGGGGCTGCAATTTCCATATCTGTAAAATGAGAGCTGAGCTAAGCTGTACTCTAAGGCCTCCTCTAGCTAGAATGGCAATTATCATAAGGTTATTAGGATTTTACTTTAGATGCTGACATGGAGGAAAGGAACTGTTTCTCTGGCTGACCAGCACCAATCCCTTGCCTTATCCCAAACTATTAAACCCCATTCTTTAGGCACTTTCCCAAAAGAATGAATTTCTCTTGCATCTAGATCAATATAGATTAATGAGGGGAATCAAACACAGAAAGATCACAGTCAAAGTCACCTTTACCTATCAATGCCACCTTCCTCTACTGTTTACAAATTCCCCTCCGCCCAAGATTGCTTCCTTTAATATTCTTTCAGTCTTATCACAATAATAATTAGCATCTATATAGTACCTGAGAATCTACAAAACAATTAAAATTAGATTTTCACAATTTTGTGAGTCAGGTGTTATTGTACTGATAAGGAAACTTAGACTGAGAAAAGTTAAAAGACTTGCCCAGGATCATACATCAAGCATGTCTCTGAAACAGGATTTGAACCCGTTTCTTGCTTTCCAGTGTTGAAACCAACATTGCCTCTAATTTCTGATGCTTCCAGAAATGGAAGCTTTCAGTCAGATAATACATCTCTTAACACCTTCGCCAAGACTGACTGACCCTTTTCCAAAATCTGCTGATACTTAAACTCTTTTTGATACCCTTGCTGAGCAACTACCTCTATTCCATTACATCTAGATCCTTTTTTCTGACGTTTTGTTTTTTGCTAGTCTATGAACCTCTGAGTCATTCTCCATCACTGTGTATACATTCAATACTTAATTCCTCCACCTCCTTAATTACTATGAATTAACATGCACCCATCCATATATAGCATGACAGTCTGGTCCCATTCTCTTAGCGTCAGGCAAGCTATGTCTATCTCTAGGCTTCTCAGGTATCCTGAAGGATCTCTTTTTCTTTTTTTTGGGCATCTTTTTCTTCTTAATTTGAGCCCCCAACTATGTTGTCCCATGTGATAGGGGGCTAGTGACTAGCACCCCAGTTTCACTTAACCATTTAATGTTGATTGCCTTTTACAAATGGATATTAACTTCAAAGATACAGTGAGAACAAACATACAAACATTTCCTCCAAAACCTCTTGGAAAGTATCAGAACTCCATACCACCTCAGGCTCTTGGAAGAGTTAAAATCAAATCCTGGTTCAATTGCTAAATCACATTGGTCCCTCCAAACTCACTTCCAAAGGTGGCATTGCTGCAGATGGTTCATTCTGCTGAGCTCTTATCCTGAAGGTCTTTTCAAAAATTGTTCCTTGTTCATCAAGGTTTTGATGCTGGTCTGGCTATAATATATAGTCTGTCTTCCAACCTTCAGATTCCCAAGGCCCATTCTTCAGACTTTGAGAATCCCAGAGTTGGCAGTTCCTCTCTTTGAAACCAGAATGGAAAAGGACAAGTGAAAAGTTGATGAAAGCCCTATTTCTTTGGTGCTATATAAACTGAAAGGGGAAAAGGTCCTGGAGCCCTAACTTTTATGGTATGGTTCCACCATTGAATGTCATCACACAACTAAAAAGCAGCTGAAGAGAATGAGGAAAAGAATGACAAAGGGGAAGCTGAAGTTGACACTGGTCTTTTAAAAATCATGAACTAGATCTGCCTCATATATAGATCTTTAGCTTCACCTTGACCTTTCACTATTCAATATAATTTACTCCAAGTTTCAGAATTCCTAGTTTCTATTCTGATTTCTACTCTGACATCTGGTGTTCTAAATGCTGAAATGAGATTTAGGAAAATGTAGTTAGAGTTATAGGTCTGTAAGGAATTGCTGTGGATGTCCCTTCACTTTTCTGGGTTTGTTCATTGCTGAAATGAGAGTGTTGGACTAGATGGTCCTTCATGGACCTTCAAGTCACTAAAAGTTTGTGATTCCAATCAAGGCTATTTTGTGGTGCTATTTTTTTAAAGGTATATGCTGCATCCTTAGGGAAGTGGAGATTAAAGGTACGTAGCTTGTGCTCTGGGGAAACTAAGGGACCTGCGAGGCAAAGGGCTAATCTGGTGAAGTAGGGCCAGCTTGCTGGGAGAAGGGAACTGAGTCAGATGACACTAGGACATGGGAAACAAGGAGCTTGGAGATAGAAAGTAATGACAAAGCAAGGAATGTCCTATGAAGAGGTCTAGCAAGTCAGTGATTATAGTGAATTGTGCTAGTATATTCACAGGTCCATAGGGATGAAGTCATCCTGAACACTGGAACCATCAATGCATATGTGAGACTATGTCTCCTGCTTCTTGCCTTTTTCTCCTACTCCCAGAGTCAATCCTTTCTCATGCTGCTATGCTATAATATCCAGCCAGAACAGGATCTCACCAATACCATCCTTATCCACATGATACAACAACTTGCCTAACAATCTTTAGTTCTAGATGGGAACCAGTGACTGTTTAATACTATCTTAATTATGACTAGTACTATTTAACTCTTGTTTAGTAAGGCTAAAGAACTATAGCTATTTGGCAGAAGATAGGATTGATTGTAAATACAACTCAGTTGTTAATGTATTATAATGACATATAATACCATATTGATGTTATATTAATTACAATTAATTATTAATCTGTTTGAATATATTACTGTATCTGTTTACATATTAATTCTATTGTCCTAAGTTTGCTTCTTTATACATTCACTACCCAGAGTGATACCAGGCTGATGAGAGTAAAAACAGAAGCAGTTAAACATGATTATGACATTCTTCATTATAGAGAACATTTGTTCCTAGGGATTTAAAGCCTTCACCATATTATTATTCAATAAGGTCTTTATTTATAGTGTGGGATATTTGATGTCTCACTGTTAAAGGATATCTTGAGGATAATATTAAAGGAAATGCTTTATATTAGTTAGTAGTTAGTATAGAAGGGCAGTGATAACTAGAGTAAGACAATAAAGTTTGGTTTTCCAGGGTTCTAAAGATAGTCCACTTCAAGGAGTAACACTGCATGCCAGCAGCAATCCTCCAATTATCTGTCTCCATGTCTCACAGTTGTCAGCTAGTACCTTTCTACATGTTATAACTATCCTGGATTCCTCACCCAATCCCCCATTCTACTACTGAGAGTTCTCATTCCCTTAGTATCCCTCTCCTAGAGTCCACCTTCCCACACCACTATGCTTCTTACCTGCCAATTCCTTCTCATTTTGCGCTCTCCAAGGTGGAGAGTGATCTTTCTCTCTCTCACGCTCCCGAGCAACCCAAATCAATTTTGTTTGGTTTTAGTGACACAATGGATGGGTTAAAGAACCTCTCAAAATATTTATATCTATAAAATTAATACTATTGGCCACACTTTTATATGTAGAGAAATTGAGAAAGGGAATAAAAAATAAACGTTAATCCCTACATTATGAAATCACTTAAGAATAAGATGCATCTCAGTGTCCATTTAGCCTATTGAAAAAGTCCACTTATTTATTCTACCAAGTTAGAAGGGGTAAGCCAAGACAACTGGTCAAGGAAGAAATCAACAAACTTCTACACATCTTTGGAAACCATGGCAGGTCACTGAAATTTAAATGATTTTGTAATCTATAAATGATGAATTACTTGATCAACCAACCAATCAACCAATAAGCATCTATTAAATACTTACTTCAGTGCTAAGAGGACTGTGCTAAGAACAATGAATTTGTATCAAAAGTAGTATTAATACTTTCAATATCCAGTTGCCCCAAGCCCAGGTCATCTATCCAGTAGAAACCGATGAAACAAACAAAAACTTTTCCTCTTAATCTCCAACTAACTATTATTAAGTAGCTTAGACCAAGGATAAAATGGAAGCTGTGAGAAATTAAAATATCAATAAGGACTGATCTCTGCCTTAGTGAGAACACATATTATTCCTAAGTCTATATTGAAGGCCAGTTTTCAGCTGTGGAAACCATTGCCGTAATGCTCCATGCTTAGCTGTTTCCCATTGCAATACTCTGATTTCTCCAAGACTCTTGTTCTGAAATCATCCCAAGGGATACAGCCTGCAGAGAAGCTGCAATGACTAAAACTATAGTTGTTCTGAAGCATAATAAACAGTAGATCTATCTTGCTGTCTCATTAAGTACAATTGCACTTGACTTATCTGAGCTATAGGATCCTGTGTTTAAATTCCTCACTACTCACTGTTCCAAGGAATTTGAAAATGCATAACAGCTTTTATAACTCTACTTTAAAGATAAAATGAAAGAGGAAAGTTTAATACCTTAAAATGAATAGAAGTGTCACACCAGAGATTCACTATTTACTCTGAATTATATCGCTTTTATTGGCGACTATACAGCTCTTAAGGTTAAATAAACAGTTTCAGGAATTGACTGACTCCTTCATTTGTATATAGTGTGCTCAAGTGTGGTAACAGCTTTAGAAGCTTCATAGTAATGCATGCTTTGAGCAAATGCAGGCATTGTGTCCTCAGATATTATTTATTCAACATTTGTCATGCATTTCAATGACTGTATGTCTCAGTATGCATAGAAAGCACTTCTCTCAGAATCACCATCCAGAGATTCTTATCTTCTCAACAGAAGCCAGGCAAGAGAAAAATATCTGAAGAAATCAATGCCACTCTCTGGCAAATACTGAATAAACTTGCTGCCAGTCAAAAATGTGTGTTTGAGAAAATTGATCATAAGTAAACTTCAACTACTTAACATATTCACACACACACACATATACACACACAAAACTGAATTGCAAAACATTAAATATTTTTGACCTTCTACAACCTTGCTCATCCTCTTGGTCAGAGGGTGTTGTTTCCCTGCATCAGAAGAGGCCTACACACGCTTTTAAAGCCACCCAACGTACTATTTAACCATTCATTTCAATTCAACTGAGCAAGAATTTATTAAACTACTATGTGGAGTATGCTACACTGGGCCCTGGGACTTCTAAAGACAAAATGAAAAGAATCTCTGCCCACAAAAGCATTTACATTCCATTGGGGGAAAATGCTATATATTCATACAAGTAAATATAACATATATGCAAAGGAAATAGAGAATAATTTTAGAGGTGGGGAAATGCAAACAAAAGGTTGTGGGTATGTGTGTGGGAGGGTGGAGTAGAAAGGAAAGGTCATGTGTAGTTGCCTCTTGATCTAGCCTGTGAAGGGAGTTCAAGAGTCTAAAAGAAGTTGGTGAATAAGAATAGAATTTCAGGCTTGGGGGCACCTACAAAGTCATGGAAGCAAGGGGTGGAATATTGTATGAATAGCAAAAAGAATAGTTTGACTGGAATAGAAGGAAGTAATGTGGAATGCCTGGAAAGATGGTTTGGAGAAAGTTTGTGAAAGGTATTGAGGGTCATACAGAAGAATTTATCCTAAATGAAGTATGAAGCCTTGAAACTTTGTGAGCAGGGAATGCACATGGTCAGACCTGGGTTTTAGCAAAATATTTTGGCAGCTAGGTGGAGGATAGATTATAGCGGGAGAGATTGAAGGCAGGGAGGCCAATTAGGAGACTATGACAGGCATCCTTTAAAGGAGTGATGAGGGGCAGATTCAGGATGATGGCCATGTACATGAACTGAGGATATAGAGATAATCATCTTGGGTATATGAGTATAAAACTTTAACTCAGTTGAGTATTTGTGAAGTACTTAGTATGTTCACATTCCAGGCTTCAAGGGACTTATATTCTGACAATGGGATGGAGAGCAGAAAAGTTAATACAAGTCAATTTAAGGATGGGGACAACAATGGACATGAGGCTTGTCCAAGGGAAGATTTCAGGGAAATCTTCTTCTAGCTGTTTGGGGGAAAATGTAAAGTGTTATAAGTGGAGTAATATTAATTAATCAATTTGAAATAAGTCACGAATAGAAGGATTGGAGATAGGTTGTGGGGTTTTTTTAAAATATAAGTTCAGAAAATTATATTAGCATGTTTCAATGCTAATTAATTGCTGTGTTTTCCCCCACTGACTTGAAAGTATAGGTTCTATTTAGAATGCTATTTCATCTGAATAACTTCTGTTATTTTCAATTGAAAAATCATTTATTTCATGTACTCTTATTGATACAAGTTTGATGGATAACCTTCTTTAAAGCAGATTCTTGGCATTAGGGATCCACAATAAGAAAGAATCAGAATAGCAAAATTCCTCTCTCTTTGCTGTATAGTTAACTGTGTTTGTAATCTAACCAACAGTTTCAATTCTTTGCATTCCCCAGGATTTCTTCCTGTCACAGAGATCCTTTGAAATCTTTTGGAGCTTTATAGGTGAAAAGAGTTTAGAAATAAGGCAAATATGTGAGAAATATTTTACTACCATATTCATATGTTTTAATTAAAAAAAAAACTGTGTCCTTATACACTTACATATGATGCCTTATTTAAAGAAAAATGCAAATGATAGAATGAAAGAATAATATCTCATGAAAATTCTATGACTATACTGTGTAACAGTGGGAGAAAATGTATGTTAAGAAAATTTTCTAACAGATGTTTAGTACTTAATTTGTAAACATTAATTATTTTGTGAATTTTCCTTCAGAAGTTTTCACAGTTTATTGAACTTCAATCATTAGTGGAAATTTAAAGGCAGAATCCTGAAATTTTAGATGGTAAATAAGTTATTTCTTTATTAAATAAAAAATTAAAAGTGACAAATTTCCCCATAATCCACTAACATAAGAGCAACAAATGCTTGCTTTTATCCTTTTGATAGTTACACAGAAATTTTAATTCTGTCTATCAATCAAAGCAACAACTAAAAATAAAACCTGATCAGTAGTAACATTGTAGAACTGTTACATATTTCACTAAAGATGGAGTGGTTTAGTCCAAAATGATATTTGGGGTCTTCATGAGTTTATTGGGTTTTAGTATTTCAGTGTTCCGTGTGGAGTAATGTTTAGCCAGAATACTTTTATAACTCTTTAATAAATACCTTATAATATTAATGGAAAAGGAAGATCTTCCCTGTCCATGGGTAGGCCTATGTGACCACGTGTGTCCCCTTTTCCTTTAGAACAGGAGCTGTGTAACCAGGTCTAAAGCTGTGAGTCACATAGAGCCCATTGGGGGAGGAGCTTGCTTAGGGGGAGGCTTGCTTAGGGAGAAGCTTGCACCTTTTGGTACTAAGCTAATTAGGCACTGAATCATGAGGTTTGTGAAGCTTTCTGGCTCTGAGGTTATTAGTTGAAAACTATATATACTGGAAGGTTGGTATTTTACTTTGGGGGCTTGTTCATGACAAGGACCTTTTGATTCCCTGGACGGGACTCTGAGTAGCTGTTTGTTAAGGGGCCCTGACTACTCTGGGATTTGTGCTCTTCCAGTTTGGTAGTATGTGTAGGTGGTTGTATTACTTTTTTCAGACAATAGGAGCCCTGTCTGTTGAAACTGTGCTATTTTTTCTGCTTGTATTTTCTACTCATCTGTAATAAAAGTAAGATTGTTTTCCCTTTTAAAAGTTTTCTTACCTATAGCAAAGGAAATGTCCTTCCTGGGTGTGCTAGGGTGCTTGCTTTTACATGCCTATGAATGGAAGTTGATTTATTTGTGATATTTCAATAACTGCTAGATATGACTTTTACATTTAGTGACAAGGCCCATTGCCTACATTTTTGAGCTCATAACACTTTCTTCAGGGTCTTATTTAGGGAAATTTGAATTTACAAGATGCTATAATCATAAGGGCAAAGCAATTGCCATGTGGAGGTGGGAAGACAACAACTGTTGTCGATACCTGAGCCCAGGTTGGAACATACTAGAATATTGTGTTCAGTTCTGGGAGGCAGGTTCTAAAAGGATAATGATGAATGATATAACATATAGATTAGCTAGATCTGAAAGCTAAAGTCCCTTGACACTTAAGGGCTGTTTCACTGAATTGGAAATCATTTATCTAGGATAAGAGAAGACTTAGGGCAAGCATGAAGTGAACCTACTTCTAGCCTTCTGCATTTTAGTAACTTAATCTGGAATATTTTCCTTGTATGAAAACATAAATCTATGTTGTTTCATCTTTATTCCATTGTTCCTCAGTCTACCATTTAGAATCACACAAAACAAGTCCAGTCTTTTTTATTAATGTGATGCTTTTAGGGAAAATTCAGCTAACTTACATAGCAGGATATGGAAATCTGAGAAGATTTTTACATCACAGCTAGAAAATCAGAAGCTGAACCAATGCAGGTTCTTGCCAGCGTATTTGAGGTCATAGATATTAAGTTATGAAAGCTCAAGAATGAGAATGGTTTGGTGTGCCATTACCATGTTGTTCAAATTTGAAATATTTCTTCCAGAGTGAGTTGGTAACAGCAGAATGATTAGAAATTTCCTGTCTAACACCACTAGATAGCAATTTCAGAGATAAATTCTCTAAGGACTGATTAAATCCATAATGGAAAGAAATCATACACTTTTTTTTTTCTGGTTACTTCAACTGCTGAAATGTAGTCACTTGTCATTTCTGCATCTATTAATTTAATATAGACATCATTGTAAAAGGATATTCCCTTCTTGGCAAACAAAGTATTGTGTTAACCATGATGGTAGAGTGGGAGTTGGCATGAAGGATTTTAGGAAAGTCTGTGATGCAAAATTAAGTTTAATTCAATAAATATCCCTTAGTTTTTTTTGATTACTGAAATTTGCATACTATACAAAGTAAAAATGGAGTTTGTTGTTAAATCACTCATTAGCGTCTGTTTCTTCATGGTCCTATGGATGATACTGTCCACGGGATTTTCTTTATAAAGGTACTGCAGTGGTTTGCCATTTTTTTTTCTCCAGTAAAAATGGAGGTAACATGGCTTAATTTTTCATCAGTGACTCTGTCATTTTGAAGGTCACCTTCCCTAACTGTATTTTGTTTTTTGCCAACATAGAACTCAATAATAATGACATAGTGAGATTTTTTTTTTTCCATGAGAATGTTATGAAACTATCCCACCTATTCATATACTTACCTTGAGGCCCCAAATTTATTTTCTTATAAACACATTAAGAGAATTTCTGTTTGCAGTGTTTTGGGTATAGATTTAGACTCCCATTTTCAGTCCTCAGATCAAGTACTCCTCTCCTGTACTAAATGTTGAATCTTTTCTTTGCATGGAAAACTTATTCATATTTCTACTTATATTCTCTCCTATACACAGACCCTTTAAATTCCTGAGCCCTCTACTCTCAAAGCTTTTTTAGTCACTCATTATCATTGAAATTATTTCCCCCAAACCCTTAGCAACTGTGACATAATACTAATGCTCAGTTTAGGCCTCTTCTTTCAACACAAAGCAGGTAACTTCTAAGAATCAAAACAGCCCTAAGGTGACTTTGTGATTTCCATAAATAGCTCTAGGGAATTTTGAACTATACCTTGTTCATCATTTGAAAATATCCTGCACACCAAATAATTATAAAACTAATGATTCAATGAATATTAAAATTTTTACCATGTGCCAGGCACTATGCTAATTAGTGGAAATACAAAAACAAATAAAAAGAAAGATAGTTCTTTCCCTTAAGGAACTTACTTTCTAACAAGAGAATACAAAACAAATTAAAAGGAGTAGAAAAAGGTAGGGGAAGGGGACTCATTCAATACATGATAATAGAGCTGAAAGAGGAGTGAAGGATATTTGGGCTCTTCCTGAAAATGAAAGTTCTGGAAGAAATGCACCAATGGGAGAAGGGGGGACTGGTGGAGAGAGAAAACAGCTGAGACAAGGTGGCAAAATCTAGGTTTATGCCTTTATTCAAATGTTCCAAGAGGAATGGTTCCTTATATGTCAAAAAAACCAAGTCTACTCTTATCTTTTGATCTTATTTTATTTACTAATCAAAATATTTCAGAAGAAATTAATTAGAAAATGCTCTTTTTATTTTTCCAAGAATCTTTTATTTCAACGTGTACTTTAGCCAATATTCATTCATATCATTTAAGAGCATGGGAAAAAAATAAGTAGATGTGACATGTTCTATTGGTAATCCTCTAGCTCAGCAGCTCTCAACCTGTGGGTTGCAACCCGTTTGGGGGTCGAATGACCCTTTCACAGGGGTTACAGGAGTCACCTAAGACCATTGGAAAACACATATTTCCGATGGTCTTAGGAACCGAGACACAGCTCCTCTATCTGTCTCCAGGTGGGTCCGCCCACATTCAGATACAGCACATACGAGTATTAAAGGGATGCAGCATTAGGAAGGTTGAGAACCACTGCTCTAGCTGGATAGCCTAAAAGATAAGCAGTACTGAAAACTTCTCAAAATTAATGTGTCCTCAAAAATTCACACAGCTGTGTGTGTGTGCACCCACACACATATTCAGTTGTTCATCTCTGTATGTTTGTGTACACTACCTTTAATATCACATCAAATTGTTTAATAAATGAACAGATAAATACGGACAAAAGGAAGATGGGTTTCTCATCTTTATTAGGAAGTGTTATCATTAAATAATATTAATTTGATAATAGGGAAGTGACATTTTGCAGTGAAAAGAGTATTAGACTGAAGTTAGTAGAAATATGGATTCAAATCCCACCTCTGGTACTTACTAGCTATGTGACCATGAAAAACAAATCACTGAAGTTTACTAAGTCACAGTTTTCTCATCAGTAGATTAAAGATAATACCTTCAGTACTTCCCTCACATTTGTGCTGTGAGGACAAGTGATAGAACACATGTAACACACTTTGCAAACCAAAACATTTAATACCTGCCTTTTCATTAGCATTTTTACTTATTGTCCTTTTATTGTTTTTCATGTTGATGGGAGTTGAAGATCTTCCCAGACCATTAATAGGCCTCACGTGGAGCCCAACAAGAGAAGCTTGATTAGGGGAGGCTTGTTTTTCAGGAAGGCCCACAGCTTTTCTTGCTTTGTAATTAGGCAGTGGGTCACGAGGGTTGTCATGTTCTCTGGCTCTGAAGGAGGATATATAAACTCTCAGGTGAGGTTTTGCTTTGGGGCTTACTTATGGGAAAAATGTTTGATGTAGTCAGGTGAAACTCTGGGTAGCAGTTAAGGAGCTCCCTGGCTTTGAAAACCCAGATGTTGGTTCTTCTCTCTCTCGTAACTGGTAACTGTACGTACAGCTTTGGTCAGACATCTAGAAGTCCTGTCTGTTGATTTGTGTTATTTTCTCTGTATTTTTATTCCTTGTAGTTTTTGTTTATATTTTCTCTGAAGTTTAGGGCGCTGACTTTTTCCCCTGAACTAAGTGAATGATATATATGTATGTAATTTAAGTAAGATTGTTGATGCTTTTAAAGTTGCTTTCCTTTAGAAAAGCAGATGAAAGAACCTATGCTAGCAGCCATCTTGGGTATAGTAGAGTGCTTGTTGTTACATTGGTTCATATATTGTATGTATATTGCTAACAATATACATATATTCATATATTGCCAACTAGGTGGCACAGTGTAGTGTTCTGAACCTTGAGTCAGTAAGACTAGAGTTCAAACCTGACTTCAGTCACTTATTATCTGTGTGACCCTGGGCAAGTCACTTAACTTCTCTTTGTCTCAGTTTCTTCAATTATAAAATGGTGATAATAATAGTAAATGCACATCAGAGTTGTGAAGATCATCTGAGATATTTGTAAAATTATTAACACAGTGCCTGGCACATAGGTGATATAAATGATAATTCACTTCCCCTTTCCCTTTTCCCTTTGAGAGGCTTTACAGAGTAAAAACACCAGATACTGTCCTATATCCTGTGAACAATATGCAGCAAGTAACACATAAACAATAATAAGGGCATTTAAAATTAAATTCACAGGGTTATAGTGAGGATAATTTAAGATAATATATTTATAAGGAACATCACAAATCCTTAAAGAGTGATACAAACCACACACACACACTTAGAGACATACATACACATACATATAAAACATACTGATATGTGTACATATATTCAAACATGCAAAGTTGTATATACATGATGGGTTGGCATAGTCAAATAATTCATCCTCTAGTGGTTAGTCTGCAGAATATTGCCAGCTAATGTTTTGGGTAAGCAACATATTACTGATTAGAAAAATATATGGTAAGAAATGAAGGTTTAGCTAATCATTTAACAAGAGTGAGAGATTAACTAAAGAAAAAGGCCATTTGCTCTAGAAAGATACATACAACATCAAGAGATCTGAAGAAGGCTCCCAATATGTTGCTTTACAAATCCATGGAGGATTTGGGCAAGGGTCACAGGATGAGAAAGTATGGTTATATTTTGATCTGTATACCATAGTGAACATTCACATTAATGGGATGAAAGATACATCAATGGATGAAAATCAATTGATAGCAATTGAATAAGTAATCTCAGTAAATCTCTGATTGCTCCATTATAAAGAGGAAATGAGATAGCTACTCCATAAAAACTTTACCTCAGATTTTTACGTAACACAGAGTGCCTTCATACACAACAAAGATAGTTTTACATAGTACTGTTAATCAATCACCTTGCATTATGTATTGTTTCTTGTTAAAGACAGTGTATTTGCTGGTCTTTTCTATAATTTTGCAATGTGGCTTCTTTTTGGGAACCCAATCTTCACTGAACATTCCTTTGAAATAAGGAGAGTGCTTCCTTTCTCCTAATATGATAGCTATTGTGGTGATAGGAGAAGAAATAGAAAACATACTGACATTAATTCCCAGTTACTTAAAGCAAAAAAAACAGATGAATTAAATATTGTCACATACTTGCACTAAGCCAAAATGTATACATATTCTTTTTATTTAAAAAATAGATTTCTTTATATAACATTGAGTGGTTTTCCTCCCATTTTTTTAAAACTGTTTTAAAATAACCAAATGTTCTTTCTCCTCTATAAACACTATTAATAGTTGTTAAAACTGTGGGAAATGATTTTCCGTATGTAAGATAAAAGCACAATTTAGGTTCTAATCATGCCTCTGACACATACTATCAGGATGTACAATTCTAGACAAATCACTTAATTTGTCATTAAGGATATAAATTACTGAATAATTATAGGTTTGCATTGGTAGAAAGAGATTCCTCCTTAGCAGTTCCCTGTACCAATGAAATCACAGGTCTAATAATTTTTTTTTTAATGAACAGGCAAAAACTTGATAAATATTTTCTTTCTGAGATTTTCATGTGAAAAACAACATATGTGAAAAACAACATAAAGTATCAGCTTTATTAAAGGTAAAGACAGAGCGTTCTATGGATGCTGGAATGAAGGCTGTCCAGAAGAGAAGTAGCATGGTGGCAGTATCAGCAGAAGCAGAATGGGGAGCAAATTACCAGTGCAAGAAGCAGCTAAGCAGAAAGAGATTACAAGAGACCCTTGAACCAATGTTGGGAACAGGAATAGAATCCAGTTGGCAGCACGATTGCCCATTACCTAGTTTTGTGAAAACAACAAAAGCAACCCTCTCTTTCTATAGGGAATTAGATCCAATATAGTATACACCAAACTCACCCACATTTAACAGAAATCCCAGAATTACAGGTTGTGAAAGGTTGTAAAAAGACAGAGGCTCTGGCCAGACCCTCTCCTCCAATTCCATCCCTGCCCACCACCCCTCACCAGAAGTAAGCAGAGCTCAACAATATAACAAGATCTAGTTAATAAGGAGATTAAAGAATAAGCAAAAAAGCAAACAAATAAAAAAATTTAAAACAGCATAAAAAAGCTACTATGATAATAGGGAAGCTCAAGACACAAATACAGAAATAGACAATAACTTGAAAACATCTACAAGCAAAGCCTCAAAAAAAATGGAGACTGGACACAAGTCCAAAAAGAATTTTTAGAAGAGATTAACAAAAGTATAAAAAAATAAAAAAAATAAAATCCACAAAAGAACAGGAGAGGAAAAATTGGAAAATAAGATGAAAGGTATACAAAGTCTTACTGAAGCAAATAATGCTTTAAAAATGAAATTTGGATAAATGGAAATTAATGATTTCATGAAACATCAGGAAATAATAAAACAAAATCAAAAAGACTAACGCATAGGCAGAAAATATAAGATATCTCATTTGAAAAATAATTGACTTGGAATACATATCAAGGAGAGATAACTTAATCATTGGACTACTTGAAAGTCAAGAACAAAATATAAATTAGACATGATGTTATAAGAAATTATGAAGGGAAAATGCCCCCATATTTTGGAACCAAAGAGCATAGTAGAAATCAAGAATTCACTGGTCATCTCTTGAAAGAAAACCAAAAATGACAACTCCCAGGAATATTATAGTCAAAGTCCAGAACTCCCACGTCAAGGAAAAAATACAGGAAGGATACATGCTCAAGAAATATTTATCCATTGATAGGTAATATTCATGTTTATTTTTACTTAAAATTTTTGTCTTAAGAGAAAAATTAAATAAATGAAATTATTCTTTTATGATAACATATGAAAAATTATTATGAATAAATCTTTTCATTTATAACATTTTTTCTGTTATACACCAACTATAGATTTTCCATTGTTAATCTTGATTATTTGTGGATATTGATGACATGTTAGAAACAACCAAGTGGTGACTCTTAAAATGTCTGTCCAAGGAAAAAACAATTGTAATATGTTGGTTAATCAATGCTTTAAATTAGAATGAAAATGATTTGAATATAAATTCTTTCATTAAACTATATATATTCTAAATAATACAATACCTGTCTTCAGGTTGCTTACACTCTACTGCAACATTCTCTATTCTTTTCATTGTTATATTCCTGCTTCTCACGCCAATCTGTTTTCCTGTGAATTCATTTTAACTTCCCTACTGATTGCATTCTGAAATCTGTCTGTCTCTGTGTATCTCTGTCACTCTTTGTCTTTCTCTGTCTCTGTCTCATTAAAAGAGAAAAATCCAAAATAAATGGCAATGACTAGTTTCAATTATGACAAATTAAATTAACATATTTGATGGAAATCACAAATCAAGTGACATATTTCCAGTGATAAACAAAGAGCCCTTTCTTTCTATAAGGAGTGTTGAATTGGAGTATATCCAATGCAGTATGCACCAGACTCACTCATGTTTAACAGAAATCTCAGGATTACAGAAGAATTTCAGGAATGTTCTGGGGGTTACATTCTAATCCCAGATCCATTATATTCCTTAAAAATAACTTTTTAAATTTACTAACTTAATACGTATCATCATTATTAAAATGGGACCCTTGTAATACCAAACTCATACAATGGTCATTGAATATGTACAATGTAAACTTTAAACATAGTGGAAGTGGTAAAACCTGCCCAGTAATCAATACAGGTGAACATACACTAATGCAGGGATCAAGATTGGGGAAAAAAAAAAAAAAGATTTCCTACTTTATAGTGAATTGTAAATGGAGATGACATTTTTTAACTTTCTCTTTAAGTTGGAGTTTGATAACACATTCATATATTAATTGGTGTAAGTGAAAAAGACAATTGAATTTGGTCCAAATGTTGGTTGGATGATACATAGAACTCATGTATATAAAAGACAGAGGAGAAATATTTCTATCCTATAATCCCAGGGAATGGTCTTGCATATAATATATCCCAGTTGATTTGTTTCAGCTATTTGGATATTCCCTCCAATGTGCAGATCATAATATTTTATGTTGTAATCCTGTGTGATTGTAGTTCTCTTATATAAGTTCCCGTAACTTTTTCATAAAAGATTCATTCCTCATACTGAAGGCTAAGGCCTCTATTCCTTTCAATATCTTGTTGATACCCATTCACCATTTAGGTTTTCCATCCATTTTTCCCCTTCTGTAGATACATAGTCAATCTATGTATTTTTCCTTTGTACTTTCTAAGTACTGAATATATAGTAAGGATTCCCAATACAAAGACAAAAAGGAAAAAAAAAAATTCTTCTGTGAAGAAACTTCTCTTCCATTTTAACATGTAAATAGGTAAGAATACTTTCTGAAACATTCAAATGTATCTCTAATCTCGTGTATGTGAATATTACTTCCAACCTTTTTCTAATACCCATATTATATGACTCCTGTCTATGTCCTTAAGTTCTCCACAAATAGCCCACCCAACAGGCTAGAAACCTTCATTAAATTCTCCAGTCATTTCATGGATACTACTGGGCTGTAGAGACTTTCTACACATTTTCTCCTTGCCCTGTTATTTGACCATTAATAGGCCTCACATGGAGCCCAACAGGAGAAGCTTAATTAGGGAAGACTTGTTTTTCAGGATGGCCCACACCTTCGTTACTTTGTAAGTAGGCAGTGGGTCATGAAGGTTGTGATGCTCTCTGCCTCTGAAGGAGGGTATGTAAACTCTGAGGTGAGGTTTTACTTTGGGGTTTACTTATGGGAAGAATGTTTGATGTAGCTAGATGAGACTCTAGGTAGCAGTTAAGGAGTTCCCCGGACTTGAAAACCCAAGAGTTGGTGCTTCTCTCTCTGGTAACTATGTATGGCTTTGGTCAGATAGCTAGAAGCCCTGTCTATTGATTTGTGTTATTTTCTCTATTTTTTTTCCTTGTAATTTGTTTGCATTTTCTCTGAAGTTCAGGGTGCTGACTTTTCCCCCTAAACTAAGTGAATGATAGTTGTGTGTGTGTGTATGTATTTATGTGTATGTTTAATTAAAGATCGTTGATCCCTTTAAAGCTGCTTTCGTTTAGTAAAGCAGATCAAAGAACATGTTCTAGCATCCATCGGTATGTTAGGGTGCTTTCTGTTACAACCAGTCAATCATCTCTTTCAATGGGGCATCCTTTGGGAATGTTTTTTATATTGCTTCTCCATAATTTCTATTTTTAATTGGTCAGTGCCGTGTTGTGCCCATTACTTTTTGAGTAATCAGCTTATATTTTTCAGAGACCAGAGTTTTCGATGACTCACTACCATGCAATATCAGCAGTAATATAAAGGTGGAATAGGTTTGGCTTTAGGGAGAAGCATGGGTCATGAAAAAATGCAATTGTCCTAGAACCTAGGTAATCCTTTCCAATCTTCTATTCCTGTTTAATTTTTTGTCTATTTGTAGTGTCTATCCAGGAGAAAAAAAAATACACAAAAAAACTTAAGGAATAAGAAAAGACTTCCTATATGAGGCAGAATAAAAGGTGAGCATTGAAGGAAAGTAGGGGTGCTAAGAGGAATAGATGATGAGAGAGAGTATTCCAGGTATGCATCATATATCACCTTGTGGGACAGGAAATGGAAAGCCAAGTACAGGAATCAGGAAGGAAATTTGACTCAGCTTTCCAGAGTCTAGAAAAATTGAGTCTAAGTAAAAATCCTTAGCTTCTCCTGAGAAAACAAAGTTGCACACTTTATGCTTGTTATGAAGATTTATCAATAATTTTATTTTAATCACTCTGAGTTAGCATGTTGCAAAATAACCAAATGAATATTCATTAAATAAAGCAATACAGAGTCTTCAAATTATGTTTATAATTGCAGTCATCATACAACTATTTTAACCATTTTAGTCATTCTTGTGGAAAAATCTCATTCACTGAAATATTTTAATTCCATTGTAGAATTGCATTAATAAATTTAATCTGCTAAAGTCTATACAAAAGGTAAACATATATGCATGCCTTTTCTGAAAGTATCTTATAGAAATTGTGAAAAAGTAGATTTTTGATCATTTTAGTGGTTTTCATCTCAACCATATTTTTCTAAGCATGATTTCTCAATAATCTAATTCACTTTTGAAGTATTTAATTCAAGGAGGAGATTGTACTGTTAGTTTGATAATGTATTTTCATGGGTCACTATGACATTCTGTATACTATTAAGGAGTTCATCTTTCATGTCAGTCACCTTGAAAAATTGGAGACATGTAAAAATTAAGTGGCAATCTCTTTGTTATTTTGCTGTTTTGGATTCCAAGTATAAAGAAAAAAGTAGACATACGCCTTTTCAAGCTTATTGATAACTTCTTCAAAATTCCTTCTGTGTTATTAATATTTTTTCAGGGGTCCAGCCAATCTTCTTATAATATCTAAAATTAAAAGCAAATATTTCTTTAAAATAATTATATGTGGATTGTCAATAACCCAATAATGTCACAAAAATATTCTTTTCTTGCTAGTAGTGGGAATGTTTAAAATAATTTAATTTTGTGAAACTGAAATAATAGATTTCTAAAAGAACACCTATCTAAGTGGAGTAGGAAGAGGTACATGAGAGCCTAAAGAAAGTGGTCAGAGTTAATACAGTGAATCCAGCAAAGTCTCGAATGTTCCTTGAATGCAAGAACAATTCACTCTCTCTTCTGTAAAATGAAGTAGGGGCTAGAATTAAGATTGTCCTTCTGATTGCAATATGGGAAGTTCAATAAGTTCAAAGTTCAATAATATGGGTCATGTTTGGGGCAGAAAAAGTCTGAAAAAGATGCTTATGTAAAGTGGTCAGGCAGCAGTCAGATTGCTCCCAAAAGATGGTTGCCATGACAATACATGACCTATAGAAGAAATTAAGACTAGATACTAGTCTAGAGCCTGAGGAAAAGAAGTTGAGTTTCACCCAAAAGTTGGTATGTAGCAGTGTTATTTGTAACAGGATTGACTTTAACAAAAACCTGGGGAATTTGCTTAAAACAAATTAATCAGAACAAAAAGGAAAGTATCAAGAGAGAGTTAGGACTTTAGAAGAGTCAGAATCATTGAAGCTTTCAACAGAGTAAGGAATGTCTAAAATGCCTAAAATCCCAATAGGGGCTTTTAAGGGGGTGCCTTAGGAAAGGATCTTTCTCAATTAGAAAATGTTTGAATCTCAAGGTTACCTAAGAAGAAATCATGATAGCAATAAGCAAGAAGAGGAGTTGATGGATCTAGCCTCAGGACTCATAGCTCTAAGAAAGCATATGTAGCAAGACTCATTTCTGGGTAACTTTGAGCTTCAAAACTGGAGGTATTGAATAAATACACATCATATCATTGGTTCATTTAAAAATTAAATGTGTGTTCAAACATGTATACACACACACTTACACATATACATAAGTTTACACTACATATAGTGGGAGATTGGCCAATGGGGGTTTTGTTCTAAGAGGACATAGTGACACTGGCCTACTTGCTGTCCTTTGCACAGACACTCCATCTTCACTGCCTCTGGGCAATTTCACTGACTGACTACTTGCATGGAAGTTTTTTTCATCTCATCTCTGCTTCCTGGTTTTCCTGATTTCCTTCAAATTTCTACTAAAGTCTTATCTTCTAGGAAAAATCTTTTCCAGTCCTTAATCTTGATTATTTCCCCTTGAGATTGTCTCCAATCTGATCTGTATGAACCTTTTTTGTATGCAATTATTTGCATGTTTTCTCCTCAATTAGACTGTGAGCTTTTGGAGGTTAGACAATGTGTTTTGTTTTTTCTTGTATCCCCTGAGCTTGGTCCAGTCCCTGGCCCATAGGCACTCAATCAATGTTTATTGTTAATTAGACTTGACTTGTGAACCTCTAGATGGGGAGAGAGGTGTTGAGCCCTGTTCTTTGCTTTGACTCAGTAATATGTGTAATGTCAGTTTTCTACCTCTTCATTTCTGTTTTATGGCTTCCCTGATTTACTTTAATTCTCAGGTAAAATTTCACCTTCTACAAAAGGCTTTCTGTCTTTTCCTTAATATTTATGATTTCCTTCTGAGATTATCTTCAGTTTATCCTCTATATAGTGTATCTTGTTTGTACATTTTTGTTCATGTGTTATCTCCCTCATTAGACTGTGAGCCCCTTGAGAGCAACAGTTTTCTTTGTATCCCCAGTGCTTAACATAGTGCTTGACATATAATAGGGGCTTAGTAAATGCATGCTAATTTAAGACTCACCTAAACCAAAGGCACACCAACAATTTGGGTCCCCAGAATGTGGTTGCCTGCATTTCTCTATCAGAATTCTTAAGCTATCCCAAGGGAAAGTGGAGTTGTATTGATACTGTTGACTCAGGTTCTTATCCATATGTATTCCATTTCTCCTATATCAGTTGCCTAATGTCCATAAATATCCTTGATATCATTGATTCCAGTGATCAGTGTGTAGAAGACCAGTACTGAGCCAGTCCAGTCATGGGTAGTCTGGATCAGGATTTCCTTGGGGCTCCACTCCTCTTGAGAGTTCATTGTTGCTCAGGGTAATTGGCTCACCATCTTTCCTAGATTAGCAAGGGAACAGAGCATGATTACCCCAAGAAGTGATTACAGAGATGTGATCACAGGTACATACAATGGAATAAAGTACTAGGAGGCAGAATAAGAGATGTAATCACTTTTGCTATTAGTATATAAACCCTTAACCTCAGACAAATAAACAGACTGCCTAGAAGGCTTACTGCCTGGCTTGTGTCTCATTATTCACACACTCTCTCATTTGGGCCCAAGCCCCTTAAGTGTGGGCATCATTACTGCCCCATTTACTCAGGTTTTATTTCTTCTCAATATTGATTAGGTAAGTTTTTACCTTATAGTATTTTACACGCACACACACACATACACGTGTATACATAGTATGTATGTGTATTTATGTGTATATGCATGTCCATGCATATACATGTATTCATATGTGTATACATAGTACATAGTGTATACATGGAACAATAGTACAAAAATATTCCCCCTATCCAGGGTACATTCTTCCATTTACACTTTGGCTTGTAGAGAGAATAGGCTTAAACTTGAAATGATACATTCTTCCCATCATTGAATTCACTTCCAGGTGCCACTCAGAGATGTAAGTGGATGCATCTCTCCTTTTCTTAGAGAAATGTCATTGCAAATGCCAAGTTAAACCACTGTTGGACTGGTACAGCAGGTTACTTCTCAGGGCAGATTCTTTCCCAGAATTAGCCAGTGGAACTCTAGTGGCTCTTCTAACCTTTTGAAGCCCACAAGGTTGTAGCCTGGTTCATTCTGGCTCAATATTCATTCACACAAAAACTAAAAAGAAAGTGCTTAACAAATGGAGACATTTTATGCTCATGATCATGTGTTAGACCAGGTCAAAAGAATAGGGACCTAAGTTCTCTGCCTCCAATAAGAGGCTTATAAAATTTCATCCCTTGATTGCCACCAGAAGAGAGAGGGAGAATTTCTCTGTTGGAGTCTTTTGTGTTTATTCTTATTTACTGCTCAGCAGTCATATAATGAGCAGAGAGAATACAGATCCCTGGACATGCTCTGAATAGAAGTAGGACCCTCTCCATGACTGGATCACAAATGAGTACAACTGCCTCCATCTTAGTGAACTGTGCACAACTCCCTCTATCTTATGTTAAATATTAGTTCATTGGGAGTGGGACCAAGATGGTGGGATAGATGCAGGAAAACTCCATGAGCTCCCCCCATAACCACCTCAAATACCTATAAAATATGACTTTAAACAAATCTTAGAGCTACAGAACTCACAAAGTGACAGAGAGAAACAAATCTCCTGCTGAAGGCAGCCTGGTAGGCTGAGAGTTGAGTATAAGTTCCAGCCCCAGGAAGGCCCTGACCAGCAGCACAGACTGGCTGTAGGAGACTTCAAGAGAGTGAATCACCAGCAGCTATGGCAATTTCCAGAAATATCAACCCATAAATACCAAAGACAAAGTAAAAGGTCACTATGGAACACTGTTGGAACTGGGGATGGGGGAGGTGGAGCACAGTCCGGCCTCCACCCCTGGAGCAAGACCTGAGGCAGCTTGCGTGCCAGTAAACAGAATATGAACCCAGAAAGTGCCTCTGGATACAGGGAAGTTGCTGACACAATAGTTTCCATGGTCAAGGGTCACAGCGTGTGGGAGGGCTGCATGAGGAAGTCCCGCCGGACCTCTTGCTCCATGGAACTCCTGCAAACAAGCTGGTTTGGCTCTCCTCTCATTGAAGGACAGACGTTGTCCATAAGCTGTGCAGGAGCCTTCTGGGGCATATAAAGGAAGGCTGGGAACAAACAATAAACAGGAGCCTATTCACTATCTTCTGGTTTCCCTGTCTCATGATTCCATGTGACTCCTGAGAGGGTTGAGCTGGTCTCAGCCCAGAGAGCAGACAGGTGGTTGCAGAGGGGATATTCAGTGGGATGGCTGTTTTGGGGTGGTGGATAGGAGAAAGATGGGGAGAAAATTTGTAACTCTAAATCTCATGGAAAAGAATGTTGCAAACTAAAAATAAACATAAAGTTTAATTTTTAAAAAAGAGGTGACATAAAGACTACCAAAAAAAAATATTAGTTCATCACTTAAAGGACCTCCTTGTCATGCTCCCCACCCCAGTGACCCCTCAAGAACACCTGCTGTGATAACAGCCATTCAAGGAGACTTCAATTTCAAGAATCTGCTTGGTCATTTAGGTCAAGGTTTTTCATCTAATCTAATATTTCCTCCAGATCTCCTTTTGCCTGAAGCCTTCCCTCTCCTTTGTAGTTAAACTTATATACACTTTGTCCTTTTGTTTCTTCAGAGAGTCTCTGTCCTGTTTGAATGGGACTCTCTTGCTCTTGAACTCAACAAAGCCCAAGATAAGTTTGAAATTCTGGGGTCTGGTTATTCATACACATGCAAAAATAGGTTTATTAAGCTATCCCCATGAGACCTAGGTCCCTACTGACTAGTCTCTCCATTACATATGCAACTGAATAAAGGACATGAATTGAAGTATGATTTCATTGGTTTAGAGAAGTCCCAAATGATGAAACTCCCTCTACCAGTTCAAGTTGGCACCTTCTTTACAGTTTAAAGCTATAGAGAGTTGCCCAGAGTTCAATTAGTATGTGTTAGAGATGAAGTTTAAATGTAAATCTTCCTTATTACAAGGCTAGCTCATGATATTATTCAAAATGCCATGCTTAGACATAATGTAGATTACTAGAGAGATTAACGGTCATGTGCACACCTACATATATATGTACACTTACATACATATGTATATATACACACATACATATGCATACATATGTGTATATACACAAATATAATTTATTGAGACAGTTGGAAAAACCAAGTATGATGTATTTAACCATATAGTCATGCCACTGAAAAACAAAATCACTGTCAGGATGTTAAATGAAAGGGTTAAAAATATGCATTTCTCAGTCTTATGCCTCAAGCTCACATATCTGACAATATCATTGCTGAGTACAATGTGATAATCTGACCCTAGAATATTAATAGGAAGTTACACCACATTAAAGATTTGTCTATTATTTTAATAAATATTGTAAGACAAAGAGAAGTATTCATTAGCCCTCTAGCCCTAATGATACTGAATGAATTGGTTAATGAGATATAAAGCCAGCAGTCTTCTTAAGTGAAACAAAAATGATAGAATTGATGACAAGAGGAGTACTGTTTTGTTCTTTTCTACAACTGTGCTCACTTCTTCAACTAACTGTGAAGCCCAAATAATGTCCCTCAGATTCCTTTCCACCTGTTCCCAGAAATGAATATTCTTACTCTCATAGGCATAGGAAACATATCACTGAAATATTTTTATTTCCATATTTGACATTTTTACCACTATGAATTATGATATTTTATTTTAGTGACCAGATATATCAGATAATTTTGTTTGTCAGAGAGGACAGGAAATCCTAAACTTGCTTTACCATAAATGCATTAATTGTATTTTATGATAATACTACATCACATTATATAATGCCTATAGTTTCACATAAGATATCTGACTTGAACTTAACAACAACCAGGTATAATAACCCCCCATTTTACAAATTGTGAAAATGAATCTCAGATAGATTGATCACTTTTCCAAATTTTACAAGCCAGTGTTCAAATCCAGGTCTTCAGACTCCAAGTCCAACTTTTTTTTTTTCCTATTGTAGTATACTGATTAAAAATAATTCATCTAGATTTATTGGAAAGTTTCTTAAATAGGACCTCATTAGTGTATAGGGAAAAAAATCTGCACATATTTACCAAATAATTAATGATGAATATTCATTCAGGCTTTGAGCTAGGTCTGTAGTAATAAACTTTCTTTTTCCACAGGGCTATACTTGCAATTTTCACTCCACACCTTGGTAATTACGTAAACTGTTAAGTCACCTTTACCTCTGGGGATGTGTGGTAGCTAGATGGTATTTGTTTGCATGTTTTCTCTTGAGAGCAAAGTTGATAGAATTAACATAAAGATGTCCCCCACCACATTCCTCCTATTATGCCCTACACACAAAAGACAAAATTATTGTGACAAAAACCTCCAGATGCTCTAAACACTTTTTTCAGGGGAATATAGAAATGTCATCGAGCTCATGAAACTCCTGGGCAGCAATTTCTTTTTGTACCATGAAAGCTCTTGACCTTGCCAGTACATTAAACTCTAACAAGTTTCTACAAGTTCGGAGTTCCAGTTATGGCCCAATTTATTGGACTCTGGCTATGAATACGGTTTGACTTGGCCCACTGTGACCTGAACTTTGCTTTTGCAATTTCCAAATCAACATTTAACTGGAGGCAGAAATGTGAAATGTAAGAGCTTTTTTGTTTGTTTTATTAAAAACTAAAGTACCTGGTGAAAGTAAGGCTCATGATCCATCTATACTACTGCCTGAGGATGGTATTCATTCTTTTTTCTTAAGAGAATATAGCTATTACCTTTTTATTACCAAGCAGGTACATTGTATTATTGATTATGTAGATACATAATTATTTATTGGCTTGGCAGAAATGCATTAATTATTTCCAAATTAAATGTCAAATTACTGTGTTTGAGTGTGTATATATTATTCTAACATATGGTATATACTTTATGTTTATCCATAAGTATTTTTATACACTATTTTATATAATGCTATGAATTATGTTTGTGTTAATATTGACTAATTGTGGCAAAGGTACAGACATACTAGATGCTCTTTTCTACTTCCAAATTCAAAATTATCTTTTTTTAAAAATTGATTTGTTTATTTACTTTTAGTTTACAAGATTCAGTTCCACAATCCCTTGAGTTTCAAATTTTCTCCCCTCTCTTCCCCCACCCCCATGGCGGCTTGCCAAAATTATCTTTCTAACTTCATTGGCATAATTCTCTAGTGTGAGATCCCATTTTGGATATAGAAATGGGTGAAATAACTATAAAATTGTAAGATCCTTATTGATTATTATCCCATAACAGTTTAGACCTGGTAAACATCTGTCCATGTCTTATTTTTCTGGACAGTCTGATAAGTGTAATATTTTAAAACTGTTATCCCATTTCTGGATTATAGAATTTACATATTATAAAATAATAATTTAGTAGCTTTTTGAGAAGTACATAGTTTGACTATAGCGAATGATTGTTGTACATAGAAACAAATCCTGCTATTTATTCTGATAATACATTTTTGAAAAATCAAAAATTGATTCAAGAGAAACAAAGAATTAAACAAAAAAAAATTCTAGTATAGAGAACAGGGGTAATTGGGAACAACTTGCATTTAGTGTATGATGTTTATTTCTTTGCCACAGTCTAATGTCTGTTTCTGTGTAATTCTTCAGATCCCAATCCATTGCCTGGTGAGTGTTGCCATAGAGATGTCAGACTGGAAATGGCTAGACAGAGTCTGTTCCAGGATTCATCAGTTTGGTGACTTTTTTTTTTTTTAATGTGGCATTGAAAGTCATGAGAATAATAGATTGGAAATAGATAATAGATTGGAATAATAATTGAAATAATAATAGATTGGAAAAAATTCCATCTTACACTCAAGAAGGTGGTGGATAGAGTTGAGAGAGTTCTGATCTCTGGATGATTGATCCTCTGGCCTGCTTACTCTATGGCTTTGACTGGCACCTGCTGCAGGGTAGTCAATAGGAACGGATGGGAGAGACAGATGGCTAAGAGTTGACTGGCATGTTGGTGCCTACTAAGAAGTCTATCCCAAAGCCCCTTTATTCCTAGCTGAACTGTGGAATGTTTATAACCAGCTCCAGCTCCACCTTTTTTCATGATCAGTTCAGGGAAGAGGTAGGAATGACAGAGGTTGAATTTTCCTGCGTGCTAGCCGTCCAAGGCTTACTTACATTGTATACTTCCTGACTGCAACCCTCCACATCATAGACTTTAATGACCTCTTAAATTCTACTTATGTGATGTGGTAAATTCAGCCCAAAGGTATTAGGAAATGCTCAAGAATAAAATTCTGAATACACAAATAATTTCAATTCAAACGAATTTCTATGGATAGAAATTTGAGAAAACTTATGCAATTTAAAAAGCTTTTTTGATGTGTTAACTTGAAGTGCTACAGGCAGGGTATGGAATAATTGCAGTAAGATTTCCCATAAATAGGAGAGCTTATAACAATAAGCTATAATTAAAGATCTTGACATAACATTGCAAAACAATTTGAGACAAATGTAAGTTTATCAAAGTTAAGCTCACATGAGGTGATACTGAGAAATCTTGGGAGCACTTTAATGGGGGCCACCCTCTGGTGCCTCAACAAAACAAGCCACATTCTTACATGAATTAATTAGTTTTTTTTTAATAGGAGCTCTTTATCTAATACATTATTTTTCCATGTATAAGGTGATCTCCCTTCTGGAGGATAAAAAATGAACATACTTGAGGAATGTTTTTCCACAAATCAAATGGTCAGGGACGATGAAGTGTTCAAAAAGAAAATGAACCAATGCTTTATGTTGATGAAAAGATATCTGAAGTATAGAAGAGGAAACTTTACCCTTGTTATGAGATTAGAGAGTGCAAGAGTGTTGTTTAACAACAATGGGACAATGAGAGGGCAAAAAAATATAGTTATACAAACAGAATTCAAAAACAGACTCGAGACCTTTGCTTAAGAGGGAAGAATTTGAATATTCTGAAGAGGAAGCAACTGCTTGTCCTTCAATCAATGATATAGTAGTCACAGAGTATATAAAAGGGAACATTCAGTAAAAAGTAGGGAATAAGGCAGTAGTAATAACAGACAGGGATTATCTTCTCAAGCATACTGAGTTATTTGTCAAATTGATTTTTTTTTAAAAGAGAAGAATGTTGTTTTTTATGGCAACAATCGGGACACATGCCAGATGCATCCATAGCAGAAAACCTCTTGAGCCTTATCAAAATGCATACTGAGTATTTTGGTGATTCCTATGGACACAAGTTACACTTCCAGAAGGAAGCTCAAATATATTACCAATGATTATAAAACCTTAGGGGGAAAACCCCTAAAATCCACAGGGCACAGCTTTAGTTATTTTTCACTCAAATCTATTAAATGCAGGGGATGCAAAAGAGAAGAAAACAATTCTTTGATAAGTAAACCGCCTAAGAAAATGGAGTCTGAAGATAGGAGACTTGCAAACCATAACTTCAAATTGAAAGATGACAATTGACTAGCAACAGATGTAGTATGATTAGAAAAAGAAAACAATTTTCATCAGATGCCTTAAAAATCTAATGTAAAGGAATTTAAACTAAAATGGGTTAATTCCTATGTACAACTCCCAACTACAAACTATATGTAGTGGCCACAATGAAGTAAAAATAGCAGTTATAATACCCAGAATTTCACAGTAAATAAAATCCCAGAAAGTTCCTGGCCTCAAATGCTAAAATCTGAAGAAGAAAAAAAATGAAGAAATGCAGGTTATAAGAGGGGAATTTTACCACGGAAACATTGTTGAAAATTTTTTTGATGACACCGTGACTAAAATATGGTTTTGAATTGTTATTCCATTAAAAAAAAAAACCAGCATAGGTAAAAATGGTTGGGTGAAGATAGTTTAAAATTTTTTTTTTAAAAAGTTCTATTGATGTGAGAATATCAAGGAAACAGAAGAGGTAAGAATTATGAACATTTGAGTAAAAGTCAATGAAGGGAGAAGCAAAATTCATTTTGTCCTTAGAATATCCAACCGACTAACTAAAAAGAAAGAATATAGAATGCATTTGCCTTGCATCAAGACATGGAATACAGGATGGTTGACATCATAGATTTAGAACTGGAAAAGACCTAAGAAGCCCCTAACTAGTACAAACCTCTCATTTTATGATTGAGAAATCTTAAACCCAGAAAGGATAACTGACTTAAACCCAGAGAGGATAAGTGATTAACTCCATTCAAACAGGTGTTTGCTGAGCTCTTTTTCAGTCAAAAGCAAAATAGTTGATACTTCTTTATTTGCTTTAATGAGAATTTCATCATACAAACAATGAAGAAAAGAAAATGGAAAAATGGTATTCTGGTCCTGAATCTTCACTATCATGGATGAAATGCTTGCTAAGATAGGAATGGTAGGAACCTTTAGTGGAAGGACCTTTGTCATGGAGAATTTGTGATAGAGTAGTAGAAATTCAGATATAGTATGAAATGTACCCTAAATTCTGGAAACACACATTTCAAGGAATTTTTAGAATCCCATGTAGACTAAAATTCAACTGGGAAATTCAGCCCAGAGGTATTAGGAAACGCTCAAGAATAAAATTCTGAAGATATAAATAATTTCAATTCAAAAGGAAAATAAAGGCCAGCAAACAAGAATTTAAGTGTCAGCTATGAACTAGGCACTATGTTAAACTGTTGAGATACTAAGAAAGGCAAAGAACTTTTTCTGCTCTCAAAGAGCTTACAGTATGATAGAGAAAACATGCAAACAAATACATATGACTTTGGAGGGTTATACCTTACTCATATATACAGTATAAACTGGAAGCAATTTCAGAGAAGTCATAAACATTGAGGAGGAATGGAAAAGGCTTTTTGCAGAAAGGGGAATTTAAGCAAAAACTGAAGTGATCCAGGGAATCCAAGAGGCAGAAATGGGGAGAGAGAATTCCAGTCATGTGGAACATTTAGCAAAAATTTAAGGAGTTAGGAAATGGTGTGTCTTGTGTGAGGAAAAAGCACCCTAATATCATTGAATTGCTGAATACATAAGTATGGGCTCTAAGGACTAAAGACTCGAAAGATAGAGGAGGGCTCTGCTTATGAAAAACTTTGAATACCAAGAAGGGAATCTTATATCTGATCCCAGAGGTGATAGGGAAGCCCTAGGATTTGTTGAATAAAGGGAGGGGAGGTGATATGGTCAGATCTGCCCTTTAGGAATTTGACTGCTGATTGGAAAATAAATAAGAGAAGGAAGCGATGAGCCAGGGAGACAAATCAGAAAGCCATTGCAATAGCATGTGTGTAGCAGTACAAAATGAGAGAATAGAATCTCTCCAAGATGATATGAAGGTGGATTCAATAGGATTTGACGCATCCATTAGACAAGGACAGTGAGAAAGTTTGGTGGAAGATATATGTTTCTGGGATGGTGGTGCCATTGACAATAATAGAAAAATTTGGAAGAGGAGAGGATTTGGAGGGGAAAGGTAAGGAGTACAGTTTTAGACATATTGAATTTAATATGCTTACAGGAATTCAAGTTTGAGATGTCCAATAAGCAGTTGAAGATGTAAGATCAAAGGTCAGGAGACAGCTTAGAGCTGCATTAATAAATCTAAGAATCATTATTCCAGACATGACATTTGAATTCAAGGGAATCATTAGGTAAAACAATAGAGAGGGAGAAGAGAAGAGGACTCAGGACGGAGTTTGGTGGGACATCCAAAATTAGTATACACAACCTTTATGAAAATCCTGACAAAGTAGACTGAAATGCAGCAGTCAGAAGGTGGGAGAACATGGAAATAACAGAGTCACAAAGACTCAGAAAACAGAGAATTTCAAGAAGAAGGGGGAGATCCATAATGTCAAAGGCTATAGAGAGGTCAAGAAGGATGAGTATTGCAAAATGACCTTTGGAATTGGCAGTTAAGAGATGACTTCGAGAGAACGGTCTTCGTTGAAAGATGTTGTGGGCAGCCAGACAACACAGTTTAGAAAAGAATTAAAATAAAGGAAGTGAAGATAACAATTGTAGATGGCCTCCAATTTTTTTTTCCCCACTGATAAATATTTATTTTCCAAAATGCCGATTTTCATATACAGGTAGAATCACAGATCATATACGGGAGGGTTATCCACTGCCACCAACTTGCCTGGTGTGGTTGTCCTAATGGCAAAGTATAGAGAGAACTGGGGACTGGGGAAAGCAAGATGGCTTCTATAGTCTGATTTTTACTCTTTGGAAGGAGATTTCTGTTTTAAGAAATGACACCGTGACTAAAATATGGTTTTGAATTGTTATTCCATTAAAAAAAAACCAGCATAGGTAAAAATGGTTGGGTGAAGATAGTTTTAAATTTTTTTTTTAAAAAGTTCTATTGATGTGAGAATATCAAGGAAACAGAAGAGGTAAGAATTATGAACATTTGAGTAAAAGTCAATGAAGGGAGAAGCAAAATTCATTTTGTCCTTAGAATATCCGACTGACTAACTAAAAAGAAAGAATATAGAATGTCACCACTGGCTGGTCAAGGCCTTGACTCTTCTTTGCCTGACAGGTGAGTTGGGGGAGTATACTTCGCTTCTTTCATTAGCTTCTCCTTCTGCTTCATTACTTTTCCCAAGTGTTCTATCATTTTCTACCTATACAAACATTCAATGATATATTCCAGTTTACATTCTTTCTTGGCTTGGGTCATGCCAATTCCATGGGCACATTCAACTCATTCCTTCTCAAAAGCACAGCATCAGGTTGGCATTTTGTAAGGTTGTTCAGCACTCATAATTGTCATCCATTTGCCAATATTGAGGCCCGGCTGGTTTTGAGTATCAAGGAATGGCATGACTGTAGCTTAGTTCAAATGCCACATCCCTTTCTTTCACCACAAATCTCTTGTAGATGGCTTTCTTAAAGACATAAAGAATGGTACAGGATATAGGACAATAGCTATTGGGGCTGGCTGAATCAATCAGGACAGAAAAATATGAAATTCAAAGAGATCAATATAGATGCAAAGGTAATTCATGAATCAATTTAGATTTTAGGGCAATATACAAAGAACAAGGACAAGTAAGAAAGGGTGGATAACAAGATCACAAACCTTTATAATGTTAGAAATGCTAAAGTTCGGAAAGAGCAGGGACTGTTGAGAGAAATTAAGAACAACAAAAAGAGTTATAATATTTTCATTTTGCTTGCTTGTTATTTCAACTATATGCAATGAAAAGAAGATGAATAAAGGATAGGATCTTCCATGGGATTATGGGATGATAATAACTTTTTAAAATAAATTAATTTATTTTCTTGTTTATGTAATTCATTTCCATAAGATTTTGAATTGCAAATTTTCTTTCCATCTTCCTTTACCCAACACCTCAAAACAACCATCCCACTGTATAACCCCTCCCTCAGTCTGCTCTCTCCTATGTCCTCCCCTTCAGCCCTCTGACTTTCTGTTAGGACAGGATGATTCTCCCTACCACAGTGCCTGTATGTATTAATTCCCAGTTGGATCAAATTAATAATAATAATAATAATAAGAATAAGAATATATACATACATATATATTTTTAAAATTTGATTATAAAACTTTAAATTCTAGATTATTTCCCTTCTTTCCTCATCATCCACTCCCACTGGAAAGATAAAAAATTAAATACAGGCTGTACATGTGTAATTACACAGAACATCTCCACACTGGGCATATTGTGAGAGACTGATTATATGTCCCTCCTTCCTCTGCTGCCCCCCTCCTTGTTCTGTTCTCTACCCTCTCCCTTTCCCTGTCCCTTTACAGAAGTTTGTACTTCCAACAATCCTCCCCCTCACTCTGCCCTCCCCTCTGTCATGCCACCTCTCATCCCCATCCCCCCTACTCTCCTGTGTGGCAAGATACTCAGTTTAGAGTTTATGTCATTCCTTCTCTAAGCCAATGACAGTAAGGTTGATCCTTTCCCTTTTGCCTTCGTGTTCTTCTCCTCCATTGTAACAATTATCCTTTGCCCCTTCTATATGAGATGATTAATCCCAATCTGTCTCTCCCTGTTTCCTCTCATTCTAATCCTCTCCCACCTCAAAATTTCACCTTTTAAAATATCATCCCTTCCTATTCAATTGATCCTGTACCCTCCATGTACACATATATACACATACTCAGAGATGTGTTCATACACATATATAAACCCTCCTATACAGACATATGTGTATGTATAAATATATATGTATAAATAAATAAATGTGTGTGTGTGTGTATATACACACACACATATACACACACATTTGTATTCCCTTCACCTATCCTCATATTGAGAAAAGTTTCATAAGTTAAAATTATCGTTTTATCCATGTTGGCATGTAAATAGTTCAACTTTGATAAGTTCCTCATTATTTCTTTTCTATGTTTACCTTCTCATGCTTCTTGTATTTCAGTGTTCTTTTCAGTTTTAGTTCTTTCATCAAGAATGTCTGAGTCCTCCACCTCACTGAATGACCATATTTTCCAGTGGAACGCTATACTCAATTTTGCTGGGTAGGTGATTCTTGGTTTTAATTCTAGCTCCCTTGATCTCTGGAATATCATATCCCATGCCCTTCTATCCCTTAATGTAGAAGCTGCTAGATCCTGGGTTATCCTAATTGTGTTTCCTCAGTATTCAAATTATTTCTTCTTGGCAACTTGTAATATTTTCTCTTTAATCTGGGGACTCTGGAACCTGGCTATAACATTCCTAAGAGTTTTCTTTTTGGGATATTTTTCAAGAGGTTATCAGTGAATTCTTTCAAGTTCTATTTTGCCCTTTGGTTCTAAAATATCAGGGCAATTTTCCTTGAGAATTACTTGAAGGGAGATTTCTAGTTTCTTTTTTTGATCATGGCTTTTAGGTAGTCCCATTATTTTTAAATTGTCTCTCCTAGATCTATATTCCATGTCAGTGGTTTTTTCAAGGAAATATTTCACATTACCTTCTATTTTTTCTATTGTTTGGATCTGTTTAATAGTATCTTGATTTCTCATAAAGTCATTTTCTTCCATTTGCTCCACTCTACTTCTGAAGGAATTATTCTCTTCATAATGCTTTTGAGATTCTTTTTCCATCTGGCAAAGTTGGCTTTTTAAGGCATTCTTTCCCTCATTGGCTTTTTGGGCCTCTTTTGACATTTGAGTTAATCTATTTTTTAAAGTGTTATTTTCTTCAGTCAGGTTGTTGACTCTCTTTTCATGATTTTCTTCCATCATTCTCATTTCTCTTCCCAATTTTTCCTCCACTTCTCTTACTTGATTTTCAAAATCTTTCTTAAGCTGCTCTGTGGCATGTAGGAAATCTTCATGTTTCTTGGAAGCTTTTTGTGTGGGAGTTCTGACCATGTTGTTTTCCTTCTGTTCCATGCTTTTGATCTTTTTTGTCCCCAAAGAAGGAATCTAAAGTTTGGTTGCTGTTCTTACTTTGCTTCCTTTCCCTGCTCATGTTGCCAGTAAATTACTTGATTTTTTTTTTACCTCTGTGGAGCTCTGCTTCCAGAGGGGAAAGCTCTGTCTCAAATAACTGGGGTTTTTGCAGCTGCTGGAGCTATCAGGAGGCTGCCATTTTTTTGCAGCCCCCACTGGCTTTGGCGCACTGAAAACGCACCACCCAAGATCACGATCCAGATCCAGGCCGCTCAGTGAAAGAGCACTTATCCTCTGAATGATTGCTTGGCCCCCTGAAGTCTGCAGGCCAGGAGCTCTGAAGCAGCCATGTGGAGGCAGCTGCAGGGCCGCAGCTTCTGTGGCTTCCTTACCCTGGAGGCAGTTTGGCTGGACTGCTTTTCTCCCCAAAATTTAGCTGAGTTCCACTGACTTTTCACTTAGTCGTTGTTTCTTATGGCTTGATAATTCTGGAAACTACCACAGTTGCCACTGATCCACTCTCCTGAAAGCTCCAGCTGTGGCTCATCCTGGCCATCCCAGGGCCAAGCCACACTTTCAGTCTGGGCTGGGCTCAGCCCGACTCCCAGCACTTCAATGAGCCCTTCTTGCTGAGCTCCCATCAGCAGGAGGTGTATTTTTGTGAATTTTGGTGCCCTAAAATTTGTTTAGAGTCATATTTTATGAGTATTTGAGGTAGCTATGTGGGAGCTGTGGAACCTTGCTACTCCTGTGCCACCATCTTGGTTCATTACTTTTATTTCCTCTGTTGATAATAGTATTTAAACTGAAAGTGACAAAATAAAAGTGACTAATTTACCATTGATAACAAGCATAAGCAAAGTAATAGTAAATGCACATAATCGTACATTATGACTTCATGTCACCTGGTTCATATAATCTATATCATTTGATAAAGAAAAAAAGACACATGTGATAATGGAACCACTGTCAGAAATATTTAAAAATTATGGAAAACAGAAGTACCACAAGATTGGAGAAAAGGGAATATTATTTTGTGTGCGTTTTTTTTTTTTTTAAAGAGAAGGCCAATGAGATTGACGTTAACTCCTGGGAAAATTCTAAAATGGATCATTAAAGTGATGGTTGGTAAAAAATCTAAAATGGAAAGTTGTGATTACAAAAAATCAACATGGCTTCATTAAAAAATGGATCATCCCTCAATAATCTTATTTATTTCCATTTTTTAAACCAGAATTGCTAAACTAGTACGTAAGGAGAATATTGTAAATGCAATACATCTAGATTTTAGCAAAACTATTAATGAAGTATCTTATACTCTTCTTGTGGGAAAGCTGGAGAAATTTGGTATAGACCAATGTTCAGCAAACTACAGACTGGGGGTCAAATTTTACCCACTGCTTTTTTTGTATAGCTTGATATTTATAAATTTTCTACATTAACTTCTTATTTGTGTGTATGTTCTTTCCATTTACATTGTTGTAGTTGCTGTGTAATTTATTTTCTTGGCTCTGCTTATCTTATCTTGCATTAGTTCATGTGGATCTTTCCATACTTTTCTGTATTCATTTATTGTTATTGTTATTATTATTATTATTATTCTTTTTGCTTTTTGGAGGCAGGACAATTGGGATTAAGTGACTTGCCCAAGGTCACACGGCTAGTAAGTGTTAAGTGTCTGAGGAGTGGTTTGAACACAGGTTCTACTGACTTCAGGGCTGGAACTCTATTCACTGCACCACCTAGCTGCCCCTTCTGTGTTCATTTTTAAGCATAGATTTTTAATTTTTAAAAATTCAAAATTCTCTCTCCTGCCCCCCCATTAAAAAGATGAGAAAAATAAAGCACATTAGAAACATGGAGAGTCATTTCAACATTTTTTGAGTTTTGAAGAAGAACGAGGAGGAGTAGGAGGAGGTGATGAAGATGATGATGACGATGATGATGATGATGATGATGATGATGATGATATAATCTGCACTCTCGAGTCCAAAAATTCTCTATATGAATATGGCTAGCATGTTTCAGTCCTTTGACATTGTAGTGGGTCATTGTGTTGATCAGAGTTACTATCTTTTTAAGTTACTTATCTTTACAATATTGTTGTGACAATGTAAATTGTTTTTCTAGTCTTTTTCAATTTATTTTCCATAAGTTAATATTTATCTTTCTCAGTTATTTTTTCTAAAAATGCCCCCTTCATTCTCTCTCAGAACAGAAGAGCATTCTATCACATCCATATACCATAACGTGTTCAGCTATTGCACTTTTCATCAGACACGTTTCCTATTCTTTGTCACTTCGAAAAGAAATGCAATAAATATTTTTATGCATATTGATCTTTTTATACTTTCTTTGATCTCTTTGGAGTATAGAAGTAATATCAGTAAATGTTATGTACAGTTACAGTTTAAAAGCTTTTATAATATTGTTTCAAACGGCTTTCTGGGGTGGTAAAATTCCGAGTTCCGAACAATGCATTAGTATATTTGTTTTTCCACATTTTATTCCATATTTGTCATTTTCCTTTTCTTTTGTCATTTTCATCAATTTGATGGTTATGACATGATACTTTAAAAATTAATATAAATTTTACTAATTCATGGATAACTTTGATTTCTGCCTCTGAAAATCACCTATTTACATCATTTGACCATTATTCTTGTAGATTTGACTCAATTCCCTATATATTTTAGAAATACATACTTTCATACATATATGTGTATATATGTGCATACACACACGCACACAGAGGGAGAGAGAGAGAAGATAGAAGTTTCCTGGAAAGATACTTTTTCTAGTTTCCTTTTTTTCTTTTAATTTTAGATTTTGTTGATTTTTCTGTGAAAAATGTTTTTTTTTTTTCCTCTCTGATCTGGAATTGTGACTTGGAACTTAGAGCTGCTAGCTAGTACCCATTCCTAATTTTAGCATAGGCTCAATGATCTCCTGGGAATGTTCTTTGTTTTTTTCCCAGTGCTTCCTACCATAGGGTCCAAACACCTCATCACTGCCACTTCTGCCCCTTCTACTACTGCCACCATTTAGTTGTGTCATAGTCAGGAGAACTCTCTGTCTGTCTTCCTAAGCTTCTCTGTTCTATACCATTAATCTACTTCTCCCTTTCTTTTAACCAAAATAAGATGATTTTTTGACAATTACTTTATAATCTAGCTTGAGGTCTGGAAGGGCTATTGCCCTTTCACCATTTTGTCTCTTCCTAATTTCCTTGGATATTTACATCATTGAGCTGTTTGAGAAGATACTTATTTCCTTAAGGAGTATTTTATAATTAAATCTATATAAGTCTTTTGTGTGCTTTGATAAATTTATGCCCAAATATTTTATTCATTTCATAGTTATTTGGAATGGGATTTCCCTTTCTGTTATTGTTTGTTTGATTTTGTTATTACTATATGGAAATTAAATTGATTTTTGATAGCTTATTTTGCAGCATGCAAATTTGCTTAAGCGATTAATTGTCTAAGTCAGTATCTTTGCTCATTCCCCAGGATTTTTTTTTCAAATGTGCAATTATATCATTAGCAAACAGAGATAATCTTATCTACTTTTTAGCAGTCTCTGTATTCTTAATTTTATTTTCTTGTGCTATTGCTATTGTTAACTTTTCTAGAACTTTATCAAATAATAATGAGGAAAGCAAACTTCCTTACTCTTTTACTTTTATTTGGTTTTATTTTTGAAAAAAAAAATATAATCTGTACTGCAAATAATTCATGCTTTTGGGTTTAAATGGAAACATTTTATGATTTTAAAAAAAGATTTCTCCATGCCTGTGCTTTGGAGGGTTTTTAGTATAAATGAGTGTTGTACTTTTCCAAGGCCTTTTATGAGTCTATAGAGATAAACATGTGACTTTGGATGTTTTGCTTTTTAATATAGTGATATTGATTGTTTCCTTAATGTTCAGCCACATGTGTGTCCCTAGTACAAATCTAACTAGGTGATAATAAATGATTTCTTGGCTAAATCTCTGCAGTCTATTTGAAAAAGATTTTGTTTAAACTTTTCAATCAATATCTATTAATTATGTTGGCTTGTGTTTTTTTTTCTTTGTTTTATGCTTTCATTTAGATATTATCACTAGTATTCTGGTAGGGTGCTTTTTCTGTTTTTAAGAATTTATGAAATATAATTATTATTTTTTCTTTAAAAGTATGTGAAAATTCTCCCATGAATTCATCATGACCAGGAAATTTTCCTTTAATAGTTCATTTACAACTATTCTGTTTCCTTTTATGGGATTAGTTATTTAAAATCTTTTTCTGGTCTTCTGACAGTTCATGTAATTTATATTTTCAACTTCATTGTCTTCTTCTGGTTGTATGTTTTTATCTTCTTTGTCACCAAGACAAAGATTCTATAGTCTGAATGTTTTTATGCTGTTTGTTCATCTTCCCAGCCAAATATTTGACTTTCTGACCCTTTCACAAGGTGGCATTCTACTTCCAGTGAGGATGGGGGTGGGGGTACTGTCCCAGGCTTCAGAGGTTTTGTATCAGCTCCTAGATTTCCCACAGTCTTTGGACCCAGAGCTCAGGAAGCAGCTACTGTTGCTGCCACCACCATCTCCACTGCTCCAGGGTTGGGGCCAGATTGTGCTCCTCTTTCACCCAGGTCCCATAGTGTTTCCCCACTGACTTTCCATGCAGTCCTCAGTGTTTGTGGCTTTAGAAATCTTGAAATTGCCGCAGCTGCCAGTGATTCATTCCCTTGAGGCCTATATCGGCCTATCTATGCATGTGTGCTCTGTGCTGGACTGCACTGCAGCATGGTGTGATATACTGTTCCTGTCAACCTTCCTGGCTGTCTTGCACTGGAGATGTGTTTCACTGTCATTTTGTGATTCTGAAGCTCAAGAATTTGTTCAGAGTCATTTTTTACAGGTATGGGAAGGAGTTTTGGCAAGATCAAGCAAGTCACTGCTTTTACTCCACCATCTTGGTTCCTCCCCCATAATTTATATTTTGAAGTTATTCCTTTTTGTTGAGGTTTCAGTTTTGGTGACAAAATGGGTTCTGATCATACTTTTTATTTCTTCTGATTATGTTGTGTTGTACTCTGTTCATTTGCAATTTTAAATTGATTTTCTTCTCTCTTTTTAATGAGATTAACTAAAGGTTTATAAGTTTTATTAGTATTCTCAAATAACCAGGTTTCAGGTTTATTGATCCTTTCTGTGTTTTTCTTCATTTCCAGTTTATCCAGTTACCTTATTTCAATATTTCCTTTTTGTGCTTATTTTAAGTTTTCTGGTTTGTTGGCTTTTTAATTTTATAAATTCATGTTCAGTTCATGAACCCTCTCTTTCACTATTTTATAAATGTATATTGGCAGGTATCTGCCTTTTTTGCCCCTTGACGTCTGCTTTAGCTGCATTTCAGAAATTTTGGTATATTGCTTCATTGTCATTTACACAGTTATTGTTTTGATAACTTTTTTTTTCTTTTTCACTCCTTCAAAAGTTAGGGTTACATTGAATCTCCATCTTTGTTTTCTGTCTTCTCTAATTCTTGGAATTCTTGGAATCTGGAATTATCTAGTCCCTCTTTATTCTCTGCATTCATCATGGAATCAAACCTTATGAGGTGACCATTCAAGGCTTTCCTCTCTTTGCAGTTTCTGGCACTGCCAATAGAAGTTTCACTCCTCCATCTCTCCAATTTCCATTGTGCCTCAATCCAAGAAAATTGTAAATTCTTGCAATTGATAGGAAGGATGTGGTCCCATGGCAGGAACTTCACTCACTGACTTCCCCAATTATTTAGTTGACCACTGACTTGTATCCTACCACTACTCACCTTCCTTCCTCATTTGCTTCCCACTCCCCTATTTACCACTTTTTTCCAGTAGCTCTGACCCCACCCCCCACCTCCCACCACAGTGGGATAAATGATTTATTTTAAGCATCAAAATCCTACTGAAAATACCTAGCAAAATGTCCCCTTCTCTCGTATAGAACTTCTCCCTTCACTTGTAGGAGCATTTATTAGTGGAACCTCCTAAAACCACCAAACCAAGGCTCTCTCTTCCCCTTCCCCATTCAATTTTTTTTCTTTCCTTTTCACTCATTTCCCTGCAGACTCTTCTTTTTTTGAGAGACCACAGGAATCAACTCCACCTCATTGCTAGCTATCAATTTAGTCAGGGCACACCATGCAATCTTTTCTATACTTTTTTCTTTTCTCATCACTTTCTCTGCACTTTTTATAATTTATGCCACAAAACACATTGATTGACCTCTAGGTGATGTACCATGAGGAACTGTCCATAATGTTCCTGGCCCATCACTCCACCCTTACCTACCTCTGACTTTCACCTTTTCTTTTAGTCTCCTTGTGTTCACTTAGAAAGAAGTCTCCTACTAGTTTTTCCACAGTTTCTTTGTTAACTGTTGCTTTCTTTGAAAGTTGCATTCATTCATCCCTCATACATTTCTGCTTTCTGGAGTGTTTGAGAAGCAAGTAACATCTCTGGGTCTGGTTTTCTTTCTAAGAACATTTGAAATGTCTCTTTATTATTGAATATCTGTATTTTTTATTTACAATTAAGCTCAGATTTGCAGGCTGGGCCAATTATTCCTTGTCAGAACACATTATTCCATTCTTTCTAGCATTTCCCAATAGCTACAGATTAGTGTTGTGATATCCATTTTTTTCTTTCCTTTGAATTTGAAGGTTTTTCTTCTGTTTTTTTTTTTCAGAATTTCTTCATTTTAAATTGAATTTTTAAATTTAACTACTATGCCTTGGAGTTTGCAATCTACATTTTAAAAAATGTGCTCTTTGGATTGTTTCAATTGTCACTTTTGTTGTCTATGTTCAAAAGTTACATAAAGTATTTTTGCATTATTTCTTGCATTATACTGTTCAAGTCTATTGACTTTTAATGTTATTTTGGGAGATCTATAAATCATTAGTTATTTTTATGCATCTTAACTTTGAAATTCGTATTTTGCTTGTAGAAAGAGCATGTTTTCTTTTAATGTTATTGCTTTTGGCTTCTCTTATTCAAGATTGTCCTTCACTTCTGTACATTTCCCATTAGTAGTATTCTCTTTTATTTTTTTGTTGAGATTTGTCATTGTATATTCAAGTTTTGCTATTTTGTCAATTATTTCTGTTGTGCAAGTTATAACTTCTGCTAATTGTAATTTTTCTTTTAAACCCCTCAGGGACAGGATGCTGCCATACCATTTTCTTCTCTAACTTTTACATCATCAGGTATTATATCATTTTCTTTCTGTGTGTGTGTGTGTGTGTGTATGTTTATTCATAGATACCTGAACTCATTTACAAGATCTAGAATTCATTATTTTCTTATTCTTTTAATGTTTTCCCATCTAGGCTTATTTCTTTATGCCCAAGCCTTTGAATTTTCTTCCTCATGAGAACATTAGTTATTTCAGTGTCTCCCTATCACGCTATCTCATTTTTTCCCCTATTGCTCACTTTCTGACTCCCTTCCTAACTGATGGTTTATCCTTGGAGACTGTATCTCAGAGTATCTCAGACTTCTCCAATGCTTGACAATTCATGGTTCACTAGCCCAGGTTTCTGCCCCAAGTACATTTTAGAGGGAAAGAATTGATCCTAGATGGATACCAGATTTTTTTTTTTTACTTCAGTTTTAGCAGAGTGCTAATTTCACATTCCCCTGATTCAGCGTGTCCTGTTCTGTCTCCTCTGCTCCTCATTTCTCTGATCTAACAACACAAAACATTGCCATGTAGGTGCTATTGCATTCTGGATAGATTTCTGTCATTTGGAGTTTGAATCTCTGAAGTTTTAGGAAGAGATGTTAGGGTTTAGGTAAGTGATCAGGCTCTAATATAAGCTAAGACTAAATCTTGAACTATTTCCTCTCTTCATCCCTTCCCTTAAAGAGCTGTGTTACAATATAGAACATTGTAGCACTACTGGCTATTGAGGCCTAGCAAATTTCTTCAGTTTGGAGCTTGGATATACATTCTACTGGAAAGAAAGAAAGGTGGTCAGAGTATTTTTTCCCCTTTTTGTAAGCGTCTGTATAGGCCAGGTGACTCATACAGGTTTCATGATGGTTTAAGCATTGTGGGAAGGGGGCGATAAGGGTGATTAGTGAACACAAGTCAGATATTATATCATAGAATTTTAAACTTCTTTGCGGTTCTTAGTGTCCTAAACTATGCACAGATAAAAGATGAAGAACCAAGTATACTTGTTTTATTTTTGACTCGTAATTTTTGTTTTGGAGAGGTTTCAGAGTTTATGAACATCAGAAAAAATTTATAGTTCTTCATATATTTGATCATATGACCTACAAGTGTGATAGTCACATTTTCCAATAAAGTTTTAATGAATTTAAAGATGTAAAAAAAAAAAACATTCTTAGCTTGAGAACCATAAAAAAAAGTAGAAGATAGATTTGACTCTCAGATTATACTTTGTGGCTTCCTGAGCTAGACAATAAAATAATTTTTATTAATTCAGAACTGGTTGGATGATTGAATGACACCAAAGTATGGGATGTCTATTTAAATAACCAATGGAGCTATGTCTTATGCTATTTAATATTTTTATCACTGACTTGAATGAAGACATTGATCTTATGCTTATAAAATTTGCAGATGACACATCAGGAGGGATAACTAATACAAAAGATAAGTATCTAAAAAATCTTGACAATCTTTGGGTTAAATCTAATAAGATGAAAATCAGCTGAGATTAATGTAACAGCATAGACTTGGGTACCCATATTCAGTCTCATAAATATAAGATGGGAGAGGTCTTTTTGAGCAATACCTAATTGGGAAACAATCTAGGGATGTTAGTGAATTGAACTCCCATTATAAGTCAGTTGTATGATGTAGTAACTGAAAAGCCAATATGTTCTTGGTCTTCCTTGGGAGGAATAGCTTCAAGAAATAAGGAAGTGATGATTCTTCCTTACTCTGACCTTGTCAGACTTAATATAGAGCATTTTGTTCAGTTCTGGAAGTCACAGTTTTAAACAGAGCATTGATAAATTAAACAGGGCTCAGAGGAGCATAACCGGGTTGGTGAAAGTTCTTGAATTCATGCTGAATTAGGAATGTTTGAAGGAATTGGTCTTTTTTAACCAGGAGAAGATAAGACTCAGGGCCAAATAATAGCTATGAGAAATATTTGAAAGATGTGTTGAGTGGACAATTAAATTTGTTCTGTCCAAAGTGATCAATTTGGGCTCTATGTCAGGGAAAAAACAATAACAACTTCCCAAAAATGAAAGCTATACTGATCTGCAATGGGTTTCCTCAAGTGCTGGTGATTTACCTAACTTTTGGCAGTTTCTAAGCATTGGATGTATGAGTCAGGTATGTTTTAGTTGATTCCTTCTGAGAATTTGCTGCTCGAGGGGTGCAGAGCAAAGATGGTAGAGCAAAAGCAGGAACTTGCTAGAACTCAAGCCTCAACTACCTGTAATACCTTTAAAAAATTATTCTAAACAAATTTTAGAGCTATAGAACCCACAAAGTGATAGAATTAAACAAATCTCCTGTGGAAGGCAGTCTGGCAGGCCAGTTTGGAAGGGTCCATTGCACTGGATTTGGAACAGAGAGCAGTCTCACATGGGCCACAGAAGCACAGACTCGTGGCACAGACAGGCCAGGGTAGAACTAAAGGGACTGAATCAGTGGCAGCTGTGGTCGTTTCCAGACTTCTCAACCCATAAACACCATAGAGAAAGTAAAAGATCAGTGGGGAAATTCTGTTGGAACTCAGTGAGAAAAGAGTGCACTCCAGCCCCTTTCCCTGTGGCAGTGAAGACAGTGGCAGCAATGCCAGCAGCAGCAGTAACTGCTTCCAGGGCTACAGGCCAACAAATAGTAGGGGGACCAAGTGGCTGAGCAGAGGACAAATGCAGGAATCCTTTTGCTGGCTCTGAGGCAGGATTCTCTTGCTTTGCCCAGCTTGGATCTGGGTTGCTGTCTTGGGTGGTGGTCCTGGGGTGAGGAATGCTGCCATGACAGAGACTGTTGAGGCTGTGGAGAGGCAGTCTTCCTCACATTTCTGAGGCAGGTGCCTAGAAGAAGCTCCAACAACAGCTGTGCAAAGCCCCAGAAATTTGGGGCACAGCCCTCTCGACTCTGGCAGCAGAGTTCTATGATGGCAAAGAGTTGAAAACCAAGTAATTGACTAGCAAGATGAGCAAATAGGGGAAAAGAAATCAGACCATAGAATCATTCTTTGGTGACAAAGAAGATCAAAATATACAACCAAAAGAAGACAAAAAAAGTCAAAATCCCTGCATTGAAAGCCTCCAAGAAAAAATATGAATTGGTCACAGGCCATGGAGGAATTCAAGAAGGATTTGACAATCAAGTAAGAGAAGTAGAGGAAAAAAATTGGAAAGAGAAATGAGATTGATGAAAGAAAAATCATGAAAAGGTAGTCAACAGTTTGCTAAAGGAGTCCCCCAAAAATATTAAAGAAAATAACACTTTAAAAAATAGACTAATTCAAATGGCAAAAGAGATCCAAAAAGCCAATGAGGAGAAGAATGCCTTAAAAAACAGAATTGATCAGATGGAAAAGGAAGTTCAAAAGCTCACTGAAGAAAATAATTCCTTCAAAATTAGATTGAAGTAAATGGAAACTAATGACTTCATGAGAAATAAAGGTATTATAAAACAGATCCAAAAGAATGAAAAAATAGAAGCCAATGTGAAATATCTCATTGGAAAAACCACTGACCTGGAAAATAGATCCAGGAGAGATAATTAAATTATTGGACTATCTGAAAGTCATGATCAAAAAAAGAGCCTAGACATCATCTTTCAAGAAATTATCAAAGAAAACTGCCCTGATATTCTAGAACCAGAGAGTAAAGTAGAAATTGAAAAAATTCCCTGATCACCTGTTAAAAATATGCCCCAAAGTAAACTCCTAGGAATATTATAGTCAAATTCCAGAGTTCCCAGGTCAAGGAGAAAATATTACAGGCAGTCAGGAAGAAACAATTTGAATATTGTAGAAACTCAATCAGGATAACACAAGATCTAGCAGCTTCTACATTAAGGGATCAAAGGGCTTGGAATATGATATTCCAGAGGTCAAAGGAGCTAGTATTAAAACCAAGAATCATCTACCCAGCAAAACTGAGTGTAATACTTCAGGGGAAAATATGGATTTTCAATGAAATAGAGGATTACAAGCATATGTGTGTGTGTATACATATATATGTGTGTACATATATATATTATAGGGGTGTGTGTGTGTGTGTGTGTGTGTGTGTGTGTGATTATGTGTGTACATGTATATATATAGACAGAGGGCACAGGGTGAGTTGAATATGAAGGGATGATACCTAAAAAATAAAATTAAGATGAGAGAGGAATATCTTGGGAAAAGGAGAAAGGGAGAGATAGAATAGGATAAATTATCTCATATAAAAGAGGCAAGAGAAAGCTGTTACAATGGAGGGGAAGAGCAAGAAGGTGAAAGGGAATGAGTCAACCTTACTCTCACTGGACTTGGCTTAAAAAGGATATAACATACACCCTCAATTAAGTATCTTACCCAAAGTAGGGGGTAAGAGGATAAAGGGGGAAGGAGATAGAAGGGAAGACAGATTAACGAAGAGGGTAGTTAGAAGCAAACACTTTTGAAAAGGGACAGGGTCAAAGGGGAAAATAGAATCAGTGGTGGGAGATAGAATGGAGGGAAATATATCCTTTCACAATATGACTACTATGGAAATGTTTTGCATAACTACACATGTATAACCTATATTGAATTGCTTGTCTTCCCAATGGGGGTGGGTGAGATGGGAAGACAGGAGATAATCTGGAACTCAAAGTTTTAAAAACAAATGTTAAAAAATTGTTTTTACATGCAACTGGGAAATAAGATATACAGGCAATTGGGTATAGACATTGATCTTGCCCCACAAGAAAGTAATGGGGGCTTTGGGAGGGATTTAAGAGAAGGCAGTTTGGTGGAAGGGGTATTCAGTATGTTTGCCATATTGGAGTTGGGGTTAGGGGAGAGATGGCGAGAACATTTGTAACTCAAATGCTCATAGAAATGAATGTTGCAAACTTAAAATAAATAAATTATGGGGAATTAGTACACATTAGTACTCATAGTGAGTACATAGAGGTCCTTTATAACTCAGATTTTGTGGAAGATACGTGTGTCATAGATCTGTGCCTATAATAAGCTTTCATACAATTTGTGACTGCTTTATAAGTGATTGCACAAATGGCAGTTGGCAATTATATAAGCTTAACAATTTCAGGGTACAAAGGAAACTATTAAAAGTCTATCAAAAGTTACCTTTATGTAAACTCTTGCCAAATTTATATGTATTTGTTGTTTGTTTTTCTTGAAAAATAAGCATATTCCTTTTGGATAATATGGTAGGATATTGTCCTTGATGCAACATGAAATAGAAATTTTTGTGCATTTTCTATGGGAAAGTACTCTATGGTAAGAAAGGTAAAGGTGTGCTGAGTTTTTTATTTTAATCTATTTAATAGAAAAAAGACCATTTAAATTCATTCCATGGTATGTGATTGTTTACTTTGTTGTATAGTTAGATGTTTAAAATAGTATTTTTAAAAATTTCCTTTATATCCAGAAGAAAAAAAAAGGGTGAAAAATGGTTATATGTTTCAGTATAGAGAGAGCAAAGAATTGCCTGGAACAAATATTAATGGTCAGGCAGTCTGGAGGAGACCTGTAAACCAGAGTTATGAAAGATATCAATAAGGCCTTATTTGACCAGAGGGATGTGGATAGACATATGTCATTCATTCTACATGCTTACAGTAACATTTATTTATATGATGGATAGCATACTTTTTCCAGTAGATCATTCATTATTCATTAACAGATATTTTTCTTTATATGACTTTTCCTACAATTTTAGGAATCATATGAAATGCAACAATAATGGTAAGACTACCTTGGGAGCTTATGTCACAGAAAGAGATATATTGAAGTAATTGGATTCAATAAATTTCTTTTTTTCTTCTGTGGAGAATGTGTCTCAGAAAATAATAATCATTACAATACTCAAATGAACTGAGTAACACTTGACTGCATTTTGAAGCTTGATCTTACTGAAAACCCTTGAAAAATTTCATTTAGGTAAGGAAAGATAAAATTATGTATTAAGGAAAAAACACAGAGAATGCAAGTAGTGCCCTAAAAGTATGTAATAAAAAAGATGGCTACATGGCTCATTTGATGTTGGATCAGTTTTTAAGAGAAAGCAATCTTAAATGCTATCTCTTCAGCTTATTTATTTATATTTCTGATAATAGAGTAGCTATTGTACAATGAAATGAGGCCATTGTCAAGGGTCTATAATCTTCTCTATCTGTAGTTAGTAAGAATTTAAATATCCTTGTCGCAAAATACTTTTTTTATATTCTTTTGTTTTGTTTGTGATACTGTTTCCCTATCTTACCCCAGGAGGAAGTTTAGTGGCCACTTATGCCAGATCCCACTGCTAGTTGACAAAAGGCTATATTCTCCTTTTCACACTTAGCACTGTCTGTCTCCCTTTAGGCAGCCAGATTTTAGGCAGCTCTCGGGGGCTCACCATAATTTCATTGAGTGGACACTAGGCACACTACAGCTCAGAACTCCTGAGCTCAGGAGATCCATCAGTCTCAGCCTGCAGAAGGAGGGATTATAGACATACCTTCCGATCCAAGTCAAATACATTTTAAAGGCTAATAACTATCCCTAACAGGGAGGAAAAATGTAACAGAAAGTCAGTACCCTGCAATAATTTTTTGATTTCCTTTTTCATCTTTTTTCTTCTACCAAACTTATCTAAGAATCTGTATACATGTTGAGGTAAGAAATGTTAGCAAGCATAAGGCCAGTATTGTGATGGAAAGATGAGGGACATAGAAGGAGTTATAATGTAGTGAACAGAAAAAAAAAGAATAACAGAAAAAAATTTTTTGAGACTACTTATTCAGGAAACTGGGTTCTTATCCAAGTTCAGTCATTAGTTAGCTATGTGACATTGTACAAGCTAATTGTTCTTTGAATTTCAGTTTCCTCATCTGTACAATGAAAGAAGTAAACTGTATAACTGTTATGATCTCGTTCAATTTACAATCCTGTGATTTATGGCTATTCTATTGTTTATATAGGTAAAAATGTAATGTATACCCTCAGAAACTAGGTGTGGTGAAGAAGTGCTTAGTGAAACTTTCTTAAATGATCCACAAAAGGAACTTTTGAATTGATATTGGATAAAATGTGTAGATGGAATAAAAATTACAAATCTTCATTTTGTGTTTCTTAT
>CM053590.1:168605294-168628419 GCA_028646515.1 Pseudochirops corinnae | reverse complement strand
GATCATGGCTTTCAGGTAGTCCAGTAATTTTTAAATTGTCTCTCCTGGATCTATTTTCCTGGTCAGTGGTTTTTTTCAAGGAGATATTTCACATTGCCTTCTATTTTTCCATTTGTTTGTATCTGTTTAATAGTATCTTGATTTCTCATAAAATTATTTGCTTCCATTTGCTCCACTCTAATTCTGAAGGAATTATTCTCTTCAGAAAGCTTTTGAGATCCTTTTTCCATCTGGCAAATTTGGCTTTTTAAGACATTCTTCTCCTCATTGGCTTTTTGGGCCTCTTTAGCCATTTGAGTTAATCTATTTTTTAAGGTGTTATTTTCTTTAGTCAGGTTGTTGACTCTCTTTTCATGATATTGTTGCATCATTCACATTTCTCTTCGCAATTTTTCCTCTATTTCTTTTATTTGGTTTTCAAAATCCTTCTTAAGCTACTCTATGGCTTGTAGGAAGTCTAAATTTTTCTTGGAAGCTTTTTGTGTGGGAGTTCTGACTGCTTTATCTTCCTCCCATTCCATGCTTTGATCCTTTTTGTCCCCAAAAAAGTAATCTAAAGTTTGATTACCGTTCTTACTTTGCTTCCTTTGACTGCTCATATTGCCAGTCAATTGCTTGTATTTTTAGCTCTGTGGAACTCTGCTTCCAGAGGAGAAAGCTCTGTCCCAAATTGGTGCTATTAGGAGGCTGCTGTAGCCCCCACCAGCTTTGGCTCACTGAAAATGCACCCCAGCACCACCACTCAAGACCCCAATCAGGAACCAGTCCACTCAGTGCAAGAGCTCTTAGCCTCTGAATGATTGCTTGGCCCCCCTGAAGTCTGCAGGCTGGAGCTTCTGAAGCATCCACATGGAAGTGGCTGCAGGGCTGCCACTTCTGCAACTTTCTTGCATTGGAGGCAGTTCAGCAGGACCACTTTTCTCCCCCAAATTGATCTGAGTTCCACTGACCTTTCACTTTATCCTTGTTTCTTTTTTTTTTTCTTCTCAACTAAAAGGGGATTTCATTGATATTAAACCCAGGAAAAAAGGCTTTATTACAGCAGACTACTCAAGAGCATTTCAGTCAAGGGAGCCAAACCAAAACTGGGTTTCAATGCTGATCTTTATTTCATCTTCTTCTTGGGGAGCAAATTGTTGGTGTGGCTGCACTTCTTACAGCAGTTTACAGCATGGGGTGAAGCAACTCTTGTTGCAGATCATCTTGTCACAGTTGTACTTCTGGGCCAAAGGGAAGGCTCAATGATGCCCCCTTGAAGACACAGCACCAAGTACAGAGTGAACTCTTTCTGGATGTTGTAGTCTGAGACAGTTTCACCATCTTCTAGCTTTTTTTCCAGCAAAAATCAGATGTTATTGATCTGGTGTGATACCTTCCTTGTCTTGGATTTTGGCTTTGACATTATTGATAGTATCACTGGGTTCGACCTCAAGCATGATGGTCTTGCCCGTCAGGGACTTCACAAATATCTGCATCTCTGCAATGCTGTGCCCACCACTTGGCTAACTCGCTGAAGAGAAAGAGTTTTGTCCTTGTTTCTTTTGGGTTAATAGTTCTGTAAACTGCCACAGCTGCTGCTGATCCACGATCCTGAATGCTCCAGCTGCAGCTTGTTCTGGCTGCCCCAGGGGCAAGGTTCAGGCTGGGCTGGTTTCGGCTCCCAGTGTGCTGCAATGAGCCCTTCCTGCCAAGCTGCCTTCAGTGAGAGATGTGTTTTTTTCTGTATTTTAGTGAGTTCTGGAGACCTAAAATTTGTTTAGAGTCATATTTTGTGGGTATTTGAGGTAGCTATGTGGGAGCTTCGGAGCTTTCCTGCTTCTACCCTGCCATTTTGGCTCCACCCCTCTGGCATCCCAATGGGTAGACTCTCAAGGAGTCTAAGTATCTGTGAAACTTGTATTGGACAAGTGGTCCAGAACAATCTGAAACAGAGTGAGTCTGTGCTAGATAATTCTCTCAATTTTTCCCATTCTTTATAATTCTTCTATGAAAAATGACTAATGTGAAAATGTGTTTAATAGGAATGTATGTGTGTTATTTTTGTTATATCTGCCAGCAATTCCTCCCTTACTTTTTGAATTAACAAAATCAACTTCAAGCCTGAATATATCCATCTCAGGAGTGATGTCAATTTTCCTAAGATCAAGAGAGAGCAATTGCAGAGGTTGACAGTGCATTCTATGGTATAGGTAGGGCTTTGCTTGGTCTCTTTGCAGTAACTACATGGGCAAAATCATGATGACATCAGAAAGCTGAAAAAAAAAATCCTTCTTCATCTATCATTGAATACCTTGAAGTTATATGATGCCACACAGAGAGGTTAAGGAAAATAAATTGAACCAGAAGATGTCTTTTCTTTTAACCATTATAGAAGTCTGGCCCTTTATCATTGTCACAGGTTAATAGAAAAACCAAAGAAGCACTAAGAAATTGATATATAACATCAAATCACAACGTTATCCCTCTTCTAAGCCACCATATGATCATGAACCATTCCTAAAGCTTAAAAATGGTTAACCAGAAAAAGAAATGGTGATTTTGAACATGGATCCATAGAATGGATGCTGGTCATGCTCACATAAAACATTTAATTTCTAGAAACTGTCATTGGTCCGTCATTAAAAGAAAACAGGTGAAAATATTGGCAATTTAGGATAAAACATGCCAAAAAATTATACCTTACACAGAAAATAGCAGACCTTCTATTTAGGAAAAAAAATCCATCAAAATAAATTTCTCAGATGTCTACATTCAGAGAAAGAAGTAGAAAGAACAGAATTCGAATGCAGATTGAAGCATACTACCTGTTCTCATTCTTTTTCTTGTTTGGTTCTATTCCCTCTTTCCCGTTGTTCATTCCATTTGTTACAATCCTTTATAACCTCAAATATATAGAGAACTGAATCAAATTTGTAAGAATACAAGTCCACAATTGATAAATGGTCAAAGGATATGAACAGACAGTTTTCAGATGAAGAAATTAAAGTTATCTATAATCATAAGAAATGCCCTAAATAAATATTGATTAGTGAAATGCAAATTAAAACGATTCTGAGGTACCACTTCATACCTGTCACATTGAGCAATATTGCAGAAAAAGAAAATTATATGTGTTGGAGAAGATGTGGGATAATTGGAACACTAATGCATTGTTGGTGGAGTTGTGGGCTAATCCAATCACTGTAGAGAGCAATTTGGAATATGAACAAAGGACAACCAAACTGTGCTTAACCTTTGTTCCAGCAATACCACTACTAGGTCTGTATTCCAAAGAGATCAAAAGAAAGAGAAATGGGCTCACATGTACAAAAATATTTATAACAGCTCTTTTTGTGGTGACAAAGATTTGGAAATTGAGGAGATGCTCATCAAATCTGCAGGCATATTTCAGATAAACCTGGAAAGATTTCTGTGAACTGATGCTGAGTGGAGTGAGAAGAAGCAAGAGAATATTGTACACTATAACAGCAATGGTCTGTGGCAATCATTTATGATAGACTTCACTCTTCTCAGCAATGCAATGATCAAAGTCAATTCCAAAAGACTCACAATGGAAAATGCTATCCACATCTGGAGGAAGATCTATAGAGTCTGAATGCATATCAAAGCATACTATTTTCACTCTTTCATTTTTTGTTTTTTTTCTTTCTTATGGGTTTCCTTTGTGTTCTGATTCTTCTTTCACAACATGACTAATGTGAAAATATCTTTCAATGATTGTTCATGTATTACCTATATCAGGTTTTTTACTCTCTTAAGGAAGGGGGAGAGAAGAGGAGGCAAAATTTTTGGAGCTCAAAATCTTAAAAAGTTAATGTTGAAAACTATAATTACATGAAATTGAAATAAATTAAAATACTATTTAGTGGAAAAATACATCTTTTTATCTCCTCATTTTCTAGCAAAGTGCTCTGCAAACAATTTAATCCAAAGGCACACAATTATTTAGTTTGTAGTAAATACATGACATTCTCATGGATTCTATGGATTCAAAGATTTAAATTGATACAACATCTTTTCTCAATGAAATTATAGCTTAAAAGTTTGAGGTGGTGGGAGAGAAAGGAAACACATGTATTAAATGTCTACACTTTGCCAGGCACTGTACTAAGTATTTTTACCCCATTTTAGTGGGAATACTGTACAATATTATAGGGTCAGGTGAGGTTATTATATAAATTCCTTTAGGGAAAAATATGAATTGAAGAAATCTTTCCAGTTAATATAAATTAGAGAAATCTTTACAGAGGAGTACTTGGTAGCTTCTTATCTCAGCCTTAAAAGAGGTGATTTTAATTAGTTTGAAAGGTTTGGGAGTGAAAAGTGTGTTGTGGGTATGAGAAGCAGCCCTCAAAATTCGTGGACATAGAAGAATATACGATAAGTTGAAGAATACTTAACATACTCATTTGCATGGAAGGTAAGAGGGATAGTAGCAGGAAAGGAGGTTGAAGTGGCAGGTTGGCACTAGACCATAAAAGCCCTTAAATGAGAAATCAAGGAGATTTTACTTCATTCTAGGCAATACGGACCCATTGAGAGCTTTTCAGAGGAGGTAGTAAGGTCAGGAGTCATTTAATAAAAGTGTATAAAATTGAATAGAGAAGAAGTATTGCAAATAGCAAAAAAGGTCATTGTTTAGATGTAATGAGATGAAATAAATGTATACTAATAGAAACAATTCATTCTGGATAACAATGCCTATTATCTAATGATCCCACCAAAGCACAGTGATAGATATAGTATTGTAATCATTTAAAACTCATCTGGTTAAAATTCCCTAAAGCAATAATGAGGCTAAATCCTGTACCAGATTGTAGGTGAACAGAATGATTTGTTAAGTCATTCTCATCCTTATGATTTTTGACTAAGCAGATACTTGAATTATCCTAAATTTCTTTCCTCAGCCTTTGATGTTTAAAGGCTCCAAAGATTAGTGAGTTATTATTAGCTTCTTTGAGTGTTGTGATGTAATGGACTTGTTTTTTTTTTTTTTTATTTTGGAATCAAAGTTCTGTCCTTATTCTGTCCTTATATGTCTTTCAAGCATCTGGTCAAAAAGCGTTTACAGAGTGTTTTGATTAGAATAAATTTGTATCCTTCAGTACACAGCAAAATTATAAAGACGTCATGCTCCAAATGAAACTGAATCATTATGGATTTTGCATACCGATGCAGTATTGTTTGAGAACTAAATGGCATCATGAGATTTGTAGTTTAGATGGACCTGCATTCTCTTTCAGCTCTGAGAGCATTTTGTGACAAATGTGATCATTGAGCTGGAAGGCAGGCTTGCATCATATCCATAATTTGTAAGACAGATACAACAGGAAGGAATGGAGACGTGAAGACCTTAGGAGTAGCAACTGTGGGGATAAGTCTTCCCAGACCTACATAGAACTTAATGAAGAGAGCTGGAAAGGATTGGTGGCACAGGAACAACAAGGAGAAATGAGAAAGTGAAAAAGAGACTGAAAGGAGAAAGTGAAAGGAAATCTAAGTTGAGATATAACAGAAGAGGGAAAGGTCAAGAAAGGACATCATTCCCTCTCAGAATCTTGAAGAAAAAGATTTAAGATGAAATTACCAGTTTTACTCACTTTTTCAAGGACTGAGGAAATTTTCAAGAAAAGGTTTGCTCTTTCTTCAACTTTCTCTTTCCATACCTGTCCGTTAATAATGTAATATGCTTTTTTTGCTTCTTTTACATGTATCATGAATTTTACTTCAAATAAAAAGGGGACATGATTTATATAGGGACAAATATGGATTTAAATTAGGATAGAGAGTCAAACCACATCCTGAATGTTAGGAATTTTCCTTAATGGGGGCTCTGAGCTAATGTGATTATACTCCAAATATCTTGTCTGGTATAAACTTCATAATACAAGAAGAAGAAACCATATGTTTCTCTTAACCTAGAAATGGGTTGATTCAACAATCATGGAGTGATTCATTAAATGTCTATAGATAAAAAGTGAAGGGAGGTAAAGGAGGTGATGACTGCAAAATAATCAAACATAACAGCACTTTAAAAATAATTTTATTTTCAAATTGTGGAACAAAGGAAGAACAATTATAAAGGAAGTAAGTGGGGAGCAGGTAATGTTGGAACTTTATTCTCATTTAGCTTGAAGGAGAAGCAACTGAAGGGTTTGGAAGACCTCTGAACATAACTATTATGATTGATGTTACACTAACAATTTAGCTTGTCTAGAAATTTGCTCTTTAAAACTATTTGATATTATAAATTCTTCTGATTATTTTTAAGGGTTTTCACTGGAAAATATTTTTTTCAGTTTTATAGTGCTAAATGCTTTTAAATTGTAATATAAGGTTTAAATACTATCATCATCATTAAGTCATCAAGTCAATTCATGAAACATTTATTTAGCACCTACCATCTACCAGCACTGCACTAAATACTGGGAATAAAAAAGAAATGAAGAAAAGGAAAACCTTATTTCAAAAGATTACAAACTAAACATTAAGTATCCTAGCCTTATGCTCTTCATCCCTTGTCTTTTTCACCTCTAAGGTCACAGTGATCTACACAATGAGGTGCTATATAGAATTAAACACTTCCAAATTAAATCACATTCATGTGTAAGAGCTTTATAAAATAACTTAATTTATAAAGATATACACTTACTACATAGGCCTCTATGGTCAAATAGAAAGTAACCTCAGATATGAAAATTAATTATTTTATCATAAGCATATCATTAATGAAAAGTATGTCTTAAGATTTATTCCTGACATGTCCCCCACAATTATATTTGTTAAAATACTAAGAGTTCTGAGGCCCTGGAGATTTTCTCCTAAGGAGAAACAAATGTTTAATCTATCCAAACTCTTGGCAGTGCTAATTTGATAATCAATACCACAACTGCTAATTATACTTTCCTACACAAAAAGCTAGGTTCTACTAATCCTCAAGACACTTCTTGTTAACAAGTTAGAGTCATATAAATCATTGCTTCAGGTAGTCTTTAGAAGGCATTCTATTTCTAGCTTCTATAGGAAAAGGCTTAAAATCTAACTCAGTATGTAGAGTAGGAGAAGCTTTGTAGTGATTTACATCAAATCTCCCACTTACATGTCTGTTAAAGCCAAATGATTATTATATACACAGAGTTTTCAACATGCAGGCTTATTTCTCTTTTTGAAAAGGTGAAAGTTTTTAAGTTATTCTTTTCTGCCCTGCAAGTTATCAAGTTCAATTAAGATATTAAAAAGTTCCAGTGGGTTTTAATAAGGAAAGGTAGCTTAAAAAAAGATCTGAAATGGCAGAGGGGAAAGGACCTGTGTTAGGAAGTTTGAGAGTGAAAAGGTGTCACACAGAGGAAAGTATGAAGAGACACCATATCCTGACATATTACGTATCATCCAGTGATGGCTAGAAGATTAAAAAAAAAAATAGGAATGATTGGCGAATCCATAATCAGGGGTACTGAAGTACATATTTATGTACTGGATAATAATAGAACAATCTTTATTTTCCAACAGTGTAAACATTCAAAATATGACATCCTTCTAAGTACTGTTGAAATGGAAGATTTATGCCTACTTCTTCAGGGTACCAACAGTACTTTCAGAAGGAGTCTAGATTACATTACCAAAGATTGCAATTATGTGGGGAAAAAGGTACAGAAAAAAGTTATGTAGAAGGTGTTGTCAACATTGTTACCCATTTAAGACAAATATAGCAAAGAGTCAAAAAAATTGATTTAGAAAGTAAATGTCCTGCTAAAATTATAATCTTTGAAAACAGAATTTGGATGTTTGGATCATAACCTAATATATTGTAACAATAGGAATTTAGGAAAGAAGTTAACCTAACTAGGACCGGTGAGAATTTATCTGTCTAATATCTCTTACATCTAATCTAATCTATTAAACCAGATACCATAGAGATTACCTACTATTAAGGAAGAATAGGAGTTGAGACACCAAGAAGTTCATACAAGAAAAACATCTGAGAAAAGAGGCAATAGCATAACCCAAATGTCTATACACAAATGATCAAAACTTAGGAAATAAACAAAATGAACTAGAGACTGTAAAACAGATAGATGCATTTAATCTCAATGGTATCACTGAGATGTGTGATGATATTCATGACTGTGATCCAAAATTTATGTACTTTATTAAAAAAAACAGGAAAGAGAAATATGTAGGGGAGGGAGCACAGTATATCATAGAGCTTTTGACTGAGAATAAGTGGATATAAAGACAGACATGATTTTAGTCACCTGGAAAAAGTATAAACCAAATGTGAAAAAGAGAAAATGGATGAATTCAACAGACAGATTACAAACAGCTAAGCATGGCACAAAGAGATAATATAGTAATGACAAAGAATTTTAATTATTCAGCCACCAATTAGAGATCTCTCTTTGTCTCTCTGTCTTTGTTTCTGTCTCTCTCTCTCTCCCAAAAGACAATCATCTTTTTGAATTGTCTCAATAATTATTTCATTTAAAAAAAGTTATGGATAGTTCTATTTCAGATCTGATTCTTGGTAATGTTGAATAAGTAGTTATTAGAGTTGAAATCATAAAAGTAGCAGGAAGTTACCTAGAATATAGATTTGAGAGGGAAAAAAAAATGTGTGTAACATTGTTGGCTCTGTTCCCACTCTCCTGGGACTGTTAAATGTTCTTCACACTGAGCTCTCTAGTACCCTGTGGGTTTACTTGAGGCCCAACAATCTCTGTCTTTCATCTTATTAGGAGCCCAGTGACCAAACACTCATAACTACTTGAAATCAGACTAGCTCTTATAAAGAGACATTTACTTCAAAATTACAGCAAGAAACAATGCAGAACTTTAAACACCTTGAGGAGATAATCCCCCAATACCACTTCAGACTTTGGAGAGGGGGTATGCTCACAGATTGGTTCAGTTCTTACGCAGCATGAATGCAACCATGTAAAAATCCAAAATTAGAAATCCCAACTTCTGTTAGGCTGACATACCTAAATCTGTACTCTGTAGGATTTCACTGCTGACCTAGATGCAACACACAGCCTGGATAATGGTCTCCTGCATCCTCATGGATCCACTTCCCAAGTCAGTTCAGAAAGTCCACTCCATGCACCCAGAATGGAAATTAAAAAAGGAATTACCGAAGGCTCATGACCATTTCATGGTCAAATGATGTGAGATGAAGTGGGAAAAAAGGAAGTAGCACAGAGACTCCATGTAGTGTGAGTGAAGGAATCCTTCACCTCAGACCTAACTGCCGCAAATTTAGGACAAATGGTCATTCAGTTTTGTCTGCTCCACCAACAGGAAAAAACAAACTGTTTCCATCCATATGATAGACCATATAGAATGTCTAGTCACGCTTCAGTTATCCAGTTTTTTTGGATGCATATTCCCAAGCATTTTCTTCATGGATAATATCATATTAGGATTCTGGTGGTGTCTATACATTTGCCTGATCCCTATTGTATGGAGATAGTCTATCATGTATCCTAATTTTTTGGAAATTAACTTTCAAAGTGTTAGAGAAAGAATAGATAACACACTGTGACAAATAATCTTTAGGGAAAGTCAACTTAGGAGGGATGGAAAACTCTGAAGAATAAAAGAAAAAACATTAAGACATAAGAGGAAATAATTTTGATTAGAATGAAACATGAGGTATGTTGTAGAAACACAGAAAGCTTATTAACCAATTTGAATTACTTAATAATAGTTTAAGTTAAGAAAGCAAGATCAGGTTAGCAGGATGAATGTCAATGTCATGACCTGTCATGACCCTGTAGCAATAGTGTCAGAATTATAAAAGCTAAGAATTAGTTTAGTTTTATAAGGAAAGGCCATTCACATTTGGATTAAAAAGTTTTGGGCATAAATTTTTAAGAACTGGTAGTTGATATCCAAGAAAGATAATAAAAGATTTATTTTGAGGGAATTCCCATCACTTGGCCCTGATAAACAACATCCTTTAATGTTTAAAAAAAACAAAAAACAAAAGTATTGGCTGGGATTTCTAAACCATTGCCAATAAAAACTGAAAAATTGAATCAACTGAAAATGTTACTATAGGATGGGAAAAGGACAAAAGTTATCTTGGTTTTGCAAAAAAAAAAAAAAAAGAATAGAATAGAATCCTGGAAAATATGATGAACATATTATCAAAGAAATGGTTAATGGATTTCTAGAAAAGGAGGCAATGATCACATAAAGTGATTGATATTGACAAGAGGAGGTTAAATCAGATTAACCTTTTTTTCCTTTTTTTTGATGGTGTTACTAATTTGTAGAAAAATGATAGTGAAGATTATTATTTTTAAAATTATTTTTTGTTTATTTTTAGTTTACAACATTAATTCCCACAAGAGTTTGAGTTACAATTTTTCTCCCCATCTTTTCCCTAACTACCACCCCAAAACAGCGATCCCACAAAATAGGCCCTCCCCCAATCTGCTGTCTCCTATATCTTCCCCCATACTCCCTCTTACTTTCCATTAGGGCAAGATGAATCTCCATAACCCAGGGCTTGTATATCTTACTTCTAAGTTGCACGTTAAATAATAATGATGATGATGATGGTGATAGTGATAATAATAATAATTAATAATAATAATAATGATTTCTAAACATTTGATATTAAAACTTTGAATTCTAAATGCTTTCCCTTATTCCATCATCACTGACTCTTAATAGGAAGATAAGCAATTCAATATAGGTTGTACATGTATTGTTATGCAAAACATTTCCATAGTAGATATATTGTGAAAGACGGACTATATTTCCCTCCATCCTATCCTGCCCCCCACTTGTTCTATTTTCTACTTTGACTCTGTCCCTTTTCAAAAGTGTGTGCTTCTAACTACCCAACCTCAATCTGCCCTCCCATCAATCATTCCTCCTCTTATCCACTTCCCCCTACTTTCCTGTAGTGTAAGAAACCCAATTAGTGTGTATGTTATTCCCTCCTTAAGCCAAATTCATTGAGAGTAAGGTTGACCCATTCCCTTTGGCCTTCCTGCTCTTCCCCTTCATTGTAATAGTTTCCTCTTGCCTCTTTTATATGAGATAATTTACCCTATTCTGTCTCTCCCTATCGCCTCTCATTATATTCTGCTCTCACCTCTTAATTTTATTTTTTAGATATCATCCTTTTCTATTCAACTGATTCTATGCCCTCTGTCTATGTATACATGTACACATATGTACACACACTCATATATGTATTTATGTGCCCAATATACCCATATATATATATATATATATATATATATATATATATATGTACACATACACATTTCTATTCCCTTCAACTATCCTCATACTGTGAAAAGTTTCATAAGTTATAATTATTTTTTTTCCCATGTAGGAAGGTAAAGAGTTCAACTTTAATAAGTTCCTTATGATTTCTTTTTCCTGTTTTCCTTCTCATGCTTCTCTTGCTTCTTGGATTTGAAAGTCAAGTTTTCTGTTCAGCTCTGGCTGTTCCATCAAGAATGCTTGAAAATCTTCTATTTCATTGAATGACCATATTTTCCTCCAGAGAATTATACTCAGTTTTGCTGGGTGGGTAATTCCTACTTTTAATCCTAGTTCCTTTGTCCTCCATAATATCATATTCAAAGTCCTTCAATCCCTTAATGTTGAAGCTGTTAGTTCTTGTGTTATCCTGATTGTGTTTCCACAATACTCAAATTGTTTCTTCCTGATTGCTTGCACTATTTTCTCCTTGACCTGGGATCTCTTGGATTTGGCTATAATATTACTAGGAGGTTTCCTTTTGGGATCTTTTTCAAGAAGCAATCTGTGAATTCTTTCAATTTTTATTTTGCCATCTGGTTCTAGAATATTAGAGAAATTTTCCTTGATAATTTCTTGAATGATGTTTTGTAGGTTTTTTTTTTTATCATGGCTTTCAGGTAGTCTAATAATTTTAAAACTATCTCTCCCACATCTATTTTCCAGGTCAGTGGTTTTTCCAATGAGATATTTTGCATTGCTTTCTATTTTTTCATTTGTTAGGCTCTGTTTAATAGTATCTTGATTTCTCATATAGTCATTGGCTTCCATTTGCTCCATTCTAATTCTGAATCAATTATTCTCTTCAGGGAGCTTTTGAAATTCTTTTTCCATCTGGCTAATTCAGCTTTTTAAGGCATTCTTCACTTCACTGGCTTTTTGCATCTCTTTTTCCATTTGAGTTAGTCTATTTTTTAAGCTGTTATTTACTGTAGTAAGGTTGTTGACTCTTTTTATGATTTTCGTGCATCATTGTCATTTCTCTTCCCAATTTTTCCTCTACTTTTCTTACTTGATTTTCAACTTCCTTCCTGAACTCCTCCATGGCCTATAACCACTTCCTATTTTTCTTGGAAGCTTTTGGTGTGAGAGTTCTGACTATGTTGTCTTCCTCCCATTCCATGCTTTGATCCTTTTTGCCCCCAGAAAAGGAATCTATGGTTTGATTGCTGTGTTTGCTTTGCTTCCTCTCCTTGCTCATGATGCCACTCAATTACTTGACTTTTGAGCTCTTTGCCACGGTTGATGTCTGCTTCCAGAGGGGAGAGCTTTTTCCCAAATTGCTGGGGCTTTTACAGCTGCTGTAGCTGTTAGTTGGGTGCCATTTATGAAGCCACCACAAGCTCTGGTCCATTGGTGACACATCTCAGGACCTCCATCTAAGACAGTGATCCAGATTCAATCAGGTTAAAGTAAGAGTGATAACCCTCTGCATGGTCACTTGGTCCCCTCTGATCTTCAGGGCATGAGCCCTGGAAGTAGCCACATGGTGGCTGCACATCCACCGTGCATCTGCCACTTCTTGCCACAAGAGCAGGGACTATACCACACTCCTGCATCCCCCCCTCCCAGTTTCAACAAAGTTCCACACTGATCTTTTACTTTGTCTTTGGAGTTTAGGTTTTTGATAAGTCTGGAAACCCACCACAGCTGCTGGTGTTTCACTCTCCTGAAGTCTGCTCTGGCTGTGCTGGTTGGGACCACCCTGAGGCTAAAACTACAGCTCTTGTGGTCCTGGGCTTGGCTCCCAGAATGCTGCAATGGACCCTTCCTGTAGCCTTGAATGGCTACCTTCAATGGGGCATTTTTTTCTCTCTGTCACTTTGTGGATTCCATAGCTCTAACATTTGCTTACAGTCATATTATGTAGGTATTTGAGGTGATTGTGGGGGGAGCTCATGTAATTTTCCTGTTTCTATGCCTGAAGATTATTCTTTACCCAGATTTTAGAAAAGTTGTTCCTACAGTGTTTCATGATATTCTCTTGAAAAATGTTGAGCTATATCCAGATAGTTAGCCAAATAATTAATCAGATTTGGACTTTACTGAATATAAAAAGAAAGAGAGTGGTTACAAATGGTTCCATGTCAACTTGCAAAGAGTTCTGCATCCATGCTGTTTTGTAGAAAGAGAGAACAAGAAAAAGGACCCTGATTTTTCTCATTTCAGGCTTGTGACTTAAAGAAAAACAGAGAGGAGGAAATTCCCCTTGTCTCACCAGTCATAGGAATTCTAGCAGTGATAGTCCTTATTGAGTCTGGTTGAAGCTTGTCCATTGCCTGCTGTCTGCTTCTTGCTGGGAAGCATCTCTCAAATATATTAGATTTTCTCTAGTTATGGTTTCTCTCTGTCCTCTGACACTAGTATTTTTTAGAGTGCCCAAGGTTAAAGAAAAGGAAATGTAAAGTGAAATGTATAAAGCACACTAAATATAGTTAGAATCTCTTTTTCTTGTTCTGTTATTTCTACCATTGTCACATAGACACATATGCATACATGCAAAGTAGTGGGGAAGAAGTGATCCTTTCTTAGCACAGTTAGAAATTGCTTAATTTCAATCCTGTGTTTGGGTATAGAGAAAGAATGTTTCAAAAAGACAACAGTATGAGTCATATCCAGATACATATGAAAAAGTTTTAGGGGTCTTAATTGGGTGCAAAGTCAGTATGGATGACAACAGTATTGTGTGTGTGTGTGTGTGTGTGTGTGTGTGTATGTGTGTGTGTGTGTGAATATAACCTCAGCCTTAAGAGTAGAGGCACTAGTAATATGGAGGTGGTATTCCCACTGAACTATTTCCAGGACAGATTCACATCTGGAGTGTTGCATTCAATTCTAGACACTACACTTTAGGAACGACATTGATAAAATGTAGAGTGCTCAGTAAAGGTCAGCTCAAAAAATGAAGAACCTCAAGTCTATGCCAAAGGAATATTATTTGAAATAATCTGAAATGTTAATCGTAAAGAAGAGAAGCCTGATAGGGAGTATGACAAATGTTTTCAAATGTGGGAAGAGCTTAAATCAGACTTTCTCTGTTTTGTCTTAGAGGGCAGAACCAGGATCAATTGATAAAGATTGTAAAGAGACATGTTTAGCTTAGATTTTGAGGGTAGGATATAGGGTCCAAAAGTAGAATGAGATAATCTAAGAAACAATGGGTCTTTACAAATTGGCAGTGGTGAAGCAGAGGTTGAATGACCACTTATTAGGTAAGTTCTAGAAGAGATGTATACATACCAAAGTAAATATACATATACAAATATATATATACATCCCAACTCTGTATACTCAGAGAAACATACCTATTTGCAAATATAAATGGGATACATTTACACATGTATATATGTGCATTTATATTACTTATCCTTTCAATATCTTATTCATTATTATATATTTTATATATTTATATTAATAGATGTCCATTGAAATCCCTCCTATCTTTAAAATATTATGATTTTATGATTGTACCTTAGTTGTTGAAAGGGTTAAGATGCCTAGTCTACTACTAGGCAGTAACTTCGACACTGGGGAAAATAGAATCCAATAAAATTAGAGCAATAGAATCAATTTTTTATAGGCAAGAATATGGAATGTAAGACAACTAATTCCTTAGGAATAAAAATGCATTCTGTTGAGTGAATGAAAAAAAATTTCATATATTAAAATTGTGTTTGCTTTTTTATGAAACTAGTTAAGTGATTTCTAGGTTGAGTCATGGATAATTGTGTAATACAAACAATATTTTGCTTCAGTGCTCTACTGTTTGACTAGGAAAGCATTTCTATGCCCATCCAACCCACTTTGTTTCTACCCTTCTTTTCCCATTTGCCCCATTAGCAGCACATTTTCATCAGTCCTAAGTGTGCTCAGGGGTAGCTTTAAGGCATTGTGTTTCACTAGACCTCTCCCTAAGCAGTATTTCCAGAATGGATGAACTGGGTCCTGTGTAGGTATTTGGGGGAAAAAAAAAAAAAACTGACTCAAGCTAATCTATCCTCACACTAAATACTCACCACAGAACAAAGGGAGACATCCATACACACTGCAGATTCTTTGAAAACTGCATATTTCTTTAGAATGATAAATAGGCACTGCACAACCGTGAATATTTCTGTAAATACAATTTGTCCTGCCTTTTCCACGAGATTAAGTGTGCTATTTTCACAAGGAAACTTGCATTAGCTCACAGAAATCATACCTCCCATTTTCTCAGACTTCCATCTTCATTGTTTTCAAAAATTGCTTTAAATACCAGTTTTTAATCCATTATTATTCACTGTTCATACAGACAGCCCGCCATGAAATCTGTATTGAAGAAAACAAAATTCAAACAAACCTGAATACAGTTCTTGGACAATCACTTAGTAGGACTGGAAACTAGTGTTCATTTCATTCAATTCTTCCTTAAGGTCCGAAGTTTGACAGATTTTCATTTTTTTCTCTTCATTTTAGTCCTTATTTAAATGAATAGAAATACCTAACCTAATTAGCTTGCACAAACCTCCTCCAAATAGTTCAGTTCCCTGAATATTTATTAGATACTTCCTATGTGCAAAGTACCTTGCATGATAGTAGAGACTGGGGAAACAGGACAAAAGTTCCTGTTCCTTAAGCAGTTTATATTTGGTTGACGTACATAAGAGTCCAGGATAAGTAAATGAAAGATATTTTTGGAAGTGAGACAGGGTTAAGACAATAACAATAAGGAAAAGCTTCCTATATAAAGACACAGAGGTAGGGGGTAGAATCCTGAATTTATTTATTATTAATATTATTACTAGCAGCAGTAGTAACAGTAATTAATGATAACAAAAGGTTGCGTGTGTACGCATACATACATATGCACAAATTGCTGTATCTATGTGTATTTGTCTGTGTCTGCAAACACACACACACACACGCACACGCACACACACACACACACACAGATTTAGTGACTTGCCCAGGGTCACACAATAAAGCAAATAGGCCAATTTGCCTGGAATGTAGAACATTATATCACGTGAAGGACAATGATGGGAGTGGAATGGGGAAATGGTTCCAGTGCCCAATCTGTGTGTCCACTAGAGCAGAAATAGTAATATATTAGCAATATCAAGCATAATGTCAAGTGTGATAGACATCATTTACAAATTAATCATGGATCACTTCCTACAGTAAAAATCATATGTCTTTTCATGTTCAGGAGAAGGTGCTTTTCCTTTGAGTGAAAAAAGTTATGGTGTGATTATATAACATTTATGTAAATAGCAATGTGAACTTCTAAGGTTACTTTATAGTATGTTTTTGTGTCTGGGCACTTTTAAAGGATGTTGCTGACAAGAGGCATGGGATCAAAGCACATTGGGACAAACAGAGATATCAAAAAAGCCCTGATTCATTTTCTCTTTTTTTGTATCTGATAGCAAGCTCAGAACGCAAATATAATCAACTCATCGGACAAATGCAACTTATAAATTATGATAGGTGAGCAGTGACAGACACCCAGTACCTCTCTTTAGGAGACATCTGAGGAGTTAGGCCTTGACCCTTCTGAAGCCAATTTGAACACTTTTTTTTCATATGCATATTACTCTGCTAGGTACAAATATATGATTCTTGACCTGTAACAATAAAAAAAAAATGAAATTGTTTCTGATCTTTTTTTTTTTGTCAGTAGTACCACAGTCTTTTTTTCTCTCCTTACTTTATTCCTTCATATCCACTGATTTATCTTTACTTTGATATGAAAGAGAAATACACAGTATCTTATCTCTAGCAGAGAAAATCAATTGACAAGAGAATTTTACAGCCCACAGGTGAAAAAAAAGGCACCATCAATATATTAGGAAGGTAAAAACTCCTGGGCTACAATGAAATTAAATGGGGACTGTTTCACCTCAGGCCCTGCCTCCCTATTGACAAATAGGGAGGATCATTTTAAATGGCCATTGGTGTCATCTCTATCTGCTTACTGTTCTTCAAGAGAAATGTCTGGCTGAGATAAATTATTCCTAGCTCCTTCAGAAAGGCAGGGGAAAGAGAATGAACAGCCCTTATTCAGCCTTTTTATTTACATTTTTACCTGCTTCAGTTGGTTGAATATTATAATGGAGATTTCCTTAACCTTCTTTGAAAGTAGCAAAAATACAGGGGTTTGAATGCCTACTTCGTCAGAGAGATAATTGACTGCTTTGAGTGAGGAATCTTTTCTGAGGAGTTTGTCAGGAGGAGAATGCTGATTCTGAAACAAAGAAGCTTGTAGGAAGTGGAACTGCTTGGCATTGTCAAAACAGTCTGGTGTGTATATTAATGACAAAGCCTGCTGGAGATGAGGGATCATTCTGTGGCCTGCGATGTCTAGGGGGAAGGATGCTTATTGCGTGACACTTTACTTTAGAATCTTTTTCTGGATACCTCAGGAACCTTTCAAATGTTATATTAGAGGGGGCAGAAAGGGTAAGAGCGAAGAGGGGGAAAGAATAAAGCTAGGATTCCTCCAGATAACCTTACGAAAGAGACTTATTTCAAAGGGACCAAAATGTTCCCTGCATATTATTGAGGAGCTTTTACATCGGATTCCTGAAGAGTGGGATCTATTCCTTGGATGAAGAACTTGAAGTTGAACCTTTGTTTCACTTTCTTAAATAAATGAAGTTTTTTTTTTTCTTAGTTGATTCCTTTTAAATGACAAAAGTCCTCATCCTTAAACCTGTCATATGATTTAGCTATTTGCAAGTTTGTGATTTTCCTTATTTTGTTTTTAGCTAAAGAGAAAACTCAAGAAAAAAAGATAGAAATACATGTAAAGGCAAAAACATACCCTCTGTGATAATTTTGAAATTTTCCACCTTCATTGACCACCAAAAGGGGCAGGAGGAGGAGGGAAAAAAGTAATTTAAGATAGAGACAGGATATGGGAGATGTTGCTATATGATGGTTTTTACTAAATGGAATCCTTTTATCTTTCTCCATAGGTAGGAAAAATCCCAAAGTATTTTTGTATTAGCAAAGTGTATTTTTAAATGATCAATATAGAGATTCAGAGAAACAAGAGGAAACAACAGGAATTGATGCAGAGTAAACAGAACCAGAACAATGTCATACGGTAAATCAATGAAAATAATAACAGCGATAAGCCAAATTTTATGTAATTATAATGATGGAAGAGCTTGATCCCAGAGGAAAAGTTGAGAAACTGCTTTTCAGAAGTGGAGATAATGAATGTGGAATAGTGCAGATATTGTCAAACTCAATTGATGGTAATTAATTTGGATGAACTGCTTATTTTTTCCTTTTTTAAAAAATTCTTTGTCAAAAGGGATAACTTACTGGGTAGGGGTGGGAGAAATTTATTCAGAAACTCAGCAGCATCTACATGGATAGAGGGCTGTATTTGGAATGAGGAAAACCTAAGATCACATCCATTCTTAGACATCAGCTGTGCTACTTCGGCCAAGTCATTTCATATATCTCGGCTTCAGTTTCCCATCTGTAAAATGGGGGTGATTAATAGTACTGTCTCAGTGTTGTTGGGATGATGAAACAATAAGTGTAAAATGCTTTGTAAATTGTATAATGCTATATAAATGATGACTATTAAGAATGTTATATACAATAAGACAGTTTAAAAATAAACTTGTATTTTGAATAATCTTTAGAAAATTTGCTTTCACACCACATTTCTTGACTTTTTTCATGTTCTTTCAGAATGAAATGGTTATCCCTAAGTTGCCTTTATGTTGCCTTTGTCATTAATATCTTATTAGTTTTCAAGCTAGAGCCAAGCTGGAAGTAAAGACATATAAAGACAAAGAAATAAAGACATATAAAGACAAATAAGTTAATAAACTATGTTGAAACAGTTATATTTGAAATTAAAAACAAACTGATGCTCTGGGCAGAGCAGCAGAGCAGGCAGTGTTTGGTAGAATAATGTCAAGAAGCTTATAGAAATTTACTGTAGATGAGGGCTGGACAAAAATCTTCCTTATCATTCTAATTATTTTTGTAAAAAGAAATATAGAATGTCCGAAAATAGGAGTAAAAATAAAATTCTATTGAAAGAGAATTTAACCTTCCAGTTTCTAGTAAGGCTACATAAAAATCTATAAAAATACAACAAAAAATAAACTATTAAATATACTGTGTCATGGTGCATAGTATAGTAGTGAATAAGAACTATCTGTAACTCTGAATATAAATTGATATTTGCTGATCACTCTGTCCTTATGAGAATGATGCTGACTTTTTTTTTAGGGACAGAAGATATATGTTTAGGATCTCTAAGACTGAGAATATAATATTAGGATATTAACATATCATGCCTTAGGTCTAAAAGCGTTGATTCAAAGCCACTGATTATATTTTTGCTCTAAAGTGTAGGCATGAGAGGTTGACTGTTGACCAAGAACCTAGGGTAGTAGCAATTGCATTCCCACAAGAAGATAGTGACTAAGGGAGATGTGATTAGATTGGAGGAACTAACAATCATTTATATTTTAAAGATGCATCATCCTCACTATTTCTGATTTCAGCTGCATGCCTAGCTAAGTAGAGCTAAAGATTTTGCTTTTGGTATTATATTTAACTTTGAGATAAAATGAAGTTTTCCTTTTCCTGTCAAGCCTTTATTCAGATGCTTGGCCAGACTTTAGCAGTGCATTTTCAATCATGTAAAATAACTATTACATCCTGGAGCTTCTGTGGATCTTCTACCTAATTTTGATTTCAGAACAGTACAGAATACTTTTCCATTTGATATGATCATAGAATTCTAGATGAGGCAGAGAAAGTATTTATCACCTAGCTGAAAGCTCTCATGTAACTGAAACAACAACAGCACCAACAAAAATCCTTCCTCTTCATGTTTCACTTGCTGAAGGTCATGAAAAAACTTAAGTCTCCTATTTCTCAGCCTAAATGCTCTTAGTTTACATCTTCCTTCCCACTATGACCATTATAGAAAAGTGTTGGGATCTTTGACTTCTTCTAAGGCTTGACAAAGTTCATATGCTGCTATGACTTCACATTTTTTTTTTGACCAAAATGAAAAGAAAACTTATAACTATGATTTTGGAAGCATATCATTCTTGCTAACTGATATTTTAGAAATAAGAAAGAAAATATAGTCAGGTCCACATGTGACAAGATAAATCTTTCTAGCATATACTGCGATGTTTTTGATTCATATTTTCTTATAGTTCCACTTATATCAGCATGAACATAAAGAATATTAAGGTAGAATGAGATACTGACTTACTGACAAACAATCTGAAAAAGAGAAGGAAAAAAAAGCAAAGCAAGTCTATAGTAAAAATCTACAACCACAAGGACAATTTCCTGTGCCAAAATTAGTTATGTAATTTAGACATGAACTTGATAATAACGCCATAGAGTCATTATTTGCAACTATTTTCCAAAACCCATAACCTTCTTAAATGGTTTGAGTGCTGAGATGAAATACCCTTACCTGAATTTACCATTTAGAAGCACAAAAATCTCAATCGCTATTTTTAATGCATTGCTTTTACTTATAGTGACAAAACCTTAGAAACATAGAGACCTGACTCCTATAATGTATGTTCTTTACAAAAGAACAGAAATGACATATTCTGGAAGGGAAAAAAAAAAGGACAAGAAAATGGAACTAATTTATTTTTCAACATTGACAGTAAAACTGGATTATTAAAGACCTTATAAAAACAATTTCACTATTATTAGAGTCCCTTGCCCTTATGTGTATTTCAACAGTTGTCAGCATTTGCCATTTTCTTTTGTTTTTACAGATTATGTTTGCCAAGTAATCAAAACTGAGACTGCAGTTGTACTTTTTTTTTAAAGGCTGTCAGGAAAACAGGAATGGGTTAAATAGCATATTTAAACTTGTTTTTCTTTTTAAATGTTGTGACACTAGTCATAAAAAAAATAATTTGATGATAGGCATAATTTGAAATGATGATTCTGGCCAAATTTAAGCTCAGAAACACAGGAAAAGAGTTAAAAAAGAGTTAAGGTTCCCTATATTTTTGTCTTTGTTCAACTACTAACTAGCTGTATGACCCTGAACAAATCACTTTATCCCTCTGAATATTGGTTTTCTTATCTATACAATAAGTAATTTGAAATCTATGATATTTAAGGTCCCTTCCAACTCTAAAAAATAATCTATGACTTGACGATAACTTTGAGTGATAGCTGAAGATAAATAGGCATGGGAGACCCCTTAAAGTCAAAAAGGAGTTTGGAGGGGGAAATGGTGACAAAATTGTTTTTATTAGTGATCCATATTGCTGGGAAATGGCAGGATCACTTACAAAAATATTTCCCTCAAATACTACTGGTCAAGGAGATACAGTTTTCTCCTTATCTCCCATAGTAACTCATTAGGATCAACATGCTTTCATTCTGTTTTTTTTTAAAGCAACAGACCTACTTATAAATATGAAGGGCAGTATATAAAGTAGGTATAAAGCCTACTTTATCTGGTTTAAGAGAAATGTTTTTAGAGAGTCCTTAGTTCTCTATGAGTCTTTCTGGTTATCCAGAAATCACCCCTTTCTAGTCAAGGGGCCTCTTGCCTTGAATGTCCCTTTTCTAAGTGATATGTCAGGGAAATAGCACTAGATTTACAGTGAGAGGACCTGGCTTTACATTTCAGCTTTGCTATTTGATATCTGTGTTTCCTTGACCAAGTCATTTATTGTTTCGGGGTTTTACTTTGCTTCTATAAAACCTGGAGATTGGACAAAATATGTGTTATGATCTTTTTTTGGCTCAAAGTACATAACCCAAATTTCTCAAAGCTGCTTCATCTGGTCTAGAAGAAAGCTTTCCCTGAATCTTATGTTCAATCAGGGAAGCAGCCTCTTCCATTTCTTTAGTTCTGTTAATGGTGTGAATAAAAAAGCCTTTCAGAATGGATTTTCTTGAATCTAAACTAAAGGAATATCATGAGCATGAGTCCCAAGTTATCCCAAGTAGTCTGCTTCAGCTGATATTTTTCTTTCATAAAGGTGATCCTTGTGATTTTATGTTCAGCTATCCTACACACACACTCATACACACACACACACACACACACATTTAGACATAGTAAAAAGAAGAATAAATATTTTATAAGGACAGAGTTAAATCCTAGCTCTAAGCCTCATCAACTACCCAATTATGAATAAGTTCTTTAAACTTTCTGAATTTTATTTTTCTTTTAAAAAACGAATATGAGGAGGAAATCCAAAGGACTCCATTACCTTTCAGTAATTAGATATGTCTATTGGTTCAAGAGCCCAGACTAACTAGATATATTGATTAACCCAGGAAAGTGGGTTAATTAGTTTAGTGAATGATCTGATAGAGTAGTACAATATTTACCAGTGTAGGGATTGACAAAAGAGTTCCATTTCCCATGCAAATAAACACATTTACATTTTTAATAATATTTCTCAACATTTTTGGACTGGATGGATTTTGGTGAACCACCTTATTGGGTAAAACTGTTGTCAGATTTCAGAGTGTTGCTAATCACTGTATCTGTTTGTTTGCTTGCAGAGTATTAGTGAGTGGGCAGAGTATCACAGTAGTAAGAGCCCTAAATTTGATGCGCATCATACTTGAGTTTAAGTCCTGCTTCTCTTTCAATTACAGGTTGTGCAATTGTAATTTTCTAGTCTAGACCTTAGTTCCTAAACTGTAAAATGAAGACGTTGGACTAGATCACCTCTATGGTTTCCTTCTACCTAATATTATATTATAATTATTATACATTATATTATTATTTATAATAATAATTTTAATATCATACTTTTATTATTTATAATAATATTTATTGTTATTTAATTAAATTAATTAATTTGATTAATTT
>CM053590.1:168581437-168604794 GCA_028646515.1 Pseudochirops corinnae | reverse complement strand
CCTCCTGAACTAGGTACATGATATGTTTGATTAAAGTAAGATTGTTAACCCATTTTGAGTTGCTTTCCTTTAGAAAAGCAGATCTAAGAACCTGTGCTAGTAGCGGCCCTAGGTATGCTAGGGTGCTTGCTGTTACACTGATATCGCATATTTTGTTGAAACTAAATAAACATTAAAGTAACATATAGATTCCAGGACTCCACAACCACTCCAAAGTTCTATGTCCCACCAGTTAGGAACCATTGATTTAGCACAAAACATACAAAATAATCTAACCCAATGTTAAAAATTAATCAGTAAATGAAAAACAGTTTTAGACCTCTTTAAAAAAAAAACAGGATTTATAATGCAGACACATTTTATTTACAGAAAGTGAAAGGAAAACAAAGATTCTTGTCCATTTAGTACCTCCCTCTGATTTAAATGAGAAAGGCATTTCATACAATGTGTGTGTACAGTCCATGACTTGAGGGACATTAACAGTGCTAATGGAAATTGAAATCCTATGAAAAAGTCCTAAGAGGCACCAGGTTTCTTTTTGATCCACTCAGTACTGATTCCCAAGAAGCAACAGAGAACCTTAGAAAAAGTGGGGCAAGGTTCAGACACATTGGTCAACCTGCCTCACCTTATTGACACCTCATAAAGAAGAATGAGCTCTTGGCATTTGTGGTTTTCCCAGTTGGTGATATTTGAATTATTTCTTTTCCTTTTAAATTCAAATATGTTCTCCAGAACCCCCCAAGGCTTCCTAGAATTTTATTAAGAATTCCAAATCAAGCAATTCCAATTCAAAGCAATAATTTTCTGCCACCAGAACCTCAGCTAATAATTCCATATTTTAATGAATAAATGAATATAGCTGCAGGGCACTTTTGCTTGTAAGAAGCTAAAGCAATTTACCCCTCATATAGTTCAGACATTGTCTACTCAAGAAAAAGCCAGGATTTCCCTGCTAGCGTAAAGGTCATATGCTAAATGTCTATTGTTATGGTCATTGTATTTTGTATTTTGTGAGGGTTTTTTTTTTAAATTGTTTTTAAGTAGCTTTTTTTTTCATTTTACACGTCTTTTAGTTTGTAGGAAACCAAAGCCTTGTTGGTGTTTAAGGTTAACCTTGGGAGACAGCACCTTATTTTTTTTTTCTACTTACTCTTCTCACAGCTCTATATTTGATATTTTCCCTCCAATATTGCCTTCATTCTACTCTTTACATGTCTTACGGATGTGAAATCATTTATATGGTTAAATGTTCATATTGGAATATGAATTTCTTGAAGGCAGAAAGAGTGGGTGGTATTTGCTTTCTTTTGTATTTCTAGAATCTTGAATATATAAATGCAGGTTGACTGACTGACTGACTTCCAACAGAAATAGATACATAAATGTGTGCACATGTGTACAAATACATATCTGTATGTGTATATATACACAAATGCATATATTTATTTATTTTCCTTAAATATTGTCTATGCACATATGTGCATATATACATGCATGTTCCATACATAATTATCTTTTTTCAAAAAATTATAAATTTTACCACTGCTCCATGTAAATCATTTCAGTCAATTCTCAGTGATTCTACTCCCCTTCACCTATATACCCTGATGTGCAGTAAAAACTAAGGACATTCTTACATTAGCTATGCAAATCACCTACTTTCCAACAATCCTTCTTTTTGGTTAATTAATCTTACATGCTCCATAATCATTTAGAAGGTGTCTATGAGGGTAAAGAAGAAAGATGACCTTCTAATAGTATTAGAAATATAATTTTCTCACCCTCATATGTGAAGGTAATATACAGTAGATTCCAAAGTTTCAAATGCCTTGTCATGATATCTCCAATGAAATACTGTATCAATGTCAACATGGTACAATATTTCACATAATAAAACACCCTTATTTAATGAGAAGGTTTTCTCTTTCTGAAATGTTAAGATAGTTCTCCTAAATCAACTCATTGTGCAAGAAAAGTTATACTGGAACTTGAAGCTATTTGTATAATTGAGACTCTAGAGAAGTGAATTTCACTTTCTCTCAAACATGAGTAGATATTTTTTTAAGAAAAGTGATCTTCACTTTCCAACCTAGAAAACTAATCTCATAACAGTAATTTGTTTGTACAAACCTTTACCTATCTTTCCCCTTTGCAAACTTACTGCACAAGATTTCCCTTTACATATACCATATTCCAGCCAAAGTGGTCTTCTTACTGTTCCTGAAAGACCATCTTACTCCACTTATGTTCATACCTTTGTCCACTCTGTCCTATAGGCCTAGAATTAACTATCTCTTTTTTTCTGCCTCTTACCATCCTAGATTCCTTTGAAATTCAGCTAAGGGATTGCTATTAGAAATAGCTGGTGGCATGATAGAGTGCTAGAACTTAATTCCGGAAGCCTTGAGTTCAAAATTGACCTCAGATACTTCAAAGATCTGTGACCCTAGGAAGTCATTTGACCTCTGTTTCTTTACCTGGAAAAAGGGGATAATGAAATGATGCACCTACCTCTGTGAGTTGTTGAGAGTTACTGTGAGTCTCAAGTAATATAATAGTTTAAGAAACATGCAGCACCTAGTAGCAGTATATAAATATGTGCCCCTTCCCCTTCACCCTGTTATCCTTCTATGTGAGGTCTTTTTTCATCCTTCCAGTTCTTACTGACTCTCCTCAAATATATATATATACACATGCACACATTTGCTTTATACATATTTTGTACATACTTATACCTCCACGAGTCTTTTTTCCTGATAAAATGTGAGCTGTTTCATAACCCCATATCCTTGCACTTAGTAGGTACTTATAACAATCATCAGTTGATTGATTTTAAAAGTATTTTCAAATATTTTCTTACCATGTTAGAGTCTTAAAATAATACTTTGGGATAAGTTAGGTCAAACATCTCCATTTGACAGAGAAATGATTCATTACAAAGCTGTAGTGACTTATCCAAAGCCAAAAGATGAATCAATGGCAATGTTTGCATGAAATCCTTCCTCTTCTGAACACTGCCACTACAATATTTTTTTCTATGGTACTACACAGGCCCAAGCCACAGCTATTCCAAGAGAGGACTCAGTCTCCCAAATCTAGACATTATAATTCAATTACTTTATGCACTTTATGGACATTACATTGCTAATCATGATCCAACTGCCCTGAAATTAAAAGTCAATTCACTGCATAGCAGGAACCTCAAGGCTCCCACTATTTTAGAGAATTTAATGGTTGCCAGATTGAAAGAGAAGAAAAAAAAAGAACATCCATTCATGGAGAAAGAACATCTATGCCAAATGACAATATACTGTCCATTGACTAAGATGCCAGTACTGAAGTGCATAAATAAAATATGTGGTTTTTGTTGCCATTATTGCTTTTATAGATTGTACTGATGTATTTGAAATCTCTCATTTCATGTTTGGCCAGAGTGAATCATACTGTCTATTCCCAGGAAACATGGTGAACTTATTTGTTTTTTCTTTGGATGAAACTGTATAATTTTGCCCTTGTTGATACCATGGTTTATCTGAGCTACTCTTGCCTGGAATTATTTCAGTTGTTTCCCAGGGTTGGCCCATTAGCTCCCTCTGCTGAATTTTTACTGTCTTCACTTCTGCTCTCAGAAAAACCTTGCCTCTGTGAAGTGACAAAGGCTGTCATTTCTTCACTGTCTCTGAAATCAGCTAATAGAACTTTAGTTACTTAAGGAATTTGTACTACTATTCATTAGTAGAAAAATAATTTCCTTTCCTGCTCCTTCTATCTTTTGACTATCACTAAGGACAAACTTGCTCCTGATGGCTTGGTCCTCCTTTCCAACACTGGTCTCACTTTCACTCACTGGTCAAAGAGTTGGAATACTGATTCCTCCCTATGACCATTCCCAGTTTCTCCCTTGACCACAATAACTCAGTAAGCTTCCCTATTTGTGATTCACTCAACCCATATGTACCACCCAACCAAAATTATGTTAGCTCTTGTCTACCAACTTCCAGAATACTCCCCTTTTTTCCTAAAAGAGGTCAGAATTTGGCTCACAGCTTTTCTTCTTCAATTCCTGCTCTCATAAAAGTGAACTTCAACATAAATGTTGATATTCCCTCAAACTCTAATCTCATGGTTCTTCAACTTACTCTTTCACATGATATGCTTCTCCATATCATCTTCAACCTCATCCTTGCACAAAGATATCCTTGATCCTGCTATCACCTATAAATGTACCACTTCCATGTTGATGGCTTCTAAAATTCCATAATCTGATCACAGTCTATTGCCATTCCACCTTTTCCTCTACCTTGCAACAGCAAAACTGGTTTATCTTCCTTATCCTGATCTCCAATCACTCAACTCTCAGTTCTTTCTTGTCCCATTACTTTCATAATAGCAACACTCTCTTCCTTTTCCCATCTTGATAGGTTGGTGAATCAGCTTGTAGTATCAATACTGTTCTTTAATCTTGAATCTTTTAGCCCATTTTTGTATTGTTGATCTTGTCTTGCCTGGTTTCAGTCTAAGATCGCCAATATCTACTGATTTTGATCCTACACATCCTGGAACCCTGTTGACCAAATTCAATATAAGTTTATGTTGCATAACCACACCTGGGCCCTCAATGTTGTAAAGCAATCCTTTTAAATCTCTAAAATTAACTCATTATTCTACTCACTGAGATGGCTATTTAAAATCTTTTCATCTCTCTTCAAGTCATTGATGGCTCAGTCCACCCTCTGAACTGAGAATCTTGCCACATATTTTCCTAGAAAAAAATGATGACATTCATTGAGAGATCCCTCTTGCTCCTCCTCATTTCACATCACCCTTAATATCCCATATCCACATCTCACAATTCACATTCACCCTTATTTCACATAGCCTTCTGCATTACCTATTCCTTCTTCCTTGTCTCATATAATGAAGCAACCCTTGTCCTAGCAAGGTAAACATGTCAAAGTGATCCCATTCCATCATGTCTTGTCCATCAGGTTGCCTCCTCTGTCTTCCCTGATTTCTTACTTTTCTTCAATATCTCCCTATCTACTGGCTGCTTTGCTATACACATGTCCTTTGCTCCCCAACCTCAAAATGCCTAACTCATCCATGTTTACTATCATCCTACATTTCTTCCCTCTTTTTGTGGCTCTTTTCTCTTTGAGAAAGCTTTATAGTTGTTTTCATTTCATTTCTTCTCTCTCTTTTCTTAAATCTCTATAGTCTAATTTCCAGACACATCATTAAGCCAAAGACTACTCCCTCCAAGGTTGACAATGATATTTAATTACAAAATCCCATGACCTGGCTCAATCCTCATCTTCTCACAAACTTTGGCACTTCCCCTCTTCTCAATATCTTCTCTTCAGGTTTACGGATACGACACGGGCCTGGTTCTCCTCTCTGTCTTACCACTCCTCAGCTTTCTTTTTTTTTTTTTTTTGGATCTTCATCAAGTTATATCTACTAACCATGTGTATCCTGCAGAGCTCTGTTCTTATCATCCTTCTCATTCCACTTGCCCATCCCAGCATTCACCTTGATCACCTTATATCTGCATTATTGCAATAGCATGTTGATTGGTATCCCTAAATCAATTCTTTTCCCAGTCTATCATTAATTCAGCTGTCAAAATGCTTCCCACAGCACAAGTCTACCTATTTCCCCACCACATTTAACCTATCCCCCAGGACGCATGCGCACGCATACACACACACACACACACACACACACACACACTTATACAATACTAGTGAGTCCACATCACCTCCAGGATCAAATAGACAATTATCTTTTGGCATTCGAAGCATATGATAATGTTCCAACTCCTACCTTTTGTGTCTTTTTACATCTCACCTGTCTTCATGTATTCTGGGACCAGTGACGGGAGTATTTGCTATGATTCACACGCAACATTCAATCTCTTGACTTTCACTGTTTTCACTGGTTGACTCCATGCCTGGAATACTCTTTCTTCCTCTCTACATTCCTTGGATTCCTTGTAATCCAGCTAAAATCCATTTATAGTAGGCATTTCTTGAGCCCCTTTAATTCCATTGCCTATCTATCATCTGCTGATCATATCCAGCTTATCCTTTATATACTGTTCTTAATACATAATTATTTTCATGTTGTTGTCCCTATTAGACTGAGAGCTCCTTGATTGTAGTGATTATTTATATATATATATATATATATATATATATGTATATGTATAATATATATACTATTATGTACATATACTATTATATGTATATATTATATTATATATGTATATGTATACATACACACATATGTACACACACACACGCACACACATATATATATATATTTTTTTTTTTCCTGTTGTTTTTATCTCAAGAAAATAGCCTATACTTAATAGGTAGTACTTAGTACTTACTAAATAGTTATTGACTAGTTGATTCACTGACTCAAAAGACTGATTATTTATTTGCATAGTCCTTGAACAGCTATAGATTGTAAATGCCTACATGGTTTTTTTCAACTGATTGCTATGCCCAAAATATTCATCACTTGATCAGTAGTCGTATTTCTTGGTAATGATATAAGGCTATTTTCTTTCACCAGTAAAGCTGATATTCAATGCCTTTCTAAATTGGCAGGGATTTCCAGAGTTTTGGCATAACCTCCAGCAATTTATGGTCATTTTCTCACCATGATAAGGTGGTATAGTACTAGAGTGGAAGGAAAGATGTACTGGGGGGGGGGGGGAAATGGCAGAATGGTATACAGTAATCCTTCTATAGCACCCCACCCCCCAAAAAAACCCTCCAAAGAGATCTATTAAAAAAAAATAATATATCCTATTGTTGAAGTCAAGAATCACAATTACTATCACTTTTCCAGGCCAGATCAGCATGGGAAAAAATGATAGAGTGATTTGTAGATATAATGGATGGGGTCTAGCTGTGAAGACTATATGGATAAAGGGAGAACCTGTGTACTAGGAAAAGAGGAGGTCCCAGAGCCATATCTGGACAATTCAATGGGGATTTATGTTGTCTTACAGTTTTGTCATAAATCTTGGTCACTGATGTCTGGTGAACTTGGCAGATATTCAGGATAAGAGTGGTCACAGATTTAGGCAGTATGACAAGAGAGAAGCATGTTCAGAAGCAAGCAAAAAGTGTAACTCAGACCACAGGAGTATTTTAAGGTGTCAATTCCCAACTATAGCCCAGTCTGAAATGAGAAGAATAAGAACTAGAGCAGGAATCCCAGAAAAAGAAAAAGAGGAATCTGCATTTCTGTCATTTTGAATCATCAGAGCTTCCCAGCTGACTGAAGTGGCTGATTCTAGCAATTCTTTAATGCTGCTCAGAAACAAAACAATGGAACTACTAAGGTGAAAAGGAAATTAAAAATAGAAATGTACAAGAAGAGAATGATGCCAAAATATATATAAGTGAAACCACTGGGGGGGGGGGGGAGGAAGGAGTATATTGGGGATACTCAAACAAAATTATTAGAAGAGATAACATAAAATTGTTGTTTGATGAATTAAAAAGCAATTTTTAGAGGAAACGAGAAGGCTAGAAAAAATTGGAAAAGAAATGAGAGCTATAGAAGAAAGAATTGAAAAAGGAATCAAGATTTTGCTGCAAGTGATAGAAGCCTTGACCCATCAACAAATTCCCTGAAAATTAGAATGTAAAATACAAACTACTTACTCCATGTGACAATAAAAAACCTTAAAACCATAATAAGAGACTGAAAAAAGTTGTAGAAAATTCAAGGTATATCATTAAAAAAACCAACAGCAACCAACTGGAAAATGGATAAAGAGAGAAAAGAATAAGGAACACTGGATGATCTGAATGCCATGCCTAAAATAAGAAACGAGACATTATATTTCATGAAGTACTTAAAGGAAAGCTGCCCATGTATTTTAGAACCGGAAGGCAAAGTAATAACAGAAAAAATCCACCTGTCACATTCTGGAAGAAGCCCCCAAATAAAAAGTCCTAGGAGCATAATAGCAAAAATTCAGCTTCCACAACAAAGAGGAATGTTACTGGTAACCAGAAAGAAAAAAAACAAAACAAAACATCCAGTGCTGAGGAGCCAGAATCTGAATCACATAAGACTTAGCAACCACTACATTAAAGGAACTAGGAGCTTATAATGCTATATTAAAAAAGGAGAAAGATATTAGCTTATAGTCAAGAGTAACTCATCTGAAAAAAAAAACTAAGTATAATGATACAGGGAGAAAAATAGAGACCTTCCTAATGAAAAGGTCAGACCTGTATAGAAACTTCAAAGTTCCAACAGAAGACTGAAGAGAAAGATAAAAAAGCAAACATGAATAAGCCATAAGGAAATAAACATTGAAAAACTACTCATATTCAAAAATAGGTAGGTGATAAGATCATTAATGATTATATAGTGATTCTAATCAGATCAAGACTTGGGAGTGGTTCTGTTAGCCCTTGTTGATCTTAACAAAAAAGTGAAAAGAGAGGAGGAGGAATGAAATTGGAGGAGGGCAAGGAAAGAGGTTAGGGGAAATTATCTCACATATTCAGGAAGTATAAATAGATATCTATATAAAGAATGGGATATGGACTTGGGCTAACAGCAGTGACTGACACTTGATCTTTCTCCTAAATGAATATAGATGAGTGGATAAAGAAATATATTTTTCACAAGAAGTAAATAGGAGAAAAAGGAGACAATGAAGGAAGATTTGCAAGGATGATCAATAGAGAAGAAGATTAATCACAAACAAAACAAATTCCAAGTAAATGCCATAAAATTAAAAAGGACAGAGCTCCAAAGAATAGATTTCAGACAACACCCTCACCCATTTCCTTCACAGAGATGTAAGGTTCAGGGTGTGATAAATTGAACATATTTTCAGATTTTTTGATGTGGTAATCAATGTTACTGAATTTTTCTCTTTTTTGTTTTCTTCTTTTCCCTTTAAAATATTTGCTATATGGGTTGGCTCTTGGGGATTGGGGTAAGGCTAACTAAGATGTAAATACTAGGTGATTAAAAATGATATAAAAAAACCTTTTAATTTTTGAAGAACTTGGTATATATTTTGGTACTATGCTAAGGAATAGGATTTTTTTTTTTCTTTTTAAAGGTGAAAACATAGTCCCTGTGCTAATTTACCACATTCTAATGGACAAGACAGAATGCAAATGAATATGCATACAACATTTATGCAGAGTACATAGAAAGTATATATGGATAGATAGGTACATAACAGATAGACAGATATATATGTTTATTTCCTTGCCACCCATTAACACTACTCAATGCCCTATTTGTGTATGGTACATGCATGTCCATATATGCATGTGTGTATATGTGTGTTACACACACAAGTGGTTGTTGTTTTTGAATTGTTTCTATTGAGTGTGACTCTTCTTTACCCCTTTTGGGGTCTTCTTGGCAAAGATACTGGAGTGGTTTTCCTTTCCCTTCTCCAGTTCATTTTACAGATGAGGAAACTGAGGCAAAGAGATTTAAGTGACTCACTCATGGTCATACAAGTAGTTATTGTCTGAGGTGAGATTTAAAATCAGGTCTTCCTGACTGTAGGCCCAGTACTCCATCCACTGTACCAATTAGCTGCCCAGACAGAGAAACAGACAGAGACAGAGAGAGAGAGAAAGACAGAGAGAGAGACAGAGACAGAGAGACAGAGAGACAGAGACAGAGAGACAGAGAAAGAGAGAGATGTTTATGTATATATACATGTGTTTGTGTGTGTGTGTGTGTGTGTGTGAAGACAAACGCATATACTAATGGAGATGTTATTTATAAACAACAACATATTGTATTAGCAAGATCTAAGTCATGGTAGTGAACCTGTAGCCTTAAGGCCCCATATGGTCCTCTAGGTCATTGGGGGTAGCCCTTTTACTGAATCTAAACTCCACAGGAAAAAAATCCTCTTAACAAAAAGGGATTCTGTGAAATTTGGATTCAGTCAAAGAACCACACTTGAGGACCTAGAGGGTCACAAGTGACCTTGAAACTGCAGGTTCCCTACCCCTGACCTAAGGTTAGCTAGGCTTCACGCCCAGTCTTATAGGATCCAGTGATAGCAAGTATCATAAATATACCAGGGTTATCGAATGATCCTGAAAATAAAAATGTAAAAAAGAAATTGATGTCCAAATGCATTAAAAAAAAAAAAAAAAACAAACAGAGGTTCTCATAGTGAGGCTTCATTAAAGGTATATCCCCCCTGTGCAAAGTATAAAAAGTATGGGAACAAGGGATAAGGTATAGAGAAGTGACTTTTCTAGAGCTGCTTTCCTGGTGCTCATGTGCCCTGCTCCTTTCTAACAAAACCCACCTCTGCTATCTACCTGTGCTTATGAAGTTTATTCTATAAAAGCTTCCCATGAACAGTTCTTCCTTCAGGCCTTTCATGCTCAGGACCTTTAGAACCTTTCTAGCCACTTCTAAATAAATGAAACACTTTTTTTCTTTTCCTGCAAAAAATAGCTTTTGTTGATGATGAAAAGGGCAGCCCCCTAAATTTCCCATTTTTCCACAAAGTCAAAGCATTCTGAAGGCTTTCGCAAGCACTATGAATAACTATATTTATCTTTCCTCTAAATGTAGAAAAATGGATATCATTTTAAACTTAGATCTTATCATATATAGCTCAAAATATTGAGTACGACTATGTTCAAAATAACACCTTTAATTTAGATATTAATTTTTATTATAGTTGCCCTTTCAAGTCTAGCCCCCTATTCTTTCAATTAAAAAAACCCAAAAAATATAGAGAAGCAGATTTTGAATTTTAAAGATTATAGAAGTAACACTTGTACCTAAAAACAGATCACTTATTTTCAAATTTTAAATTAAGCACTTGAAATATCACCTAAGCATTTTAAGTCAATTGTTATTTAATGACAAATTTTAAACTGTTGGTAGGATTGTTTGTGACAATGGTATTTTTTTTTTCAAATAGGGAATTTAATAGTATGGAAGAGGAAAATCTCACAAAGTAGGTTTTGTTTTCCAATTTCAATTTTCACTGATGCACTTGCAATTTTCTGAAATTGGAGATACAGAATCCTACCAAAGGGAAAACTATAAAGCTATGAAATTAGTCAACTTAGATTTGATTTTATAAAGTATAATAAAATGTTTTTGGAATGCTTAATTTTTTTTTTACTTGCTACTGATATCAAAACTATTACAGAAAGAGGAACTGCCTTATATAAATAATCAACAACCACCTGTGTATATTAAAAGATGTATGGCAAGAAAAATACTATCAGGAAGGTCCCTGCAATGATTAGACTATTACTAGGTCTTTTCCTTAAGTGTTATTAAAACTTTCCTTGAGATTTGATTATGATATGGACAAAATTTTGGTTTCCTGGTCATGCTAGAGAATAAATGATGTTGGAACAAATGAATTCAAAGTTCATCAGATTTGGTAGATATCTTTGTCACCCCAAATTGGGAAAGGGAGAGGGCATAGCTACTTGAATTTAGTCCTATATCTTTTATAAATATAATATTTATATAAGTATAAATATTTATAAATATTATAATCTTTTATCTTTTATCTCTCTACACTCTAGCTAAGTGCAACTCCTTTTTAAGGCTATTAGATAATCTGTGAGTATGTTCTTTTATTCAAGTTCAGAAACCGACACTGAAGACTCATCTAAATAAAGCCTGGCCACTCCATGATTCAATTAAGAAAGGAGTTTGAAATTGCCATCAAATGTCCCATCAGTTGGAATCAGGGTTTTTATACACTTTAAATGACATTGCCTTAAATTTTCCATACTTTTGTACTTATTTCTCTGTAAATAATTCTCTTCTTCTTCCAGTAATTTATAAACTTCTAAAGATCTGTGACATTTTTGTCTTTGTATTCTCAGGACTTCTCCCTATTCCTTGAACAAAGTAGATGCTCAATAAGTATGTGCTGAATTAAATTGAGCGGAGTTGGCCTCAATTAAATTGAATATAGATGATTTATATGGAGGAGTTCAAGGAACACAGTTCAGAATCAGAAAATCAAAATCTTAATCTTTTCTCAATTACTTCTGTAACTGTGATCAAGTTAACTTCACTGAAACATAGTTAGCTCATCTGTAATTTAAGGAAAAAGTTTACATTTTAAACCCCATCATGTTGCTACAAGAAAAATGTCACAAACTGAGCACTTTAAAAAAATGACTGTGCACACCTAGGTGGCGCAGTGAATAGAGTTCTGGGTCTAGAGTCAGGAAGATTTGAGTAAAAATCAAGCCTCAAGCTAATACTATCTGCGTGACTTTGGGCAAGTTTCTTAACTTCTGTGTACCTCAGTTTCTCCAAATGTAAAATTAGTATAATAAAAGTACCTAACTCCCATGATTGCTTTGAGGATCAGATGAGATATTTGTAAAGTGATTAACACATAATAGGTATTATATGAATGCTAAATATTTTTATTACAAGTATTTATATAAAACTGTTTTTCTAGTTCTTCACATACATGTGTATGATGAACAGCAATTGCATTTGTCGATAAGAAAATTAGCAAATTCATGTGCTAATAGCAATTGTCAATGTGAGGTGAGTTTTACTTGTGTATTCGTTCTTATTCCCTCTTCACAAAAAGTAAGAGGAAAAAAAAAGATTTTTAGCTCAAACTTTTCTTATGTACTAGGGAGTAAAAGGGGTATAACCTTCCTTTTGGCTCAGAATTCTAATCAGTGATCTGATTAGAGATGAGCAATTGGCCTTAGGCACCACTGGCCTTAGTCATAATTTTTTTTCCTACTATGTACAACTTGCTATTCTTTGTCTGTGTGTTTGTTTCTGTGTATATACATATATGCATAGTGTATGTGTGTAGATATAGACATACATATGCATATAGGTGTGTATATATACATATACATACACACATATGCAAAATCATTCTGTACTTACTTCTATTTATTAGTTCTTTCTCTGAATGTAGACAATGTCTTCCTTCATGTCCTTTGTAGTTAATTTGGGTATTTATAACGGTGGAAATAACTTATTTGCTCAAAGCTGTTCTTAAATGAGCATTGCTATTACTGTATACAATATTCCCTTGGTTCACTCATTTTATGTTTCCTTGTTTCATGTAAGTCTGTCCATGTTTTTCTAAGATATCACATTCATCATTTCTTATAGCACAGTAATATTCCATCATAATCATATACCACAACATATTCAGCCATTCCCTAACAGATAACACTCTCACAATTTGCCACCCCAAAAAAGAGCTGTTACAAACATTATAGAACATACGAGTTCTTTTCCTTTTCCCCTAATTATTATTGGAAATAGGCTTAGTAATAGTATTTCTGGGTCAAAGGGTATAGGGTGTTTAATAACTCTTCAGGCATAATTCTAGACTGATCCCCAAAATGGTTAGATCTTTCACAATTCCACCAACAAAGAACTACTGCCCTCATTTTTCCACTTCCCCTCCAACATCTGTCAATTTCCCCTTCAATTCTTTCAGCCAAGCTGATGGGTATAAAATAATATCTCAAAGTTGTTTTAATTTGCATTTCTCTAATTGGTCAAGATTTAGAGGATTTTATATGACTAAATTATTTTGATTTTTGATATAAAAACAGCTTGTCCATATCCTTTGAATATTTATCAATTGGACAATGACTCATTCCTATGGATCTGACAAAGTTTTTTTTTATATACTTTTGAGACCTTTATCTAAGAAACTGTCTATATTTCCCCCCCAGATTTCTTGCTTTCCTTTTGATCTTGACTACATTTGTTTTATTGGTAAAAAAGACTTTTTAATTTAATGTAATCAAAATTATCCATTTTATACCTCACATTGCTCTCTAGCTTTGACTTTTTCATAAACTATGCACTCATCCATAAGTCTCAGAAGTAATATAGTCCATGTTCATTTGTTTTTCTTGTAATATTTATCTTTATATTTGGGTCATGTATTCATTTTGATATTATCTTGGTAAACTGAGTAAGATATTGGTTAATGCCTAATTTTTGCCATATTACTTTCCTGTTTTCCCAATTAATGAATTCATATCCAAAAATCTTAAATCCTTACACTTGTAGAAGAAAAGTTTACTATATTTATTTGCTACAGTAAATTGTATGTATATCAAAACCTTTGATCTACCTTTCTACTTTTAGCCAGAACCTGATAGTTTCAATAACTACTGCCTTATAGTGTAGTTTAAGATCTGGTACTGCTAAACTTCTGTCCTTTACATTTCTTTTCATTAGTTCCTTTGATTTACTTGACTTTTTGCTTTCCTAATGCACATTATTTTTTTTTTTCTAATTCAGTAAAAGAAATTGTGATGGCATTGAAAATATAAATTAAGTTAGGTAAAATTGTCATTTTTATTATATGGGCCTTGTGTACCCATGACCAATTACTATTTTCCTAATTACTTAAATCTGATTTTATTTGTATAAGTTTTTAAAATATTTTATATAGTTCCTGGTATTTTTTCTGAAGTTGTGCTCCCACATATTTTATACTGTTTGGAGTTATTTTAAATGAGGTATCACTTACTATTTCTTACCATCTCTTCTTGAATGTGATATGAGCCATATGATTCTAGATGCAAATTTTTCACCTAAAGTGAAGAAATACATAATATCAAGCATAGTTCTGTCCTTTGAGAAGATAATAAAATTTATTTAAAATCATCAAAATAATCAATGTGTCTTTCCTCTTGTCTCAGATCCCCATCCTCATTTCAGGATAAAATCTTGTCTATTTAGATGGAGATCCACTCCCCTGACTTAATTTTGTTATTTATAAACCAAGCTAGTCACTGGCATCTTCCAATTGTACTTTCCTGCTATGTAAAAGAATAATTCTGTCAACTCTCAGATGAAGAATTGATTAAGCAGAAATATATAGATTGCAGGCAGTAGGCAGTCATCATAACCCCAAACAATTAATTATCATTCAAAACTTATACACATTCTTCCAGTCTACTTGCTGTCCTGTTCCTCCTTCATCCTGAATTCCAAATTCCTTCATATCTTTCTAAAGTGGAAATCAAAAGCCTTAAACCCTTTTTTACTCACAGTTTTGTAGTCAATGTAACTCCTCATTCCAGAATCCTAGTAATCACTTCATGGTGTCAGTCTACGTGGTTTAGTTGGGCCACTAGAATTTAAAATTTCTTTATGTTCCACAGGAATGACATGTGATTTGTGATACCTTCATTTTATCTCTTCAACATTCCAGTGATCTAATCAGTGTACATACTCCCTCCAACTATGACTCTCTCAACACTTTTAAAATTATTTTACAGGGGGTGGAGCCAAAATAACAGATTAGAGGAAGCACGCAACTGAACCTTCTAAACAGCATTAAAATAATACCTTAAATAGATTTTTTTGAGTTGCAGATCCAATTAAATTTCAGGATAATATATTCTTCCAGTCTAAGACAACTTAGGAGGCTTGAAGGAGAGAGCTACGACATAGTTGTGGAGGCTAGCCCAGAGTCCAACTAGATGAAATACCACACAAATGGAAGAACAAGGACATGGTGACAGAAGCAACACAGCTTTGGAAGCTCTCAAGACAGAAACAGTAAGAAGCCCTGGAAACCAGTCAGAAAGAGATGAAAAGAAACCCCTGTACTAGCATTGAATGAAGAACGTGATATTGTTTGGCATCTCCATTGCTCATACTAATTTCTGCATCACAGTTCAAGGGCAAAGAGGAGCATTTTGATGAGGAGGGAGCAGGGGACCCAGTAAGAGCAGGATCACTTTCAATCACAAGATATCAAGGACCTTGAAGAATAGCATCACTGCCAGTCTCAAGGAAACAGGGGCCATGAGGAACAGAATCAATCATAAGCCCAAGGGATCAGGGACCCTTCCTGGATAAGGACCAGAGTACAGACCAAGAGAGCAGTGAAGGCACCTCCCCCCATATCATATCACTTTGGGAGCACCAAAAATTTTAAACCTCCAGATCTAGATCTGAAAACTAAAAACTTGGTAAAAAGAGGCACAAAAAATGCTGAAGAATATTTAAAAAAAAAAAAAACAACAGAATTGGCCAAATGGAAGAAGAGGTACAAAAGTTTCTGAAAAAAATAACTCCTTTAAGAGCAGAATTGGCTAAATAGAGCAATAAAGTACCAAAGCTCACTGAAGAAAATAGCTCTTTAAAAGTTAGAATTGGATAAGTGAAAACTAATGATTATATGAGACATCAAGAAACAATAAAAGTCAAATGAATGTAAAATAATAGAAGAAAATGTGAAATATCTCATTGGAAAAATGGCTAAGAAAATGGATCTAAGAGAGATAATTTAAGACTTATTAAGCTACCTGAAAAAAAAAGTGATTAAAGAAAAATCCTACACATCATATTTCAGGAAATCAGAAAGGAAAACTGCCCTGACATCCTAGAAACAGACAGTAAAATAGAAATTAAAATAATCCACACATTACTACCTGAAGGAAATCCCAAAGTGAAACCTTCCAGGGATATTATAGTCAAATTTCAGAGATCCTAGGCCAAAGACAAAATACTTCTAGCAACCAGAAAGAAACCATTCAAATATCATGGAGTCATAATCAGGATCACACAAGATTTAGTAGCTGTCAGATTAAAGAACCAAAAGTCTTGGAATGACATGTTCTGTAAGAGAGAATATCTGTATTTACAATGAAGAATAGGCTAACCAGTAAAACTGAGTATAAGCCTTTCAAGGGGAAAATGGGTACTAAATGAAGTCAAGAACTTATAAGTATTTCTGAGAAAAAAAAGACCAAAGCTGAATAGAAAATTTCAGTTTCAAATACAAAACCCAAGGGAAGCATAAGCTATGCATGAAAGAGAAATCATAAGGGAATCAATAAGGTTAAACTGTTTACATTTCTCTATGAAGATGCTATGTGGAACTCTTCATCACTATTAGAGCAGGTGAAGGATTCTACATAAAAAGAAGGCACAGGAGTGAGACAATTATGTAGGATGATGTAAAAAAAAATGGACAGCAAGAAAGAGGGATCTCCCAACAGAAGAGGGAAGGGAGAAAAAAAAGAATGGAAAAAATATTTTATGTAAAAGAGACAGGCAAGGAAGAGCTTTCACAGTGGAGGTGGAAATGGTGGAGGGTGGGAAATTCTATACCCTTACTCTCATCTAAATAGGTTTGAAGGTGGACTACACTCACACTAGATTGGGTATAGAAATCTATCTAAAATGAGGGGAAGGAGATAAGAGAAATGAGGCGATAAAAGGGAAGGGAGAAAAAAGGCTTCAATGGTAAGAAGCAAAATAAACTTCAGAGGAGGGACATGAAAGAGAGAGAGAGAGAGAGAGAGAGAGAGAGAGAGAGAGAGAAACAGAGAGAGAAAGAGAGGGAGACAGGGAGACAGAGAGAGACAGAGATAGAGACAGAGACAGAGAGAGAAGGAGGGAGGGAGGGAGAGGGAGAGACAGTGAGACACAGAGAGAATAGGAAAGAGGGAAATGCAAAATGCACAGTTAATTATCATAACTGGCAATGAGAATAGGAAAAACTCACCCATACAATGAGAGAGGATAACTAAATGGATTAGAAACCAGAATCAATGTATTGCAGCCGACTATGTATTGTTGACAAGAAACAATTTGAACAGAGTGACACACAAATAAAGTGAAAATAAGGGGCTAGAGCAGAATTTAGTATGCTTCAGCTAAAGTTAAAAAAAGAGAAAAAAACAGTAACCATTATTTCAGATTAACTGAAAGCAAAAGTAGATCTAAATAAAAGAGAAAAGTAGGGAAATTATGTCTTGCTAGAAGACACCATAGACAGTGATATAATATCACTATGTCACTAAATCGATATAAGTGCACCAATGGCAAGAGCAAGCATTATTTCTAATGGGAATAAACTATAAGTCTCCAAAATAAGATTGGGGTAAAGCTAGGATGTACAATATCGCCACTATTATTCAATACTGTATTCAACATGCAGCCTGTAGCAATAGGAAAAGAAAAATTAATTGGAGGAATAAAACTGAGGTACTGAAAAAACAAATCTATAGTTTTTTTGCAGATGATATGATAGTATAAGTAAAGCATTCTGGACAATCTAAATATCTAGCACAAAACAATTAAGACCTTTAAGTTTTAGGATATAAAATAAACCCACATCAATCCTCAGCATTTATAAATACTACCAACAAAACCCTTCAGAAAAAGGTAATGTCATTTAAAATAACTACAGACAATATAAAAGACTTAGGAACAAATTTGCCAAGACAAACCCAGGGACTATATAAATACAACTACAAAAAAATACAATTACAAAATACTTTTCACATGAATAAAGTCAGGTATAAAAAGTGGAGAAATATTAATTCCTTATGCAAGCCAAACCACTATTATAAAAAAGCAACAGTTCTACATAAATTAATTTACTTGTTCAGTTCCATGTCAAAATATAAAGAAATATTTTATAGAGCTAGGAAAGCTTATAATAAAATTCATCTGGAAGAATAACAGTGAATAATATCAAGGGAATCAATAAAAAAAATATGAAGAAAGACAGCTTAGCAGTAGAAGTTTATAAACTACATTGCAAGCTGGTAATCATGAAAACAATCTGGTTCTGGGTAAGGAGTAAAACAGTGATCTGTGGAATAGATTAGGTATACCACATCTGGTAGAAAATGGCTATAATAATCTGGTGTTTGATAAACTGAAAGATCCACAATTTGGTGGAGGGGGATCTGTCATTTGACAAAAAATTACTGGGAAAACTGGAAAACAGTTGGAAAAAAAAAACTGAACATAGATATATTGTCTACCAAGACAGGTCAAAATGAATAAATTATTTAGACATAAAAGGTAACATCATAAGAAAAGTAGGGGATCATGGAAAAAAATGTAACTGGTTGCATCTATGGATAAGCGAAGATTTTATGATTAAACAACACATAGAGAGAATCATAGGAAATGAAATGGATAATTTGGTTAAATGAAATTAAAAAGGTTTTTCACAAGCAAAATTGATGCAGTAAAAAAAATTAGAGAGAAAACAAGAGAGTAGGAGAAATTTTAAAGCAATTTTCTCAAATATATAAGACACTGAGTAAAAAAAAAAATATGATTGCAAGCCATTCCCCAATTGATAAATCATCAAATTATGTGAATTAGTAGTTTTCACAAGATAAAATCAAAGCTATCAATAGTCACATTAAAAATGCTTTTACCAATGCTGATTAGGGAAATGAAAGACAAACCACTCTGAGATACCATCTCATACCCATGAAACTGGTTAATAGGACAAATAAGGAAAATGAGGGATGCTAAAGGGGATATGTAAAAACTGGGACACTAATGAGTTATTTGTAAAACTGTTAACTGATCCAGCCATTTTGGAGAACAATTTGGCACTAAGCCCAAAGGGCTATAAAATTGCACAATATCACTGTTAAGTACAAATGAAATCAAGGAAAAGGTTAATGAACTTATTTGTACAAACATACTTCTATCAGTTCTTTTTGTTGTGTCAAATAATTGGAAACAGGGGAGATGCCCATTAATTAGGGAATGACTGAACAAGTGGTAGCATGTGATTTTGATGGAATTCAATTTGTGCTACAAGGAATGACAAGCAAGATGGTTTCAGAAAAAAAACTTGTTAAGGTTTATACAAACTGATGCAAAGTAAAGTGTATGGAACCATGAGAACACAGTACACAGCAACAGAAATATTGAAAGAACAAACAACTGTGAAAGATTATTATGATCAAGATAAAAATCCAAGACAATTCCAAAGGGCCTATGATTTAAAAAAAGCTAACGAGAGAGAGAGAGAGAGAGAGAGAGAGAGAATTTATAAAATTTGAGTGCAAATTGAATCATACTTTTCATTTCCTTATTCTTCTTGCATTTATTTTCTTGTGTTTTCTTTTGCAACATGACTATTAAGGAAATATAGTTGTATACTTTCAAATGTATAATGGAAATCATATTGGTTGCCTTCTCAAGAGGCAGGAAATGGATGAGAGGGAAGGAGGGAGAGAATTTAAATTTAATTTCTTAAAAATGAATGTTACAAAAATTTTCACATATAATTGGGAAATATTTAACAAAATCAAAATATATTTAATAAAATAAATCACTTAGATCTTTTAAAGTTATGACTGAAGAAATATATTACTTTGCAGACTCTCAAATGACTCTCTATCAATACAGCTAGGCTAATAATTTTAAGTTATCTTTGGTCAAGAAAATGTACAAACACACACACATGCTTGTGTATATACTATTGACTGTTTTATATGTATATGCGTGTATACATATACATGTATGTATTTCTCTATAGATATACATATATAACATCAATATAAAGCATACAAACATACACACACATGTATACCACACACATCCCTACCCCTTCAACTGAGGTGATCTAGGAGTGCTAATCTAGCTCTATTCAAAAGGAATTATCATCAGATTTACTACAGAGTAATAAAATTTTTGGCTCTGACAATTTAAAAGATCTACTAGTCATAAAGAATTTTGGGTTTCATAGGTGGAAGGACAATGAATATTGATCACACTGATGAAATCACTGTCTCATATATACATGCATACACAAACACCAATGTATTATGTATGTATGTGTCTATGTGTATAATGTATATATGCATGTATGTATGCATGCATGCATAAATTTTTATGGGTAACTGTAACACCAATGCAATACTCATAGCACCCACAGTGGCTATGAATATGCTGGCGTAGTTGTGAATCACAAAATGTAAGAAGCTCTCCACATAGAGGACAACACCAAAGCATTTATTCTAATACCAGAAAACCGAGTCCCAAAACCAGAAAGCCAAATTCATTACAACGACCACAAAATTGCTACACATAACCAATGCAGTGAACACTCACATTCCCAAGCTTTCCCAAAACTTACCCTCATCAGGCCTTCAAAACAAAATAGACTCTCTCAAGCAAGAATGCCCCTCTCACTCACGGTAGCACCTCAGCCTCCATGCTGCTTGCTTCCAGCAGTTCTGGTTCACTCTCAGCTTGTGCTCAGCCTTTTATCCTGGTCATCAGCTCCTCCCTGCCCTACCCCTTCCTGTTGCACCAGCAAGTTCCTCCCACTGTGGGATTCACAAGTTCTGTTTTTTAACAAAGGTTTGATATAATCAAGAGGAAAGTTCAACTTGAAACAAGGCGCTAAGTACTTGTGTGCTTGCCATTACAAGGGGCAGGAAAGATCTTCAAATCCCCATTACCATTACAGTAACTAGACCTCTGATTCCATTGGTATAAGCAGATTGAAAGAAATTATTTTTTTATTATGTTAATAACCAATTATCAGTTATGATCCAGGATTTGTATTTCCTCCTTCAGGTACCAACTTTTGTAAGTCAGTCAGTCAGTCTCTGAAGTGCATGGCTTATAGAAGAGATTGCCCTAACCCTCAGGGTATATGCTCCATCTAGGGCAGGACCATACCCAACTAGGAAAACTTACTGCTGTTTGAAATATAAACAGAATCTAATCTAGGTAAATTCTTGAGAAGATAAGTAACTTACCCAGGTTCACATGATGGTTTATGTCAGAGGCAGGACTTGACACAATATGTTCCTGACTCAGAATTTGGATCTAAAGCAAAATGATACTTCTTGTACGTTATACTACAAAGATTAAAAGCATGTCTGTGTTCAGTTCCTGTCTGATCAGAGTTTTTTTTTTTCAACATTGAATTTATTATAGCAAATTGAGAACTAAAATGGATATTTGAGGCCATATAATTGATTACCCACATTTTGCAAATGCAGAAACTGAGGTGCATAGAGGTCAAGTGACTTGACTAAAGTCATACAGATTGTATCAGATATTTGGGTTTTTGTTACCCCTCATTCTCTAAGCTCACAGCTGACTCTTTCACTATTAGTGTGCTACCTTCTGGTAGATATGAAAGCTTTGACTTAGAAGAAACATAAACCTGAAACATATGTGTGATAGTTTCATTAATGAATGGTCACAAAGGAACAGAGTAAACTATAAGTAAAAACTGAATTTAAACTATCGATAATTCATGAATTTGCTCATCTGTTTTCTTCCCCACTACCTACTTCCCCACCAGAAATAACCGTAGTACGTTAAGGCATATGTAGTGTATAGTATATCTGTGCTCATTTCAAATGGAACAGAATAATTGAATCAGATATGATGTTTAACCCTATTTTAAATTCAATGTACTATGAAAGGCTTATATGATACTTTTCAAGTTATAGTTATTATTTTAGATGAATATAATATTCATTAATCAATAAAGGCTCCTCATTTTTCCCGCTATCCTTCCCACCGAATCATTTCTGACCTCAAGGTCTAGTTGAAAGGGAAGAGCCACATTACATGAATTTCCAGTCCTCATGGAAGTGTCTGTCTGTAGATTTTTAAAGGCACTTTAAAACAGTTACTGATTCTAATATGACGCATCGATGGGACAGACACATTAAAATTTTTGGCTTTGTCTCTCATAAACACAAAGGGATTGCTCTTGGTATGATTTTCAGTTCTAGTTAGAGCCTTTGTCCCCAGGGCTAGTTAATCTTGCATTGCTTCCTGGCCTGTTACAATTTTAAGATTGTCACAAGAAGGATAAATTTCATGCCATTTTCTGTTCTCATTACAGTCTTCAGATTGTTATGAGAATGGATTAATTTTCTTCAATTTTCTGTCCTCATTACAGACTGTTATGAGAATGGATTAATTTTATGACATTTTCCTCTTTCATTATAATCTTTGTTATGGGAATGAGAATATGTAATGAGAATGAGCACATATCAAGCATTAAAAGGTCTGTGAGAACTCATGACAAAGATTGTAACAAGAAGAGAAAACGGCACCTAATCCATTCTTCTGACCATCTGGAGATTGCCAAGCGAACCTAGAGTGACACTGCATTTATACAAGCCGAAGACAAAGATTGTTGAGAAAATAGGAACGAGTACAAAATTAATCAGTCCTCCTGACAATCTTGTGATCGTACTTAAGCTTACAGCATTTCTCTAGTACAGCACTTATGTGAAAGGATGTACAATGCAGGTGAGTGTTATTTACTGAAAAATATATCATTGGGAGATTATTTTGAGCAATAGTGCTAGTGTTATATTATAGTTCATATCTGAAAAACATGACTTCATTTTAATATAAATGAACATCACCTAAAATATCATCAGCAAGAAGCGAGAGGCCAAATCATCAGGTCTCATCTCAACTGGGCCTCTGTTAAATATTGGATTCTTTCTTTCGAAAACTTGTTTAAACAATCTTCCATACCCACACAAACTAAGCAAGCAATTTTTGCCTTGTGAAAA
>CM053590.1:168563280-168580937 GCA_028646515.1 Pseudochirops corinnae | reverse complement strand
CTGGTGCCACAGGCTCCACGTGACCACATTCAGCCTATTAGGGAACAGAGTATACTTTCAAATATCCAAAGGTCCTCAGAGTCACGTAGCCGCTCTAGCAAAGGGCCTAGGGGCAGGGAAGATCTTTAGATTCCCATAACAATCAGACAGTACAAAAAATAAATAAATATTTCCCACTGTAGATTGAACAAATTGTATCTTGACCATATCTGCTCTACTATTTTTCAAAGTCACATAATGAATAATAACCTACAAATTCATTTAAACAGGATCAGTTACAGTAGAAGTTGTCATAATGTATTTTCTCAATCAAAAGAGAATAATAGTACAGTTATTGTCCTTTGGAGAGAGTAATAGTTACTGTTATTAAAAATGTAGTCCTCCTGTAGAAAAAGATTGTCTCTCCTTTCAAAATCTATTTTTAAAAGACCAGTCATACACAGTGTAGTATAAAACATATGGTCTGACTAGGCATATAAGACTTGAGTTTGAATCCTGACTTTGCCACTTTCTAGTTGTGTAGCCCTGAGTACATCATTTAATTTTCATCTACTTGACTTGTCTTATCTTTAAAATGGAAATAATATTGGCGCAAATTACCTTGAAAGTCAGTTGTGAGGAAGGTACTTGGTAAAGTATAAAATGTTCTATAAAAGGGAACCACTATTAATTTAATTCTTTTTGACATGGTCCTCCACCACAGATGCAATATGTTGAGATAAATTCAGCAGTGTCATAGAAGTTTAACATTTCACTAAACTGGAAGCCAAAACCAGGTAACTAGGTTTCCAGCATTGGCTCTGCTTCTTACTAATTGCGGCACTTTGGGGAAGTCACTTAGCTTTTCTGGTCCACACTATTCTCATCTGCTAATTAAAAAAAAAAATCATGTTTCTTCCAGTTATAAATGATATAATATGATGGAGCATATTCTTCTTAAATTTATTGAGAAACTGAAGGCTGAATCATTCCTAATTGCCAGTTCCTCTAACCTTGACCTTCATAAAAAGAATTGCAGACAATAGAATTAAGGATTAGACCTGTGATTTAGTATTTTGACTTTACTTTCAAAATCCCCAAATCACTAGACAATTTCTGAAAGGTCTTCACATATGTATGTTTGTGTGTATTCTCTGTAGCATAGTAGTAAGATTGTTTTTAATCGTGTGAGAGAAAAAGATTAATTTTCCAGTCTTTAAATCTATCCATCATACAACATATCAGATGACGTTCCAGCCATACTTTAAAAATAGAGCAGAAGCAATAATATTTGCTTTCAAACAGAAATGTTCAGGTTTTCTGAAAGCTTAGGATTAGATTTGGAATCAAAGTACCAGCACTTCACATTAGTTTACATCATCATATTAAAATTTTGACCAGCCTTTGAGGAAAGGGAGAGAATAATCAAAAGAGACTCTTCTATACCTAAACTCCATCAACCACTGCTTAATCTATCCTTATTTAACTTTCATGATCATGAACAGTGAAAAAGTGGTGTAAGGGTTAAGTGAAGGGGTTATTCTTCTCAAAATTTGGAAGACCAGCTGTTAAAAATTAAATATTTGAATATACTTTAATTTTCCCAGGTCTCTGGCATGATAATGAACGGAATAAAGTAGTTACTTAAGTTGGGTTTTAATGAATATTAGTTAATCAGGTTCTAACTCAAATTTAAAAAAAGGTTATATTATTTTTGATCTTACTTTGAATCATACATTTTAAGGAACCTAGAAGCTACTGGGGAGTTGGCTTAATCCAGAAGTAATTTCATGGAAATGAAACCACAGGTGATTCAACCACATGAAGTATAAGGATGATTTCCTTATTTCTCACAACTTGCCCATGGAAGTATTATATCCACACTTTCCAGAACTCAAAGTTTACTTGATTTAAAAATGGACTAATAAAGGATCTCTGTTTTTTTTTAAAACTTTATTTCTTTAATAGTCATACATAGGTTCTTACTCATTTTTTTTCTTGATTCCACTGATTTTCCTGCCCCATATGCCTCTTGAGGTAAAGTTATCAGATTCCACATAGGAATCCTGTATTTAACTTCAAAAGGGAACCACTGCCTATCTGCTTAATCCTATTCATTAATGAGGATTCAATATTTACAGTCTCACATAACCGAATGGTTATGTTCTTGGTTTTAACACTAGAATGTGAATACACTCTGTAGTAGCACTAGACTCTCTGCCTCTCAGAGAGCTGATTCTCTCTATTTATTAGTTCTATCACATTTGTGGATGAAAACACCTACTGTTTTTGTCTTAAGGGCTCAATATATATAAATTTATACAATTAGACTCTTGTCTAAATACCCTACTCGTTGGAATACTACAACCTTTTTCTTTCTCTGCTGCATTTTGATGGAGTAGATCATAATTCTGGAGCAAGTGGCCACAGGTCTTTACTTACAACCATGCAAGAAAAGGAATTCAATTTACTCAATAGATTAAATATTTAGACTGAAGTTATTGGCCAGAGTTACTTCCTTGATGAAGCAAATCAAGCCCTATAATATTTTCTGCAGGTGATTTTAAAAAAGAAAGGAAAAAATGAAATAAAATCTCCCAATGCTCCTTCTCAATTAGCCATAGAAAAACACTATAGTCATATATACATAAAACACACAAATATGAATATAATACTATACAGACACATTTGCACACATATAGCACACATTTGTTTATAGGAATATAATCATATAAAATTTTTATATCAACTAAGTATGCACATATGTATGTCTATATGTAGGCATGCATATATGTATGCAACTATTTATATAAAATAAGGCTGAAGGTTTCATCTAGATTAATATCTGATCAGAATTATAAAATTATAATGTCATCTTTTGTAGGATGCCTTTCCTTGTAATCATTCCTCTCTCAACTAATAATCCCTTAACCTCTGAGACTCCCTTCCATTGTATATATCTTGTCTATATACGGTTATTTTTATGTTGGCTCCACCAATTAGAATATTAGTTCCTTGAGAACAGAGATTTTTTGGCTTTCTTTATATAATCAGTGCTTAGAACAGTGCCTGGCACATAATAAGCACTTAAAGATTCCTAACTGACTGACTTGCATTTCAAAGGTTATGAATTTATTTACATAGTTAAAAACTCTAACTTAAGAGATAATTAAAATTGATTTCAATTTCACTTTCTCCAAATGCACACATTATAAAATAATTAAATTTGTCTCTTAACAATGTTTTTCTCTTTTCTGAATGTATGACCTTACTCCATCATATTAAAAAATGCAAAAGTTAAGCTCTTGTCACCTAAATCATAAGTTCCCTAAGTTAGTAAAGGGTTTAGAGATACTCCAAAATATGTTAGAGCAAAAGCAGATGGTATTCCACAACTTACCTTCATTTTAATGACAAAATTCATAATGAAAATGGGATTTCAAATGATCTTTGAAGAAAGGTGGAGAAAGCTGGCATATATGAAAGAGGATGATCCTTGATTATCTTTTATTTTTACTCCCAGAACCCCCAGCCATTTGGAATAAGTGCTATCTTTCACAACTCAAAATTACCCAGGTTTTTTGAAGAAGAAATATCATTTCATTTTTTGCCTCTATTCTGCAGCAATTATATTTATCTATTTCCCCTGGGTTTCAGTGTCCTTCAGTTTTCTTACTTCTTTTTACTTCTGCAGTGTCTTTGATGAAGGACTGGTGCCAGGTAATCAACTTCACTTCTCTTGGAAATATCACAATCTGAGCTGATGATTTATTTTATAGACAAAAGCATCCTTATATCTTTTGAACAGAAAACCATTAAAACAATTCAGCACAATGTGGTAGGATATGCCAATTGATGACATGCCAAATCTTTATAATGGAAAAATAAGAAAAGGATCAAAATTCCTTTCACCTAAGAAATTGCTATTAGTTCAAGTAGCACTTAACAAGTGAAATAAATATGCCTCAGAGCACAAATTTCATCTGTGGGAAGATGCAACATTTTCAGACTAGAGATTCTTTGCTAATTGTTCTTAGGAGGTTTATTTCTTAAGGACAACCATGTAATTTAAATAGCAATTTTTTTTCTTTTTTCTTTTTCTTTTTTTGCCAATAGAGCAGTAGAGTCTGTTGTTTGTAGATATGTCCTCAGGATGGCAATGGAAAGATATTTATCTAAACTCTACCAATATTATGATCATTTTCTTCAGAAAAAAGAATGCAGATGTACATACTGGTACACCAAGGGAGAAAGAGAGAAGATAAGGGGATTTAAAAAAAAAACATCAAAAAAACAACTTTACATGACTTCCATGTTTTCACAAGACAAGAAGAATTAAAAGGCCAACAAAGAAAATATAAAAGGAGCTGTCAGGAAGGTAGAACAATTAATGTCCATTGTCTTGTAAGTTAGTAACAAATACTGCAGAGTGGTTAAGGAAAATGAGAAATAAAAAAAAATCTTAACACTTAGAAATTCAAAGGGTCATAATTAATTTCAAAATAATTTCAATACAGTGATGAGAATGTAACAAAAATACAAGTTAAAAAATGAATAGGCAATGAGGGACTGGAGGGAATTAAGGCACACTACTGTGATTCTGAAAATTACAATTACAGAATTGAAATTCTTAGTGACCATCTGGTCCAATCCATGTCTGAAAGGGAAGAACAGAGAAGAGAAGAGGACACTTAAGGTGTCCTAATGAATACAATCTCACTCCCTCTGATGTTTTCAATTGCATATTGGAATAGCTCTTGTTAAGATTTATTTTTCTTTGAATCAAGTCTAAATTTCTCTCTTTGCTACTTCTGCCCTTTTTCTGTCTTAATGCCTCTTATACATGACAAGATTATATATACTTGAAGAGAGCTCTTAAGTTCCTACCCAATCATCTTTATTCCAGTCTAAATAATGCCAATTCCTTCTTCTTATTCCCATGAACTATGAAATCAAGACCCTTTACTATAGTGGTTGCCATATGCTTGATCCTCTCTAGATAATTAGTAATCTTCTTGAAATATGGCATGCAGAATTGAACATCATACTGTATATGGTTTGGCCAGGAAAATTATGACATAATACAATGACATAATAGGACTGTTTTAATACAGTTCAAGGTCACATTAACTTCATTGGACATTACTGTATTAATTCATGTTGAACTTGTGATGCACCAAAATATTCAGATTTTTGAAAAAAATCAAAATATTTTCTGTACTTTTGGGTCAAATAGCCAACAAGATGGAAGACTAGACTTGTTTCTACATTTCCCTCCCCTCCCTCCCTTTCTCTCTCTTTCTCTCTCTTGCTCTCTCTCTTTCTCTCTCTCTCTCTCTCTGTCTCTCTGTCTCTCTCTCAATTATGCCTTATAAATGGAACAGATATAACTGAATACACAGAAAAAGAAAATAACAAATTCAAAAATGTAACAGCCTCATGATTAGGTTACCTACCAGTAATGAATTCATATTGACCTTCCCTCAAATAGGTTTCACTCATATTTGGGGATCCGAAGGTGGGAGAGGAAATTCATCCAAAGGACTTGGACTTTGGAACCCTCAAAAGAATTTGTCTCCTACTGAAGACATTCTGATACCCTGCCTCTTTCCAACCCTACTGCAATAAACAAATATTACTCTACCCAGTCTCATGAAGAGTGGTGAGGACCTGGAGGGATGTGTACATGTGAGAGTTTCCTTTTGTCTAGAGTAGCCAGCTTATAGGTTAGAAAACCTCAAGATCTTCATGTATTTTGCCCACAAGACATACAATATCTTCCCCAAATGTACAAAAAAAATTCAAAAGGTGACCTATGCCAGCCAGAGGAAAGAATGAGAAACAGGGATGGAAATGAAGCAAATCCCCAGTGTGTGTGGATATACTAGAGCTGAAGGAAAGGTGACTGAAACATACCTGAAGTCAGTCCTGTCTCCTCAGAAACTGCTTAGGACCAGAAGTAGAACAATGAAAAGTATATCCCATGGTTTGAGAGAAGGCTGGAATAGCTTTTCAGTTCAGTTCTGAGCTTTATGTCCAACAAAAAAAATCAAAGAGTATGTGTCCAAAGTAAGGAACATAATATACATACAGAGACACACTGATATTAGGAGATTACATCTATATCTATCTAGACAGAAAGTGAGAGAGAGAAAGAGAGAGAGAGAGAGAGAGAGACAGTGATAGAGACAGAGACAGAAAAAGACAGAGATAGAGACAGAGATGTGTGTACTATATAATAGGCAACAATAGAATACACACACGTGTGTGTATATACACATACAATACATATGTGTGCATACATATATGTATTCACATTTGTGTATTGTATGGAAAGTATGTGTGTGTGTGTGTTACCAATGATCTCAACATGACTATAAACCTATGGCACAAAGAGATAAAATAGAGAAGTCAATAAAATTATAAGAAAGGATGAGAGCAAAAAAAACCAATCAAACTATCATGTAATGATTTATCCTCCTACTTATGAGTTTAATATAAATGTAACACTATTAATCCTTATCAAGTTTGATTTAGTTAGATTTGGTCCAATATTCTAGCTTCTGAAGATATATTGAACTCTCACTTTCTATCCAATGTGTAAACTTCTACCTCAATTAGTGCCACTTTCAAATTTTATTAATGTTATCTAGGGCTTTATGCATGTCACTGATAAAGGGGAAAAATAGACCAATGTCAATCACAGTTATCTGGAAAGTAGCATCGGGAATTTCTTGACAAAGGGTCATCAAACCATTAATGACTACTCTTTGTTTACTCATACTATCATTGCTGAATCCACTTAATCTGGCCCACATCTCTCCATTTTTTCATTAAGAATAATATAAGGGACCCTATCATACACTTTGAAAAATCTAGGTAAACTATATATATACACCTTCCCTTAACCTACAAGTTCAGGAACTATGTTTAAGGAAGAAAAGAAAAGAAATTCAGTTTGATCTGTTGGAACCTGTTCTTGAAAATTTTTTGCTGGATCCTTGCAATATTCACTAGTCAATCTTCTGAATGATATGCTCTAGAATTTTACAAAGAATTGAAGTCAAATTCACTAGCCTGTAATTTGCAGAGACTTTGTTGCAAGTTAAGACCACCCCCCTCTTTACTAGTTTGATCTCTCTCCCTTCTCCAAGATCAAAGATTGCATTTCAGAAATCACTTGTAACAGTTCATCAACAGTTGATTTGATCTTGTAAAAGGCAACTAGGCACTCTCTTATTATTGTCTTACTCATCTTGAACATAAACTCTCTATTGGTCATTTTTATTATTGTTTCCAGTTCAAAGATGATTTTCCTTGGAAGACAACAAAGAAGCAATTTAAAATTTGAGCAATTTTTCCTGCTCTTTTTCTTTTTAACTAATGTAGTCTCTTCCACTCCATGCTCTGGTCCTATCTTTTTTCTTTTATTTTTTTCCAACAGAACTAAAAAAAAAGGGTTATGTTTAACTACATTTTTTTTGTTGTATTTAACTTTCCTCACCACTTCAACCCCTTGTAAACTTCAGTACATGGGATGATGGCATGGGCGATGTTCTTACTGATCCTCTGTTATGTATCCTTGCTTCCATCAATGGAGAGATCATAACTAGTGGAAATTCAGGTCAATGACAATAGAGAGGGGTTTTCCCAAGATATTAAATGTGCCCTAGAATCTAAAAGAAGACAAATAGTAGCCCTGTTTCTGGGAAAGGCAGAGAATCCTCTGCCACAAAGAATTCTCACCCCAAAGTCATGATGATAGAATTCAATGATCTGGACATCTGCTAGAGCCCTCTTTTGGCTTAAAACAGAGAAGTTAATAAATTTTTGACTTTCAAAGGAACAGAGACTAACAAGAGGAAATCCTATTCTGGATCTCTCCACAAAGGAGGACTATATATATATACACACACATATATATATATTGCTATATATATAGCATATATATAATATATAACATATATATGATATATAACATATATTTGTAAATTTTCCTGTAGAACAGAAGAAAGTGAATCATAATGTGAGATATACTATAGATTTGGGGAAGGCAGATTTCAAAGAATTTGAAGAAAGCATACATTAAATTCTAAGAACTAAAGAGGGAAAATGAGACCAGGTGGCATAAATCTCCATGAATGTAAGTCTTAAAACACAAAAAATAAACAATTTCTATAAAAGAAGGGGAAGAGCTGTTGAAAGAATGCAATGTTTATTCCTAGGGAATTAATCAATCAAATTAGATTTTAAGAATATATGTCTATATATTCTTAAAAATTAATATACTGCATTGCTATTAAAATATATAATCTGGAAATATAATATATTTAATGTATTATATATTTGATATGCAACATAATAATTTAATATATTTGATAGTTTAATATGATATATTCAATTTTAAGAAACACACACACACACACACACACACACCAACAGTTATCACAATTTTCCTGAAACAGGTTTCACAAGTTCTCCATATGAAAAGATGCTATTCCAGGATTTCTGTGTATGTGCCAGATGTCCATTACACCTCTCTTCCAGGTTGGTGATTTATCTTCATCTCTGTAATCTTTCTTTACTGGTGGTCTGTAGCATACTGTGATCACATCATCACTTTTGTTTCTATACCCATTACTTTTCAGAGAAATGTTTTCTGCCATGTAAATTCCCTTCTGATTCATAGATTTCTTCATAAGGATATATTTTCTGAATATGTAGCATTACTTTTCCCACCTTTGAAAATTCTTGTTCTCATCAAATAATGTATGCTCTTCTAGAGTCATGCATCCCATCTCAAAAAATATCAGTGATTATCTATTGGATTAAATGTGTTTCCTATATTAAGATCTCCAGTTCGTCTCTCTTATTGACATTTCTAGTTTTATGGTGATGAGGAGGAAAGAGAACAATCACATTTAAAGGAGATAGAATGGCCAAGTCATGTAATTTCTATAGTTGGTAAATATTAACATTGATAATGAGAAATTACATACACATATATACACACATGTATATGTGTATATGTATGTACGTATGTATTATAAAGCAGGTAGATTGATCTAGTCTTCAAAACTCAACGAGTTGCCTGAATATTTGGAATGACAGTAAATCTGCTCTATAGGAATCTGTTCCCACATGAATGGTTGACTGCAGTGATATGCCAATCTTTACCCACTCACCTATTCCCTCTACACACATTCCCTGCACCTACACACAATTAAAGGTACAACGTAGCAATCTTTAATTCACCAAATAAAAGCCTGCTGTATAAAAAGTTTTGTTCTAGATTTTGGCAGATATAAAAATACTAGATGAGTCCTATTTCTGGAAGCTAAGATGGTGGAGTAAGCAGTAAATTGCTACAACTGTCCCATACTCATCCTTAAACAACCAGAAAACAGACCCCCAAACAAATTTTGGAACAAAAGAATCAGCAAGAAGATGGAATGAAACATATTTTAGCCCAAGAAAATTGGACATCAAGAAAGATCCACCTCACTTGGGTGAAAGTGGAACACAGTCCAGAATGGGAAGCATCCCAGCAAGCTAGCAGCAAGCTCCACCTCAGCCAACCAACAAAAGTTCCTTAGCCTTAGTATGGTGGAACAGACAAACTCCAATACTAGGACCCCCTGAGCAAATGGCAGACTGTAGTTTGAAGATTCACAGCTTGCTTCCACATAGCCTTGGGCAAACAGACAGCCTCCTGTGGCCAAGCCTCCTCATATTTCAACACAGCCCTGCACAAAGCGGTACATGATTACTCAATGGGTACCCAAGCAAACAGGTAGCTTCTAGCCAGCACTAATCAGCCATGTTTCAATGTACCTCTAGGTAAACAGGCAGGCTCAAGAGGCCTTATCAATATGTGCTTCAGTGTAACCACTAGGAAACACAGAAACACCCCACCAGGCCTCAGCACAGACAAATACCACCACAAGGACCTCAGCCAAGAGTCAGGTAAGCTGCCTGACACCTACAGCCTCCAAGGACACTAGCCAACTCCCACCTCACCCCCATAGTGCAGCAACAGACACTAGGTTCCTCTGTGGGCCTCAGGACAGCATCAGTGCATCACTAGGTAAATAGCTAGGGCCCGCAGACACTAGCATAAGGAGCCCAAAACAGTACTCCTTCTACCCTGGAATCTGAGGTAAAATTTAAAAGAAAGGAAAAAGGTCAAAAGGGGAGAGATGAACAGAAAGCAACAATAACAGCAACAAATCTGATCATTAAAAGTTACCATGGTGACAGGGAAAACCAAGGCACAAACTCAGAAATGTCAAAACTCTTATGGGCAAAACTCTAAAGAAAAATAGGAAATGGTCACAAGGTCAGAAAGATATGGAAGAGCTTAAAAAGGAGTTCGAAATCATATTAAATAGGCAGAAGAACAATTGGGAAAAGAAATGAGAGTGATGCAAGAGAATTATTAAAAAGAAAAACTGCTTAAAAAGCAGAATTGGCCAAACAGAACAGATGATATGAAAACCCATTGAAGAAAACAACTCCTTAAAGAATACTCTTGTTTAGGGGTGGCTACGTAGCACAGTGAATAGAGCACTGGCCCTGGAGTCAGGAAGACCTAAGTTCAAATTGGCCTTAGACACTTAACACTTAGTAGCCATGTGACCTTGGACAAGTCACTTAACCCCAGTTGCCCTGCCTTAGCCCTCCCAAAAGTAAAAAAAAAAAATACTCTTGGTCAAATGGAAAAGAAAGTACAAAAACAATGAGGGAAAAAATAAGTTAAAAATTAGATTTTAGCAAACTAATGACTCTAAGAGACATCAAGAATCAATCAAACAAATTGAGAAAAAATGAAAAACAATGGTAGAAAATGTCAAATATTTCATGGGAAAAACAACTAACCTGGAAAACAGATTCAGGAGGGATAATATCTGAATCTTTGGACTACCTTAAAGTCATGATCAAAAGGAAGACCTGTGTAGCATCTTTCTACAAATTATCAAGGAAGAGAGCCATATTTCCTTGAACCAGAAGGCAAAATAGGCATTGAAAGAATACATCAATCACCTAAGGAAAGAGACCTATCTGTGTGTGTGTGTGTGTGTGTGTGTGTGCGTATGTGTGCACGCATGTGTGTATGTGTGTGTCACAACATCATGACCAAATCATCACCAAATTTCAGAAATATCAGGTCAAGGAAAAAATATTGCAATTGGTAAGAAAGAAACTTCAAATATCAAGGAGTCACAATCATGATCATGCAGGACTTAACCAATTATGACCTTAAAGCATCCAAGGTCTTGTAACATGATATTCTGAATAGCAAAGGAGCAAGGACTACAACAAAAATCACTAACCCCACAAAATTAATCTACTAACTTTTCTCAGTATGAGGATAGTTGAAGGGAATATATGTGTGTGTGTGTGTGTATAAACACACACACATATATGTGTGTGTATATATATATATATATATGAAGGTGTATGTGTATATAAATATATATGTGAGTGTGTGCATATGTATGTACATGTATACATAGAGGACACAGGGTGAGTTGAATATGAAGGGATGAGATCTAAAAAATAAAATTAAGAGGTGAGAGAGGAATTTATTGTGAGAAGGAAAAAGGGAGAGATAGATGAGGGTAAATTATCTCATATAAAAGAGGCAAGAGAAAACTGTTACAATGGAGGGGAAGAGCACGAAGCTGAAAGGGAATGGGACAATCTTACTTTCATTGAATTTGGCTTAAGGAAGGAATAACATACACACTCAATTGCATAGCTTACTCTATAGGAAAATAGGGGGGAACGGGGATAATAGGGGGGATGATAGAAGGAAGGGGAGAGGGTAGTTAGAAGCACACACTTTTGAAAAGAGACAGTCAAAGTGGAAAATAGAATAAGTGGGGGGTGGGATAGAATGGAGGGAAATACCTTTAGTCTTTCATAATATAACTATTATGAAAATGTTTTTAATAACTACACATGTACAACCTATATTGAATTGTTTATCTTCCCATTGGGCATGGTAAAGGAGGGAAGAAGGGAAAGAATCTGGAACTCAAAGTTTTAAAAAGAAATGTTAAAAAAAAATTGTTTTTTTACATCCAACAGGGAAATAAGATATACAGGCACTGGGGTATAGAAATCCATCTTTCCCTACTAGAAAGTTAGGGAGAGGAACGGGGGAGAATATAAGAGAGAACAGATTGGGGGAAGGGGTATTTAGTAGGCTCCCTTTTTTGGGATGGGGGTAGGGGAAAGATGGGGAGAAAAATTTGTAACTCAAAATCTTGTGGAAATGAATGTTGAAAACTAAAAATAAATAAATAAATTGTAAAAAACACATTACTAACAGTACAGATAAAAGGAATATACATAGAGAGCTGAAATGCATTTAAAGTGAATGTGAATGAATGACATAAAAATTAAAACATGAGAAAGAAGAGTACAAAGGTTGCAGAAGTAAGGGAAAAGTAGAATGGGATAAATTATCTCACATGAAGATGTATGAATTATTACAGCAGAGGGGAAAATGGGAGGATGGATAAAAGACATCACTTGAAGCTTACTCTCATTTGGCTCAAAGAGAGAATAATATAAACAATTGGTTGAATATAGAAATCTATCTTACTCAACAGGGAAGTGGGAGAGGGCACTGATATAAGAGCGGGCAGATCAGGGCAAGTGGTAGACAGAAACAAAATACTGATGAGGTAGAAAAGGGTGAAAGGAGAAATAGGACAAACAGGAAGAAGAATAGGATAGAGTGAAATACACAGGTAGTAATCATAACTGTGAATGTGAATGAAATAAACTCTCCCATAAAAGGAAGCAGTTGGAAGAGTAGATCAAAAACCAGAATTCTACAATACATTGCTTATAAGAAGCACAATTGAAACAGAGGCACAAAGAGTAAATGCAAAGGGCTGAAGCAGAATCTGCTTTGCTTCAGGTAAAGAAAGGAAAAAAAAGGAAGGGTAGCAATTCTGATCATAGACAAAGTAAAACAAAATAGGCCTAATTAAAAGAAATAAGGAAGGAAACTACATCTTGCTAAAAGGTACCACAGACAATGAAGCAATCAAATTAGAAGAGCAAGTGATAGGCTACCTCTCAGATCTACAGAGAGGGGAAGAATTCATGACCAAAGAAGTGATAGAGTGTATTATGAAATGTAGAATAATTAATTTTGATCTCGTTAAATTGAAAAGATTTTGTCAAACAAAACCTATGCAAACAAGATTAGAAGGAAAGCAGAAAGCTGAGCAACAATTTTTACAGCTTGTGTCTCTGATAAAAGGTCTCATTCCTTGAATATATAGAAAATAGAGTCAAATTTATCAGAATACAAGTCATTCCTCAATTGATAAATGCTCAAATGATATGAACAGGTAGTTTTCAGACGAAGAAATAAAAGCTACATAGGGGCATATAAAGAAATGCTCTAAGTCACTTTTGATTCGATAAATACAAATTAAAACAACTCTGAAATATCATCTCACACCAATAAAAATGGCCAATTTTGCAAAAAAAAAAAGGAAAATGATAAATATTGGAGAGGATGTGGGAAAATCAGGACACTAATGCACTGCTGGTGGAGTTATTAACTGATCCAACCACTCAGTAGAGCAATTTGGAACTATGACCAAAGGGCTATACAACTGTGAATACCATTTGCTTCATCAGTACCACCACTAGGTATCCCAAAGAGATTATTAAAAAAAGAGGGAGAGGGAAGGATCCGCATGTGCAAAAATATGTATTGCAGCCCTTTTCATGATGGCAAAATATTAGAAATTGAGGGGATGCCTATCAATTCAGTAATGGTTGAACAAGGTATGGAATATGAATGTAACATAATACTGTTATGCTATAAGAAATGAAGAACAGGCAGATTTCAGAAAAAAAACATATGCAAGGACTTGTATAAACTGATGTAAAATGAAATGAGAAGAATTTAGGAATCTTACTGGAGTTTTAATTCTCTTGCTCCCTGTTTACAGTCTTTTTGCCAAGGGCTATCAATTTTACCTTGCAGTATTTCTCTTATATGCCCCCCCACTTTTTTTCTTCTGACACTGTCACTATTCTAGTGCAAGCCCTTATCACCTCATGGCTAAGTTTTTACAATAGCCTTCTGGTGGGTTTGCTTTCCTCAACTGTCTCCTCACTCCTATCCATCCACCATTCATCCACTAAAGAGACTGTCTTAGAGAAACAGTTCAATCATCTGTCTCTGTCTCTGTCTCTGTCTCTGTCTCTGTCTCTCTCTCTCTACCTCTGTCTCTCTCTCTCTCTCTCTCTCTCTCTCTCACACACACACACACACACACACACACACCCCTCTATACAATAAAATCTAGTAACCCCCCTAAGACCTCTACAATTAAATACTCTTTGGAATTCAAAACTCTTCCTAACCTAGTCCTTTTTTTCCTTTCTTATTCTTCTTTTATGTTGCTAACTGACATGTATTCTGATCCAGTGACAACAGTCTCCTGGCTGTTCCATGAATAAGACATCCATCTCTTAGCTCTACACATTTTTTCTGCTGGTCTCAACTAAAATCCTACTTTGTATTAGAAGCTTTCTCTAATCCTTAGTTCTATTGCCTTCCTTTATTAATTGTTTTCTACTCATTAGAGATTGTTTTAGATAGATAGATTAGGTAGATAGATTGACAGACAGAAAGACAGACAGACAGACAGATAGATAGATAGATGATAGATTTGTTTGTATGTTGACTTCCCCTTTAGACTATAAGTTCCTTGAAGGGACTCTTTTTACATCTCCAGACCTTAGCAGACAGCCTGGAACATAGTAGGCACTTTATAAATGTATATTAATTGATTTATAGTTTATAAATGTTAGTATAGATCTGAGCTGTGGTATAATGATTACTCAGAAAATAATCCTACTCATTGCTAATTTTGCTGATTAATAAGAATAAAGATACTATTGACAACTCAGAAAATGTTTTTCAAAGACCTCCTATCTATATCTTCATAGTTTATATAAACAAGGTATATGAATGGGAACCTGTATAGATGAGACTGCAATTTCCATTTTGAAGAGGAAACTATCTCTACCAATGCAGGTCTGAACCTTTTTTGCAATTTATATTCTTAGACAGTTGCCCACAACACCAAGGGGTTAAGTAATTACCTTAAGGTCTCATAACCAGTATGTGCCCAACTATGGACTTGAACTCAAGTTTTCTTGGCTTCAAATAGAGCTCTCTATGTCCACTTTGCCATAGTGCTTCATTTAATCAAGACCACACAATAACATGGCAATACCACTGAATACTGTTGGACATGCTTTTGGCACAAAACTAAGTCTCCAAAACAATTCTTACACATCACTTGTAGATATATTAGCAAAGTGACAGCTGATTTCCAAACATTTATTTCTTTTACATTTTGGAAATTTCATATATTTTCATATGTTCTGCTTGAATGATATTTTTAGCCCCAGCTAGCTTTTTAGCCAATTTTTCAGATGACTTCTCAGCCATGAGGAGGTAAAAGGGATTAGTTTAATGTCATATAGTGATTCCGTGGGTTAACTTGGCATAACATGTGAGATTGAGATCCTCCTGGCATGCAGTCTTTCACTGTAACCATCAGACCATATGAACCACCATTTTATAAGAGAAAATAAAAAGGCAGCATAGTGTTTCCTAGTATTGCATTCTGCCAAATGTGTGTTCAGATGCAACCTTCAGGGTTTGTTTCCAAGTTTCGTTAAGCAAAATAAAAATGCTTCAAGTAATGTACATCTCTGGGAGACATTTTTCATATATGTGTGTGAATGTATATGTGTGTATATAATACACATACACATGTATACATATGTACATGCACAATGCATATGTGTGTTTGTGCATATGCATGTATCTACAACACACACTTATACCTATACACATACTCACATATGTGTTTATGTATTATTGTATGTATATATAAATATGTATATGCTTGTACATGTATATGTGCATGTACACATAAAATGTACATGCACGTATATGTATATGTGTGCATGGATATACATATACACACACAGAAGATAAATCCTTAAAACATGAAGTAATCAAGTATAAAGGTTGTCCATTAATTATAAACACAGAAAATTGTAAATAAATGATAGAAGAGACGTTAGGAGGTTAGGGAATATTCATTCAGATGAAGACTGTGTTGCTAGTATAATCTGAGTGAGCATGGGGTGGGGGGTGGGGGAGTATGACAGAAATTGTTGTTCCTTGGGCAGAATGTAACATCTTGTATTGCAAATAAGAAACTGAGCACTGCTCCTGGCCTCAGGGGGAGAATGGATCAAGGATACCATTAGTAACACTCTGACGAGCAAGAGTTCGGGGACTTTTTGTTTCATATTTGGAGAGAGACTGAAGATAAAAATTTTAATAGACAAGAAGAAAAAGTATGAGACCCACAAGAGGAACATGTGCATTTTAAATAGGTATTAAGATGCTACTAGGGTGTTGAGGTGGCTCCTTAAAAGTAAAGATGATTTTCTCTATTTAAAGTTCTTGTGGCCGAATTATTTTCTCAGAAAGAATAAGGAAAAACTTGCATAGTGCTTCAATTCTCTCCTCCCCCTTTTACCTTTACCTGTAACCTGTAGACTTTAGGCATTTTCTCCTGAAAATTTTGCTTTCCATTAATTCTCTAGTTGATGTCTGATTTCATTTGTCTTTCTTTTCACACAAAAGTTTAGGTAATTATAAGTCCTTTTTGATGCATATCTATTTATTAAATGAGATGAGAAGGTTTACAGTGGAGAAAACAAACAGCCTAGCTTCTTATACACAGAACTAGTCAGGAATCTAAAGCTCTACTTAAAACATTAGATAATTAGTTAGCTAGCTTCATTTTCCCAAACTGGGAATACTGATCTATAATGGTGAGGAACTTTTATGGTTTTGATGTATATTAATTATTTTTAAATAAGCTCTTAAGTAGCAGACATGGCTCATTTATCTGAATTGGTACCACTGTCCCAGGCTACAGTGAGTTACTTCTGATTCAGACTTCATGTGGATTAAAACAGGAGTAAAACAAAAAGCCCTGACACCAAATTGGATGGAATAGAATATGGGCACAGATTAAGAGAAAGTAACTAACCTAGAGTTACCCAATCGGAGGAGAAAGTTATGATGTGGGGGGGGGGGGGGGGAGGAATCTGCCCTGCCACACATTCCCACAGGAGAAGGGGAGAGGAAATTCTCATGATGCCAAAACTTGCCTCATAATTACACCTGTCACTTATGTCATTTTTCATAAATGTATAATGTGGGACAACACTATACAAATTCATTTTGGCAATTTAAGAGCTGTACTGGGAATCTGAGGATCTTCTCTGCCCCTAGGCCCTTTGCTTGAAGTGGCTTAAGTGGCTCTGCTAATCTTCCCTGATTTGAAAGTATACTCTGTCCCCTAATAGGCTGAATGTGGTCACATGGAGCCTATGGCAGGAGGCTTGTTTTCCAGGAATGCCTGTGCCTTATTATTTTGTGATTGGGCAGTGGGTCAAGAGGGCTGTGACATTCTCTGAGCCAGGAGAAGGCTATATATATGCTCTGATGTGAGGTTTTGCTTTGGGGCTCACTTTGGGAAGAGTTATGTGATTTGGCCAGAGGAGACTCTGGGAAGCCATTGATTTCCCCCTCCCCCCCC
>CM053590.1:168537781-168562780 GCA_028646515.1 Pseudochirops corinnae | reverse complement strand
ATATATATGCACAGTCTATCCATATATTCAGTTATTTAATATTGATTTAACTATAGAAAATAAGATTAATTGGCAAAGAAGCTTTATCTAGTTCACTAAAAATCAATATTTTATTTTATATTTAATGCATTAGGAGTAGGTGCTAAAGATAGCTACCTAAAATAGAGATTGCAAGCTTATTAATGAGAAATACATCATTCAAAAAAATCCCTAAATGCTATAGACATCGTGGGAATAATAAACTTAACTATACAGCAGTGAGTCAAGAGGCAGGTTGATGTTAGTTTACCTACAGGTGAGTGTAGTCAGAATGCAAACCCCATAATGCCTTGTACATGTGAGGTTGCATTCTTCATACCTGATATACTTGCTTAACAATTAAAATTGCCTCCTAGTTTGGTATTTATACACTATAATCAATCTTTCTTGAGTGGTTTGTCTGTTTTGTTTTCACCAGACCTGTGATTTAAATAACTGATTATATGGACATAAATCATTAACAAAATAAATAAATCATTAATATAAAATTTCAATTTTATTTACTATTTTAAATTTTTTGGCTTTGACAAGTAGCCTGTGTCACCTCAGTCTCTCGATGCCACATTAATTGAATCCTCTTCATTCTCTTTATAAGATTATTATTTTATAACACCAGAGTGAAAAAGGTTCCTACAATGAAAAAGTTTTTCTCATCTTTTTTTTTTTGTTTATCTTCCTCAGCTTCTTTCCAGCAATTGTGATAGGAATAGCCTTTGAGTTTCTCCCAAGCTTTTCGAAGAAATATCTTTGTAATTGCCCAGATTAACAGAAGAGGAAATAACCCTATTTTAGAAAAAGAAATTGAAAAGGCAGTCAATGAACTCTGTAAGGAAAAAAAAAAAACACTCCAGGTCCAGGTCCAGATGACTTTACAAGTAAATACTACCAAGAATTTAAAGAACAATTAATTCCAATACTATAAGCTATTTTGAAGAATAAGAAAAGAAGTCCTACCAAATTCCTTTTATGACACAAATAAGGTGCTGATAACTAAATTAGAAAGAGCCAAAATGGAGAAAAAAAGTTATAAACCAATTTTCCTAATGAATATTGATGAAAAAATTAAGTAAAATATTAACAAAGAGATTAAAGCAATGTAACAATAATAATATACTATGACTAGGTGGGATTTATACCAGGAATGTAGGGAGGGCTCGATCTCAGGAAAACAATCGCCATAATTGACCATATCAATAAGAAAACTAACAGAAATAATATGATTATCTCAGTAGATGCAGAAAAAGCTTTTGAGGAAATACAGCACCTGAGTCTATTAAAAACACTAGAGAGGATGGAAATAAATGGAATTTTCCTTAAGAAGATAAGCAGTATATACCCAAAATTGATAGGAAGCATTATATGTAATGTGGATATTCTAGGATTATTCCCAATAAGATCAGGAGTGAAACAATGATGCCCATTTTTACCACTATTATTCCGTATTGTACTAGAAATGTTAGCTTTAGTTATAGGAAAAGAAAAAAGAAATTGAGGGAATTAGAAAAGGCAATGAGGAAACAAAACTATCACTCTTTGCACATACTATGATTTGTATACTTAAAGAATCCTAGTGAATCAACTAAAAAATAAAACTACTTGAAATAATCAACAATTTTTGCAGTTTTGGGATACAAAATAAACCCAGAAGAATTACAAGAATTTCTACATATTACTAATATAGCCTGCAGCAAGAAATAGAGAGATTCCATTTAAAGTAACTAGGTAATGTAAAATATTTGGGAATCTGCCTGACAAGACGAATACAAAAACTATGTGATCACAATTACAAAACACCTTTTCACAGAATTAGAGTCAGATATGAACAATTGCTCATGGGTAGGCCAAGCTAATACAATACAAAGACAATTCTACCTAAATTAATTTACTAGTACAATGTCATACCCATCAAACTACAAAACATTATTTTATAGAGCTAGAAAAAATAATAACAAAATTCATCTGGAAGAACAAAAGGTTATGAATACCAAGGGAAGGTACTTCCTCTTTTTCTGGTTTGAATCATGGTGGGCATTGATGAAAAGAAGAAGCTACCATCCATTACAGAATCCATTCTGAAAAAGCAAAAGGCTTATTTCCAATACTGAAGGTCAAATACTTGAAAAAGAAGATAGCTATAAAAAGTGTTGTAAAATATGGAAAAGCTTTATCTATGACAAAGCTAAAATCTATCATAAGGAGTACAATAGATATATAGAAGTGAAATCTGGCTGACTAGAATGGCATGCATAGCTGGCAACTACTATGTACCTACTGATCCCAAGTTAGCTTTCGTTATCAGAATCAGAGGTATCAATGGTGTTAGCCCAAAAGTATTGCAGCTTCTTTGTTTTCATCAACTCTTCAACAGCACTTTTGTTAAGCTTAACAAGGCTGAGGATAGTGGACCTGTATATTGCATGGGTTTACCCAAGCCTGAAGTCTATGAATGACTTGATTTGCAAAAGCATTTATGGCAAGATCAGGAAACAGAATTGGTTCAAAGGATCATGTCCTTATTGCAAAAACTCTGGGTAAATATGGAATTATCTACATGCATGACTTGATCCATGAGACCTACACTGTTGGTGAGCTCTTCAAAGCTGCTAACAACTTCTTGTGGCCCTTCAAATTATCTTGTCTATGAGGCAGAATGAAGAAAAAGACTACATATTTTGTGGAAGGTGGAGATGCTGGTAACAGGGAAGACCATATCAACAGGCTTATTAGAATAATGAACTAAAGGTCTCTACTGCAGTTATCTTTCTAACGGGCTGTTAATAAAAATGTCTGTGACAAAATTGAAAAAAAAAATGAAGAATACCAAGAGAATTAATGAAAAAATGCAGAGAAAGGTGGCCTAGCTGTGCCAGATCTAAAATTATATTATAAATTATCAATCATCAAAACCATTTGTTACTGGCTAAGGAATAGAGAGGTAGTTCAGTTGAATAGATTAGGTACACAAGACAATTTAGTAAATAGCTATAGTAATCCACTGTTTGATAAACACCAAAGACTGCAGCTTTTGGGATAATAACTCACTATTAGATAAAACCTACTGGGAAAACTGGAAAATAGTATGGCAGAAATTAGGCAAAAACCAAAATCTCACATCCCACAGAAAGATAAAGTGAAAATGATACATTATTAGGAAAAAAGGTGATACAGTAAGTAAATGAAAAGAGTACAGAATAGTTTACCTGCCAGATCTATAAAGAATGGAAGAATTTATGACCACACAAGACATAGAGAAAATTATGGAATGCAGTTACATGAACAGCAATCCATTAAATTAAGAAGTTTGTGCACAAACAAAAGCAATGCAACTATAACTGGAAGTAAATCAGAAAGGTGGAAAACAGGTTTTACAGTCAGTATTTCTGATAAAGGCCTCATTTCTGAAATGTTTACATATTATGTAAATAAATACACATACACATATATATATATGCATACATTTTATACATATATACATATATATTTTATAAAAAACAGATTATTCCCCAGTTGATAAATGGTCAAACAATATGGACAGGCAGTTTTCAGATGAAGAAATTAAAACTATATCTAATCATATAAAAAAAGAATCTAAATAACTATTGAGTAGAGAAACTCAAATTAAAATAGCCCTGAGTTACCATCTCATACTTACCAGATTGGCTAATATGACATAAAAGGAAAATCATAAATGTTGTACAGTAAAAGAGAAAATTGGAACCCTAATGCATTGTTGGTGGAATTGTGAACTAATCCAACCATTCTGGATGGCAATTCGGAACTATGCCCAAAGGGCTATAAAACTGCATAACTTCATTCAGCAATACCACTACTAGGTCTGTATCCCAAAGAGATAATAAAAGGGGGGAAAGACCCGCATATACAAAAATATTTTCATCAGCTCTTTGTGTGACACAAAAATTTGAAAACTGAGAGGCCATTAGTTGAGGAATGGATAAATAAGTTATAGCATTTGAATGTAGTGGAATGCTATTGTTCTATATGAAATGATGAGCAGACTTCAGAAAAACCTGGAAAGACTTCTTATAAGAACTGAGGTTGAACGAAGTGAGTAGAACCAGAACACTGTACACAGCAACAGCAACATTGTGAGACAATTAATTAAAATAGACACCTCTTCTCAGCAGTACAATAATCCAAGTCAGTTCCAAAAATCTTGTGATGGAAAATGCTATTCATATCCAGAGAAAGAACCATGGAGTTTGAATGCAGATTGAAGCATACTATTTTCATTTTTTTCTTTTTCATGATTTTTCCCTTTTGTTCTGATTGTTCTTTCACAATCATGACTGACTAAATATGTTTAACATTATTGTACATGTACAACCTATATCAGATTGCTTTGCTCTCTTGGGGAAGCAGGAGGGGAGAAAGGGAGGGAGAAAAATTGGGATTCAAAATCTTACAAAAATCAATATGGAAAACTATCTTTACATTTAACTGGAAAAAATGCTATTAACTGCAAAGAAAATAAGTTTCTTTGTAAAGTTTTCTTATAAAATAACACAAACAGTAATCACCAGACAGAAATTCATTTTCACCTTCCTTTTCTCTGACTTTTCTATAGATTTTTCCTATATCCTTAAATATCACAAATAAAGGATATACTTTCTTCTAGGAAGTAGATCATAGAGGTGCTTCATATTTACCTTTTTTTTCTTTTCTTTATTTTTAACATTTATAAAATACTTCTGAATTCTAAATTCCTCTCTCCCTTCTACCCCTACTCCACCCATTTGTAAAAGCAAACACCCTCGAATACCCAGGATGGCTGCTAAGACAAGTTCTATGATTTGCTTTTCTAGAAGAAAGTAACTCAATAAGGGTTAACAATCTTACTTTAATCAAACATGTATATCATTTACTTAGTTCCAGGGAAAAAGTCATCACCCTGAACTTCAGAAAATACAAACAGAAATTACAAGCAGACAAAAAATACAGAGAAAATAATACAATTCAATAGACCAACACAAGGACTTCTAGCTGTCTGACCATTACCTACATATATAGTTATCAGAGAGAAAAGTACTAACATCAGGATTTTCAAAGCTGGGGCTGGGGGCTCAACAGCTGTCCAGTCTCATCTGGCCAAATCAAACAACTGTCATGAGTATCATTCCAAAATATCTCCAATCCCTATCCTTCTTTCCACTTCTTCTCACCCCTTAATTTTATTTTAGATATCATCTCTTCATATTCAATTCACCCTGTGCCCTCTGTCTCTGTCCTACACACACTATTCACACTACCACCCCAGTCAATTTCTCATCACTTGTCCCCTAGACTATTGCAATAGTTTCCCAGTTGTTCTATGCCATCTACCAGTCTTTCATTTCACCAATCTCACCTCTACCCAGGTACAAAACTAATGGTCCTAAAACAGTGAAATGATTATGTCATTTTCCAACTCAAGAGATTTAATTGCTCCCTGTTTTCTCTAGATTAAAGTAAAAACTCCTTGGTGTTGTTTATTTTCTCCTTCATATTGTAGTCAAACTGGATAATCTGATGTATTTAATGCAGGGTATTATTATCTCCTAAATCTGTGTTTTTGTATAAGATATGCCATATTTGCAATGCTGTTCTCACCTCCACCTTTCCTATACTCTGCAGTAATTAATGCATTGAAAATGAAGCTTTTCCTCTGTATAAGTTGATTTATTGACATTGCTTTGTACGTATTGTATTCTCCCAATAGAACATAAAGCTTGTTGGGCAGAAAAACTGTTCTTTGGGTTTTCTTTTTCTTTTTTTTTCAATTTTCATTTCCATTGCTTAGCACATTACCTGACTATAGAGAGAAACATTTTCCTATGTGATGCTTTGATGTTTCTTAAGCTCCATTTTGTCATAGGAACCCATCTTATAACTCTGACTTTTTTTTAAGTTATAAAGTTTTATTAATTAATTTATTTTTAGCTTTCAACATTCACTTTTACAAGATTTTGAGTTCCAAATTTTCTCCCCATAGGGGTGGCAAGGTGCAACAGTGAATTAGAGTGCTGGCTTTGAAGTCTGGGGGACCTGAGTTCAAGTCTGACCTCAAACACTTAATACTTACTAGCCATGTGACCTTGGGCAAGTCACATAACCACAATTTCCTTGCCCTCCCTCCTTCAAAAAGCAAAAAAAAAGCAAATTTTCTCCCCATCTCTCTCCTATATTCTCCCCAAGACTGTATGCCTTCTGATGACTTCTTCCCCCAATCTGACTCCCTTCTATAAACCCTACTCCCTGCATTCTCTTATCCCCTTCCCTTCTATTTTCCTGTAGGGCAAGATAGATTTCCATATCACATTGCCTCTATATCTTATTTCCCAGTGGTAAGTAAAAACACATTTTAAAATTCATTTTTAAGACTTTGAGTTGCACATTCTCTCCCTTCCTCCCTCCCCACCCACTTCCATTGAGAAGACGAGCAATTCAATACCAGTTAAACATGGGTAGTCATGCAAAACACTTCCATAATAGTCATGTTATGAAAGACTAACTATATTTCCCTCTATCCAGTCCCATACGCCAATTATTCCTTTCTCTCCTTTGACCCTATCCCTCCTCAAAAGTGTTTGCTTCTGATTACCTCCTCCTCTCATTTGCCCTCCCTGCTATCATCCCCCTGCTGCCCCCCCCACCATTTTGCTGTAGGTTAAGATAGATATCTATACCCTATTGAGTGTGTATTTTATTTCCTCCTTAAGCCAAATTTGATGACAGTAGGGTTCACTCATTCCCCTTAACCTTCCCCACCTTCCCCTCCATTGTATAAGCTTTTTCTTGCCTATTTTATGCAAGATAACGTACACCATTCTACCTCTCCTTTTCTCTTTCTCCCAACATATTCCTATCCCACCCCTAATTTTTTTTAGATATGATTCCTTCATATTCAACTCACCTCCCTCTCTGAATACACACACACACACACACACACACACATACACACACACACAAAGACACATGCATATAAATATATGCATGTATATGTGTACTTGCATGGGTATGTGTGTGCATATATGTATATGCATGCATGTGCACATGTATGTATGTGTGTATATGCATGTGTATTTATATATGTATGTATATATGCATATATGTCTGCATATCTATATCCATATATCTTTCTATCTATATCTATCCATCTATCTACACACTCTCCAACTACCCCACGACTGAAAAAGGTCTCACAATTTACAAATATCATCTTTCCATGTAGGAATGTAAACAATTCAACTTTAATGAGTCCCTTATTATTTCTCTTCTCTGTTTACCTTTTCATACTTCTCTTGATTCTTGTATTTGAAAATCAAATTTTCTGTTCATCTCTGGTCTTTTCATCAAGAATGCTTGAAAGTCCTCTATTTCTTTTAATATCCATTTCCCCTCTTGAATTACTATACTCAGTTTTGCTGGATGGATAACTTTGCTTTTAGTCCTAGCTCCTTTGACCTCCAGAATATCATATTTCAAGATGTTTGGTACCTTAAGGTAGAAGCTGCTAAATCTGGTGTCATCCTGATTGTGTTTCCATAATACTTGAATTGTTTCTTCCTAAATGTTTGCAATATTTTCTTCTCAATCTGGAAGCCCTGGAATTTGCCTACAATATTCCTAGTTTTCCTTTTAGTATCTCTTTCAGGAGGTGATTGGTGAATTCTTTCAAATTCTATTTTCCCCTCTGGTTCTAGAATATCAGAGCAGTTTCCTTGGTAATTTCTTAAAATATGATGTCTATCTTCTTCTTCTTCTTCTTCTTCTTCTTCTTCTTCTTCTACTCCTTCTTCTTCTCCTTCTCCTCCTCCTTCTTCTTCTCCTTCTCCTCCTCCTTCTCCTCCTCCTTCTCCTCCTCTTCCTCCTCCTCCTCCCCCTCCTCTTTCTTTTTGTCCTTCTTCTTATCATGGCTTTCAGGTTGTCCACTAATTTTTATATTATCTCTCCTGGATCTATTTTCCGTGTGAGTTTTTTTTTTTTTCCCAATGAGATAATTCATATGGTCTTCTATTTATTCATTCTTTTGGTTTCATAACAAGAAAGACCTGAATCCTAGGGCATCATTCCTCACACCCTGTAACTAGAATTTTAGTATAATATCAAGGTATAAAAAATATAAAATAAAAAAAATGAGTAAACAAAGGACAAAGAACCCCACCATAAAAATCTACTATTGGGATAGAGATCTGATTCATATTCAGAGGGAAATAATGGAACTAAAAAAACACTCCTTTTTCAATGAGAAACATCAAATGATCACAAGTTTAAAAAAACGTTATTGGAATTATTTTAAAAGGACTTTAAAATCAAGTAAGAGAGTTCAAGGAAAAATTAGGAAAAATAAGAGCAATCCAAGAAAATTAAGAAAATTGCAAAAAAGAAAGTCAACAAACAGGAAATATAGAATAAAAAACTGAAGAAAAAAATATTCCTTGAAAACCAGAATTGGGCAAGGGGGAGCTAATGGTGTTATAAGACACCAAGAAATAATAAAGCCAAAAGAAGGAAAATATAAAAGAGAATGTGAAACCTCTCATCACAAAAACAATGAATCTGGAGAACAATTTGAGGAGAAACAATATAACACTACTCAGGCTACCTGAAAAATATAATAAAAAAAGAATCGTGGTTCAACAAATTATTATTTTTTAAATTAATTGATTTGTTTATTTACTTTTAGTTTACAAGATTCAGTTCCACAATACCTTGAGTTTCAAATTTTCTTTCCTCCGTCTCCCCCACCCCCCACCATGGCAGCCTGCAATCAAGTATAGGATATGAAAATACTTTCACATTGGGCATTAGTCTGGTTGTATAGAAGGGTTGTAACCAATGGAGTGAACACGGGAAAGAAGAAACAAAACCAAACATGGAAAAGAATGATAGTATGTAGATTGCTTCAGTCTCCATTTAAACTCTGTTCTTTCTAGATCTTTCTCTCCTTCCATCTTGAGACTTATAGAGTTGTCCTATAACTTTGTTTTGTTGAGAAGAGTCCAGTTTATCAAAGTTGGTCGACACACATATGATGTGTCTGTGATTGTGTAAAAATTTTTCCTGGGTCTGCTCCTCTCACTTAGCATCAGTTTGTATAAGCCTCTCCAGGTAAATATGAAGTCCATCTCCTCCCCATTTCTTACAGCACAATCTTATTCAATTACATTCATATACCACAACTTGTTTAGCCATTCCCTAACTGATGGGCATTCCCTTAATTTCTAGTGTTTAGCCACTACAAAGAGAACTGCAATAAATATTTTTGTACATATGGGTCTTCCTCCCACTTCTATGATCTCTTTGTGATACAACCCCAGAAGTGATATTACTGGGTCAAATGGTATGAAATTGTTTATAGCCCTTTGGGCATAGTTCCAGATTGCTCTCCAGAATGATTGAATCGGTTCACAGCTCCACCAACAATGCATTACTGTTCCAATTTTTACACATCCTCTCCAACATTTGTCGTTTTCCTGTTTTGTCATCTTAGCCAATCTGACTGGTGAGATTTGGTAACTCAAAGTTGTTTTGATTTGCATTTCTTGAATTAATAGTGATTTAGAGCATTTTTTCATATGCTTATAGATATCTTTAATTTCTAACTCTGAAAATTGCCTGTTCATATCCTTTGACAATTTATCAGTAGGGGAATGACTTGATACAAGAAATTAGTAAGGGCAATTACCTTGAAGTCCTAGAACAAGTAGTAAAGCAGAAATATCAAAAAAAAAATATCCACCAATCTTCATCTGAAAGATATCCCAGAAGGAAAACTTAATAGGAATTTCATAGCCAAGTTTTGAAGCTTCTAAGTTAAGGAGAAAATGTTGCAATCATCAACAGCAACAACAACAAAATTAAATATCATGGACATACAATCAGGATTGCACAAGACCTAGCAACTTAGCAGCTTCTATATTGTGGGACTGCCACTCTTGGTATACGATATTTCATAGAGCAAAAGAGTTGGGGTCTTTAGTTATGATCCTGAATTTTTAAAAAATGGATATGTAACAAATTAGAAGACTTTCAGGTATTTGTGACAAAAAAAGCAGAACTTAGTGGGAAATTTGGCATATAATATCCAGGAGAAATATGAGGTACATCTTAGAGACCAATTATAACTGACTCAGTAAGGTCAACCTGTTCACTTTTTATGAGTGAAAATGTTATCAGTACTCTTATGATTGTCATCATTATCTGGGTGGTTTGAAAGGAAGACTTGGGCTAAATTGTTTTTAACGGTGTGGTTCTAAAAAATAAAACTGGATAAGGAGAGATGAAAAGTAGTAATTATCTCATATAAATGAGGCATGAAAGGAAGAAATGAGGCAAAGAAAAGAAGAAGCAAGTTGGAGGGGGTGACAGGGCTGGAACCAACATATACGTCTATAAGGGTATAAAAGTCTCCTAACTTTAGAAAGAAAAAAGAGGATTTTTTTTTAGAAGGGTGTGTAGATTAAGAATTAGGAGTGATACACAATAAGGGAGAAACTCTTAGAAACGTAAGTGTATTAAGGTAAAATGTAGAAGGAGGGGATAAGGGAGGCATTTTTAGAGGGATCTGAAGATTAAGGAATAGTAGGGCAAGGTAGCAGGTATAAGTAAATTGCAGAGTGAAGAAGGATAGTATAAATAGGGTGAGAAGGATAGTGAGGAAACATAGGATGGAGGTAAACACACAACAGATATTTATGAGAGAATATGAATGAGATGAATTTACCTTCAAAAAGGAAATGAATAGGAGAACAATCTAGTACTGGCCAAGAAAGGGGAAGGTGGATTAGTAGAACAGAGTAGATACACAATACACAGTAGTAAAGGATAGTAGAAATTTTGTCTTAGACAAATGTAAAGATTTAATTTTTTAGGATAAGAATTCATTATTTGGTAAAAAAAATTGTCAGGAAAACTGAAAATCAGTCTGGCAGGAATCAATATGATCAATATGTTAAAACATGTTCCAAGATATTATCAAAATGGAAACAAGACCTAGATATAAAAAGAGATATCACAAGAAAAACGAGAACATAGAACACATTGCCTATCAAACTCATGGATAGGAGAATAATATGTGAAGACATAAGGGATAGACAGCATTGTTGAGGCATAGAACGGATAATTTTGATAATTTTAATTTTGAAAGGTTCTTGTAAAAATAAAATCAATGTATACAAGATTAAAAGGAAAGTCAAAAATTAAGGGAGGGGTAGGGGACAAAAACCCTTAAAAAACAATCTCTTGGATAGGGGTCTCATTTCTAAGACATATAAGATTACAAGGCATACCCCAAGAGATGAATGGTCAAAGGACATCAACAGGTAGGTTGTTTTATTTTTAATGAAGGAATCAAGATTTATATATAATTATATGAGAAAATACTCTAATTTGTTATTGATTAGAGAAATACAAATTAAAATAAATTTTGTATAATATCTTATAATACCAGAGTGGTTAAAATGATAGATGCTCTTCAATATGAAAATGGCTAAATAAGTTGTGGTATATGATTCCAATGGAATACTGCTATGACAAAAGAAATAAGGAGCTGATCAATTTATTAAAACCTGCAGAGGAGGAATTGAAAAATAGAAATATGCACAATGTGGTTTTACATGTATACATACAGACACACACATATAGACGTGTATATATAGACACATATACGTATATAGAAATATATGATATGCACACATATATACATATATAAACATATATATGTGTGTGTATGTGTGCATGAATATGTGTAAAATATATGTAGAAACATATAGACATATATACAACATACATAGATACACGTAATATACCTATACATAGATACATGCATATATAAATGTGCATATACACATATATACACATGCATATATGTGTGCATGCATATCTATATGTGCATATACATATACATATATATACACATATACATGCATATGCATATACACATATACACACATACACATCAATACACATCCACACATGCACACATACACATATCCCACATCCACATCCACATCCATATACACATCCAAATCCATATCCATATATACAAATACACATACATGCACATACACATGCATATATGTGTACACACATGTGTGTACATATGCACACACATGTATTGTGTATGTGTATATGTATAGATGCATATGCATATGTGTGTATACACATATGTATAAATGCATAGGCACATTTGTATATACATATATACATATGTGTGCAATGCATATATATACACATACATATACATATGTACACATACATGTATATCTATATGTGTGTAGGCATATGTATCTATATATGTATATAGGTATATGTATGTGTGTATAGTATATATGCATGTGTGCATTATTATATATGTATATGTATATAGATATACATACATATACACATCTATACACATACATCTATAGACATATATAGACATACATATATACATGTATGTATGTGCGTGTACATATATACAAATATAATGCTGTAAGCCAAGCTTGAGCAGCTTTCCAGAGTACTGCTGCTGTGAACAGCTTTTCAATGTTATAATTATACAGTGAAGTTAATGCTCCCTTTATTCAGTAGCAAACTAAGACAAAACATTCAAAGAAAATCAAGGTGCAGCATTCACAATGTTACAACTTATCACTAAAATAGCCACATAGTTTTCACCAAAGTGGTCACATAGATTTAAACAAAGTGCATTCATTTCGTAACTCAATCATTTAGTGCCTCCTTAATCCAATCACAAAGTACAAAGGTCAAAGTTCTCCACCCACGGTGTGCAAATCAAATTACAATCTCATCAGTCACTACTCAGTAGCCTCTTAAAGGGTAGTGGATGGTACAAAGGTCATCCACCCCTGTGTCATAAGTAAATTACAATTTCATCAGTCAGTATTAAATACCCAAAGAGAACTCTCTTCATCTTGATTCAAGGCAGGCTCCTAGCTTCCATGGTCCAAGCTACTGATTGAATCTAGCCAACTGCCACCTGAGTTCAAAGGCAGACAGCTCCCAGTTCCTTGTCCAGCTCTCCATGCAGTTCCTCCTCCATTGTGAAGCTCACGGCGTCCAGTCCACCTCAAGTCCTTTACAGGAAGAATTTCTGTCCCTGGGAAGAAAAAAATTAACAGAGTCATGACAATATCTATACACATCAAGTTTAGCAAAATTACAGCAATATTCACACACATAATCAGCACTACCATCTCAATTTACTTTCTGCCTGTGACATTAACGTAGACCCAAAACAGACAAACAAAATACTAACACCATAGTCATGCTTCCACTGGCAGCTCTGGGAGGCCCTCAGAAGTCTTTAGCAGCAAAGGTTGGTTTGTGGAAGCTTTCAGCAGGAGTTTGGCTGGCTCTCAGAAGAAGCTCCTCCACCACAAGTTCTGTTGTCAAAAATCAAAATCACTTTCTCCAGCCTCCATGGGGCTTGCTCCAGGAAATTCTTTCTCAGTTCTCAATTCTCATTTTTCTTCTCAGTTCTTCTCAATTCTCAGTTCACTTTTCAGTCCAACAGTAGCAGCCCAGACTCCAGATGCTCACTGAGAGAAATTCTGACTCTCCCAGCTTGTGTTTTTCCAAGTATACGCACACATGTATATGAGTGTATATACACATACACATGCATATATGTATGTGTACACACACATAAACACATATATATGTATGTGTATGCACACATACATACATATATGTTCATACCTTCTGTATCTTAACAGGGCCTTGATATAATTAACTTGAACCTAAGTTTTAAGTACCTGGTAACTTGCCAATACAAAGGGAAGTCCAAATTATATTACTATTACAAATGCATATATACACATATACACTTACACACACAGATATATAGGTGTGCATACACACATATACATGTACATACTATGTATGTACTATGTATGTATATACAGGTGTGTATATGTATATATGTGTAAACATACATGCATGCAGACATGCATACACACATACATACATATTTCATTGTAGCCTTCTCTACAAGGCAGGGAGGGGAAAATAAAAAGAGCATAGCAGAGAACAAAAGAAGAGCTAGAAGAAAGGATTGGAGAGCTGGATTGCTTTGAAAACAACATGTAGGATCTATCGCATAAGTCTTTGTGAAATAGAAATTTATTGTTTTATATTGCATGAAATATTTTCTGCTGTGTACACAGAAATGTTCTTTTATTCCTATTGTTTTGTATTTAAATTTGAAATAGTTAAAATGTTTTTTAAAATAGCATATTATATTGTGGTCATATTTAAATGGATATCAAAGCAGTAATAAATGCACAAAATTAGTAATCAATCTGGGTATGCCCCCCAATTTCGTCTTTTTTTACAGTTACTTTAATTTTTATGTGTGCTATAATTGTTGATTAAATATAGACACACACACTTGTGCATACACATGTCATGTATAGATTTGGAAAACAAACATGCATATTTTAGAAGGCAAAAATCATTTACAATAAAATAAACACAAACATGATGATAATCATTGATAAGCTTGTGTTAAAATAACAAGTGTTTCTCATTCTCATTAACTTTAACCAAATAACTTATTTTTCCTTTTCTTTGCATACTGTTCAAATACCATTCAAATAATCAATTCTATTTCAGCTTCATTTCCATTAGACTTACTTTAGTTTGGATCCTTTAAGGAGTAGAGTTATATCTTCTTTCTCATTAAATTCTGAAAATTAAAATCACCCCAAATTATTTATATTACTATGACAATTATTTTCATTCTGATTCATAAATGTTTCCCTTTTGAATTGAAAACAAAGAGTAGCAACTAAGAACTTTGACTTTTTAATTGATTATCCTAAAGATCAGTTACTTAGCTGAAAACATGAATATATTTTAAAATCATTCTTAATCGAAGCAATATTAGTAATTTTTAAAAATTAAAAATAAAACCTGTGTTTGGCTCATGAATATCTGTCTAAGAAATCATCACCTTTGAACTGAAATAATATTTTTGAAGGAACCGATATGTACCAAGTGAAAAAGGGAGTATCTTTTCACTATGGTACATATCCCAATTTATACTGCTCTTATGAGAGAAAGACAAGAAAATTAGTCTTTTTCAACATATCATTGCATTACTTTAATGTATAGTGCACTGACTCAAACCTATTGAAGTCAGAGTGAGACCATTCAAGGAGTTATTTCTATTAATAACAAGCATTATATAATTCAATGAAAAGGGGTGATTAAAATTTCTCCACAAAGACCATAATTTTCTTGTATAATTCTTGTAAAATAGAGCATGACAGAATTATTTTTTTTTCTTTCTTATCCTAAGCAGCACACAGACCTTGAGGTATACCTAATCTTAAAAACTAATTCTTCTTAAGGCCCACCTTTTCATAATACAGCTTTGCTTTTGCAGTTGCTCAACTTTCAAAGAGAGAAAGTTGGAGAATTTACGTTTTTTTATTCAGAGAATTTGAAAATCCATGTTTTTTTTTATGTTCTTAATGTTTAGAATTTTAATCAATGGTGTATGAAGACAGTACCAGCTCGTAAAATACAATTCATCTTAAATTAAAATACTCCCTTTTTTGACAAGACAATACAATATTTTGTGTCATTCCATGAATTATGTTGGTATACTTGTCAGTATAAATTTTCTGGCAAGAGTAATAAAGAATTCTATCATTCATTTTATTGCTGGAGAAAATCATCTTTTTTCTTATTCATACTGATGTAACATTTCCATTACGCCTTACAAAAGACTTGGCAATGCTTCAAAATGAGTATTATTACAGAGTATTCTATTACAGCATAGTAAATATATGACTTTCTTTTGCTCTCCAAAGGCGATTTTACTTTGATTACTTTGATCTACTGTCAAGTGGGAACAACCTAACTTTCAGAATTTGCTCTGCTCAATGAATGAGTGATTTTTCCTGGAAGTCTTCTCATGCAAAATATATTGATGCCATGCAGTTCTTTATTATCAGTCCTCCATTTCTATGTCAGCACTAAGAATTGAAATTCTTCTGCAATGGTGGTTTGTTGGTTATCAATTAAATAGGCAAGAGTATATAGCATTACATGTGTTCTGTGTTACTGCAGTAACTACAATGGGATAACCATTTAAACTAGAATTACTACAGCTTACAAATACTGCAACTCAGGAGGAACAGAAGTACTAGCAGGGACTTATAAAGAGTAAAAATACTGACAGTAAAATATACCATTACCAGTATTCTTATAAAATGTCTTTACTTTATGAAGAGGAGGCAGGCGCCATTTAAAGAGATGAGATTATGTTTGTGCCATATAAGTAAATATAGTTAGATGAGTTGACCCTACATCAGCCATAAAAATGGTCAAATAATTGTGATTTCCTATAATTTATGGCTTTTGTGAGTCTTCAGTCAACTCAACTCCAGGTTCCCCTAGAAGAAATTCTTCTAGTTGTTCAGTCATTTTGGGGAAAAAAAAGTGAGAGAGTGCTATCACCTTGGCTCTGTTTGACACAGTTCCTGTGATCTCACTTCTATTGGCAAGAATTCCCTCTAATTCCTGAAAAGAAAGGAACAAGATGACTTCAAAACATTTAGAGAAGCTGCCCACTACAACTAAGAGTTTATTTATTAGGGATACAGAATACATATACATTATTTTCTATTTCCTAGGGGAAAAAATGTGACTTCAATGGTTTTTCCATGTGCTATACTCCTTTCCTCTCCCGACAAAATCAGAATCAATCACTGGCCACCAGGCATAGCTTCCAGCCAATGCCTTCATTTGAATAATTCCTGGCTGTGCTGCATGCATCATAGGTTTCCAGAATATTAGATCTGAAAGAGAACTCAAAGACCACTTAGTCCAACAACTGATTTCCAAAATTACAAGATAGTACCTAGACAAGGCAGGGTTAAAAGGCAGATCTTCTAAAGTACAAGTCTAGAAATCTTTGTACTACATCAATGTTTACTGAGGTAATATGCACAATGAAATAATGACTGCCTATTGGGATATCAACAGAATTTCTCCTTAAAGATGTTTCTAGTTTCAATTAGCTCATATTGATCACTTAAAAGATTTCAATTTCTTATGCAGTTTCCCTACTGGCAACTCAGGTCAAATGAGAACAGTTCGAAGCTTACAGAGTTTTTAAGCAATTTGTTTAGTCAAAATAGTTGGGTAAAGGTAGCATCCTGACACCAAAATATTAATGAAAGTGATAAAACATAATGTAATATTACTAACAATAGGTGGCTTTTGTCATCTGCATTAGACATATTTTCCAATTTGTAGATTAAGCATGGAACAAACTGTTCAAGTTTTGCATATAATGACAGAATTGGGAATATAAGATTATATTAGGTCTTCAGAGACATTGGATAAACATGAACAAAGGACCAATGAAAGCTTCTTTTCTGTGTCCTTTACTGGGACATTATTAATGTTATGCTCCTTATTGTGGGTATCCCCCAAGGCTTTGTTCTAGGCTCTCTTTTCTTTCTACAATCTTTCATTCTTTGGTCTCATCTCTTATCTCTATGTCAATTACTCCTAGTACTATATATCCAGCCACATCCTTTCTTTTTTCATCCAGGTCCACATCAGAAATTACTTGTCAGACACTTCAAACTGAATTGCCCAGCATCTTAAACTCAATATGTCCAATACAGAACTATTCTTTCTCCTTAAACTAATGCCTCATTTACATTTCTTCATTATTGCTGAAGGCAATGCCACTGTAATGGAAAGCAAAGTAGTACTTTGTTCTTTGTTTCAGCTAGTCAAGTGCCTCTGATCCTTGCCTTTCATTGTATCAAGTATTTGTTGGAAATATAATACATTGTGTTGCCCTTAATAGACCTAAGTCAGTTTGGAGACCCTCCCTGCCCTTAACAGGTCTAAGGATATCACATGGAGACCATGGTGGAAGGAACTTGCTGAAAGAGCAGAACAGGAAGGGTGGAAAAGGACCAGAGCAGAGAAAAGCTCAAGCATGAGTTAGGACCAAGCAGAACTAAGAGGGAGCATGTTTTGGATGACAGCACTTTCTCTGTCTATTCTGTCTGTGTTGATGTTATTTTGTCAGAATGTATGTAATGCCAAGCAAAAGCAACTTCCAGATTTTGATTACAAGCATAGCAAACTCCATTTATTCTGTGACAGATTAAGGCAAAACATTTACAGAAAATCAAAATACAGCATAACTCAATAATTTAGTAAGTCCTCAATTCAATTGCAAAGTCCCAAGGTCCAAGTACCCCACCCCCTGGGCAGTACCTTCATTTTTTCAGTCAATAAAGTATCTCTTCTCAAATAGAGATTAGTTTCCAATCATAAACAAAGTACATTCATTTGGTCAGTCACAGAGCATAAAAAGTCAAAAGTTTCCCACTCCTGTGAATTACTGAATTACACAATTCCACACACAGCTGAATTATAATACCATTCATTAATGCCAAGCACTTTTCTCAAAATGGGCAGTGGAGAGCACAAAAGGCCATCCACCCTTAAGCTGCAACAAGATTAAGATATCATCAACACATTTAATACCCAAGGAGAGGTCTTGACAGGAGGCAAGTTCTCAGCAATCAATATTCCTGGGGAGAGAAAGCTTAACAAAGCCACAATGTACATTGCCAGAGTCCTCATCAATCCACTCCCTGACTGCAGAACAGTCCCAGAACCACTGAAAACATCAGCATTACCCTCTTCCAGGATTTCTGTCCACATACAACAAGAAAATCCTTCTTCAGGGCTTCTGAACCAACAGTAAGATTCCAGGACCTCTGCAACAACAGCACTGTCCTCCACCAGCAGATGGATCTGGCAAAACATCAAAACAGACAGACAAAATACAGGCAACACATCCATGCCTCCTCAGTTCTCGGCAGCTCCAGATGGCAGTTTTCAAAAGTCCAGGGCAGCTGCAACTGGCTGTCAGCAGTCTCTCTCTCAGCAACTCTGGCCCCTGGAAATTCTCTCTTTTTGCCTCCACGATACTGCTCCCTAAAAGTTCTTCTAGCTTCCTTTGCTTGTCCCTCTCTCTAAATCCATGGCACTAGCTCCTCCTCGTTCAACCCTCTCTCTTCACATCAACAAGTCCCTCCCACAAGTGAGATTCACAAGCTCTGGGTGTTGACACTCAACCCAAAAACCAAGCCAGTACAGGGGGATCTTTAAATTCCATTGCCATTACATTTCACCCCACCAGGATCCTTGGCCTTACAATCTCAATCTAAATAGCCATGGATCCTGGAACAAAAAGAGGGACTACGTTTAAGCAGAGAGAAGGCCCCTCTTTCACTCATGCTAGCTGCTCAGCCTCCACACTGCTTGCTTCCAGCATTTCTGGTTCTCTCTCAGTGTGTGCTCTGATCAATAGCTCCTCTCTGTTCTGCCCCTTCCTGTTGCATCAGCAAGGTTTTCACACTGTTTGTTTCACAAGTTCTGTTTCTTAACAACAACTTGATATAATCCAGGGCAAGGTTCAACTCAAACAAGATTGTTTGCTTTCCATTACATGGGGCAGGGAAGATCTTCAAATCCTCATTACCATTACACATTATCAAGGCACTTTCTCAGCAGGAGGAGATGAAGATTTCTAGCCTACATCCTCATTCAAAGTTCACCAATAAGGGTAAAATTTCACTTATCAGAGGAATTCCCTATCAGAAGGGAGACACCTGACCCAAGATGTTTCAGAGCATCCCTTGGCATCTTTTGTTGCTAAGAGAAATGACTCACCATCAACTTATAGATTATCAGCAAGTGTAATTAATAGTCTGATTATTAGTATCATGAAACCTTGTTTCTCAAGGTTTTGTTTACTACAAATGTCAACAGAATTTCTCCCAGCATGTTTTCCCTTATCTGCTTCCAGAGAACCATCCTATATATCAAATAACATTTTAAATGGAAAAGAAAATGAAGAGAGAAAAAAATAAACAAAAATCATAAATACCTTGAAAGTCTGAAAATACCTGCAATGTTCCACAATGATCAGTACTCTACCTCTGCAAAGAAATGAGACTGGGATGTCTTCTGTAGCACTATGGTTATTCTTTATAATTTTACAACATCCAGTTTTGATTATTTTGATGGGGTATAAATTCTGGGAACCTCCTTGAATCTTCCCACTGGATCAGGTCTTCACCTGAGACCATAAGCCTTCCATTTTCACTATGACAAAATCTGTGACCCTCAAACCAGCCTAGCCCTCCATTGTCTGTGACCTCCAGGATTGCCTCCACGTGTTTCACACCCTTGATCATATCGATATCCCATTCTCTTGGTTCATGGAGTTTCACTGCAGTCCCATCAAGGTCCTCCTTAGATTACACCTTAAGACCTTCCCTAGAGCCTTTTGCTCAGACTACTAGACCACCGCCTAAATGAATCCCAGACTCTTTCTGTATATAAGATCAATCTTGCCTTTTTGGGCCTCTTTTGCCATATGAATTAGTCTCTTTTTTTAAGGTGTTATTTTCTTCAGTGTATTTTTGAATTTCCTTTAGCAGGCTGTTTACTCAATTTTCATGATTTTCTTGCATCATTCTCATTTCTCTTCCCAATTCTTCCTCCATTTCTCTTAATTGATTCTCAAAATCCTTCTTGAGCTTTTCCATGGCTTGTAACCAATTCATATTTTTCTTGGAGGCTTTTGATGCAGGAGTTCTGATTTTGCTGTCTTTCTCCTCCTCCATGCCTTGATCCTTTTTGTCCCCCAAAAGGAATTTTATCATCTTTTTGTGCTTTCTCCACTTTCTCATATTGCCAGCCAATTATTTGTCTTTTGAGACCTTTTGCAAGGTAGAACTGTGGTTCCAGAATGGAGAGAGCTTTGTCCCAAATTGTTGGTTTTTATGCAGCTGTCTAAGCTATAGGATGGCTACCTGTCTGCACTCCCTACAAGCTCTGGCTCACTGGCCACACACCCCAAGACCACCACCCAAGACCACAATCCAGATCCAAGCAGGTTAAAACAAGAGCAATTATCCTCTGACTGGTCTCTTGTTCCCCCTACAATCTTCAGGCCAAAAGCTCCTGAGGCAGCCATGTGGCAGCACCTCTGCCCACTTCTTACCCAAGGGGCAAGGGCTGTGACCACACTCCTAAATACACCCCAGTTCCAACAGAGTTCCACACTGACCTTTTACTTTGTCTTTGGCATTTATGGATTTAGAAGTCTGGAAACCACCACAGCTTCTGGTGTTTTACTCTCCTTAAGTCTGCTCTGGCTACTGCTGTTTGGAGCCACCCTGGGGCCAGAATCGTGGCTCATGGTTGGCTGGGCTCGGTTCCTAGCGCAGTGCAATAGTCCCTTCCTGTCTGCCTTTAGTGGGAGGTCTGTTTCTCTCTGTCACTTCATGGGTCCCATAGCTTTAAAGTTTGTTTAAAGTCATTTTTTTTACATGTATTGGAGGTGATTGGAGCTATACCTCATGCCAAGTTTGTGCTTCTTTCTAGTACTTTTTACAAATCTGTACTTTCCTTTTTTTTTATCTTTTTTTGATAAATGTGACTAATGCTGATATAGGTAATTTACAATCTCCTGCTATTATTATATTATTGTTCATAGTTATTTAGTTATTTTTTTCTTGATGAAATTATATCTTAATTCATTTTGAGGACATAATCAAAATATTAAAATTGGGTCATTATGTTCTGTTCCTTTCAGTATAATTTAGTTTCCTTGTTTATCTATATGATATGCTTCTGTTTTTTGTTTGTTTTTTGCTGTATCTAACTACATGATTTCAAGACCTGCTCTTTGGGGTTTACCTGTTTTATAATAAAATTTGTCCCAGCTTCTCTTTTGTAGTGTGTGTATGTGTATGTGTGTGTGTGTGTGTGTGTGTGTGTGTGTGTTTTAGGTTTGTTTCCCATATTTAACAAATTTGTGATAATTTATTTTCTTATTCAAAGACCTCTCATTTTATACTCATTTAGGTTAATTGAGTCTTATTAGGATTAACAAATTAGCTTTATATTTTCCTCCATTTACCTCAAATAACTTTTTCTGAATTATTTTATTTTTCTGTTACATTCTTTTTTTTTTTTCAATAGCATTTTTTCTCTTCAATTATTTTACCTCTGTATCCCTTAAGGCTACCTCTGTGTCTCTTCTCCCCCCCTTTAATCACAACCCATTTCCCTAGTTTTACAGCTTTGCCTAACTTACTAATTAATTTTTTCCATCTCCTTTTTATTTGGTTATCTAACCTTTTTTGTATTTAAAAAAGTCTCTTAAGTAGTCAAGCAAAATCCTCACCTTTATTCTTCTTCTTCAACTATTTTTCTTATTCAGTTTTTCCATACATTTTTGAAGATTTTCTTTCCTTTGTTCTTTTAAATTAATTCTCTCCCATTTCTGTCTATTTTAGACCTTTGATACTTTTGATCCATGACCCATATCCTTATTTTCTATTTCTTTAGTTTTTCTGTTCCTCATGGGATTAAAAATTTATGTTAGCTATTTTGACTGCCTTCTTCTTAACATTTCCTGTTATTGCCTTGTGGATCTTGTCCCCTTTATTCCACTTTTCCATTGTGCCTTATTCTAAGAAATACTCATTTTTTTAGGTAATCGAGAGGATAGACATACTATCCCATGACTGAGATTTTCCCATGTTCCCATTTTTACTGTTCTTTTCTATTATCTACCCTAACCATAATAATTTTTCCCATTCCTCATGAGATTTTTCATATGTGTCCACATCCTATTATCTTCTAGATATCAAGCACCCACAAAATATCTGATACTCCTTCTTCTAATGCTGCCCTTAGTGGCATTGAGTTGAGATATTGCTGAGAAAGTGTTGTCTACACAGTCTACTGAAATACTAAATCCCTGTAGATTATTCACATTGTAAGGTCCACAAATTCCGTTACAAAATATTTTTCTCTGTCCATGGTAATGTTCTTCAAATGTGCTACCTGTCACCAAGGTACCAATATTTCTCCCTTTTCCCTACCTATTCCAATACTGCCCTTTTATACTGCACCAATTTTCCTATATGCCCTCTTCTTCTTTGGAGAATTTATTTTCCCTTTACTGTTGACCATTGATTTGATTATGAAACATTTCATATTCCCTTCCATGGTCTCCCTCACAACTTTCTTTTTATATACTGTCCAGTTCTTCAGATTAATACTGCAGGCATTACCAGGTCTAATTCTTGGTATGTTTTATTTTATTTTTTTGCTTTCTCCCTTGTCTCCTTTAAGTAAAACAAACAAAAAAAAAACACAACAAAAAACAGAAAAACCTTATTGTTGCTATACATTGTTGCTTTTAACTGCAAAGGTTCTTTTCTTTCTTTTATTTCTCTTTGTCCCAGTTTATTCCATTGCTTGTTCTTCTTTGCTGTATTTGTTTATTCCTCTTCATTATAGTTCTCTTGGACTTTGTTGTTGAATCATTTTTCAGTCCTGTCTGAGTCTTCATGACCCCATTTGAGGTTTTTTTGCAAAGATATTGGAATGGTTTTCCATTTCCTTCTCCAGCTTATTTTACAGATGTGGAAACTGAGGCAAACAGAGTTAAATGATTTATCCAGGGTCATGAAGCTTGTAAGTATCTGAGGCCAGATTTGAAGTCAGGAGGATGAATATTTCTGACTCCAGCCTTCTATCCACTGCACTATCTACATGTCCTTGTCTTGTATTTACAAGGTAAATAATATTCTTACATAAATGACTCTTTTTTGTTTTGTTTTGGTAGAAATGCTTCAAATGTCACATTTGTTAAGACAGCACCTTTTCCCATTGATTACTAGGCTTAGGTTTACAGGTTATGTCACTTTTTCTTGCTTTTTGATTTTTCTTTGCTTTCCAGGACTCATTATTTCATCCTCTTTTGAGGTTTCTAGTGGATGGGAAATAGTTTGTTATCAAATCCCCTCTCCTTTATCTTAGAAGGTCTTTTTTGGATTACTGGCAGTATTTCTTGTTAGTTATGGGAATTGTTAAATTTAACCAAAATGTGTCTTGAAGTTTGCCACAGTTCTCCCCTTCCTCCCCATCCCAGAGGCAATATGTGAATTCTTTTTAAGATTATGTTGTTTTCTGTGTTGAGAAGTTCTTGGCAGTTTTCTTCCATATTTTCCTTGCACTACGAGGCAAAAAAAATCAGTTTTTTTAAAAACTTGTCATGTTCTTCTACAAGAACTATCACCCTTAAGTTGTCTCTATGTAATTTTGGGGGACTTCTTATCACTTTTTTCAGAGGCAGCATCGCTTGCTGGATAACATAGCTACACTTAGAATCAGGTGATTTGGAGTCAAATTTTGGCCTTGCAACTTTTTAGAACTAAATTGACCTTGATAGATTTACATAACATCTCTAACATACAGTTTCTCATCTAAAGATATGAATACAATTTCTCTTACAGGTTTGACTTGATGAAAAATGGCGTAGGAAAAGCACTTTAAACAAAAAAATACCATGCACGCACATTTTCATTCTTGTTTGTTCAAGTGCCATGCACATATATACAGGTGTATGGGTATATACATATACATACATATGTGCTTTGATCAAATGTGGCATATACACATATAATGCGCTTTTATTACTTGCCTGTTCTGTACAGAGTACTGTGCCTTGTGTGGGAGGATATGTGTATGAGATATAGCTCTTCTTCTGATGAAACTTATTTAATAAGAACAACATAAACTATGATTATTGTTTAATATTTCACTGTTTTGCTTCTTTTTCAGAGTATAACTTTATTGGGGTTTTACTAGTCCATGAAAGGGCTTTAATATAACATCTTTGGGGACAAAAAGCTTCCAGAGGACTATGTGACCATATTTAATTATGTTTTTGTAGCATTTGAGAAAATATCTAGGATATTCAAATTTGTAGCTATTATCTCCTGAGTCACATTGGAAATAGATTTCCCATGGGAGTGACAAGGTAACAAAGTTCCAACTTGGATTACTTGTTTGCAGTTCTCTTCATTCACCTTTGTCCTGCTG
>CM053590.1:168509233-168537281 GCA_028646515.1 Pseudochirops corinnae | reverse complement strand
TAAACAGTGATGTTTGAAATAGAAAAACAGTGAGAGGAGAGTTCTAGTTTTATTGAGGTCATCCTATAATTCACAGAAAAAAAACACAGGAAGAAAAGAAGGAAGGAAGAAAGGAAAGATGGATGGAAGGAAGGAAGGAAGGAAAGAAAGAAGAAAAGAAAGAAAGAAAGAAAGAAAGAAAGAAAGAAAGAAAGAAAGAAAGAAAGAAAGAAAGAAAGAAAAAGAAAGAAAGAAAGAAAGAAAGAAAGAAAGAAAGAAAGAAAGAAAGAAAGAAGGATTGGGGAAAATATTAAGTGTTAAAAAGTGACTTTGTTCCAGAACTAAACATATATGAGTTCACCTACAGAAAAGATGCAAAGGTATGAAAGTGCTAAGGGTACAGTGGTGGGACACATGACCTAGGTGTATTTCAATTGTATTGGCAAATCAAATAACAATTCCCAGGGTTCTGAAGGGAGTAGTTTCAGGGCAGATTGTTAGAAATACTTGTCCTATAACTTATTGCATCCAAGGATTTTATCAGCCATGCTTTTCTTAGCATTTATCCTCTCTGATATCTGGGTGCCCTGGAAAATGAGGAGACGGTATTGGAGAAGGAAAATGGGAGAAGGGTTATGTTGTTTCTGGGCTACTGTCTAGTTTAGACAGCCTTTACACTAGAAAGGTCAATAAAAATCATACATGCTATCCCCCTTAATTTTTTTTTGTTCTTTTTTTTAAGAGGGCAATTGAAGTTAAATGACTGGCCCAAGGTCACATGGTTAATAAGTGTTAAGTGTCTGAAGTTGGATTTGAACCCCAGTGCTCCAGACTTCAGGGCCAGTGCTCTGTTCACTGCACCACCTACTCGCACCTATCCACCTTAATCTTAAGAAACATGCTCTATTGGACCATAGAAGGCAGAACCTTGGCTGTTCCAAAGCAGTTGTACTGGCTTCTCTCATCTCTTTTTCTCTCTGTCTCTGGTAGTTTTTTTTTTTTTTTAGTGTCTCTGTTTCTACCTTTGACTCTCTCTGTCCCTTATCTCTTTCTCTCTTTCTCTGTCTCTCATCTCCTGCAAAGCATTTTTTCCCAGCAAAGGAACTCTACATTGAATTTGTGTATTTTTGAGAATATTGGGAGATAAACCTTGGAAGGAAGAGTTAAGAACTAGACTAGGAAGTCCGCAATTCATTTAATAGGAGAGACTTCAGAAAAGTTAAGTGGAATGAGAGAAAATATTGTATCTGAACTTGGAATGAGAAAATCAAAGTTTTCTATTAACCAAGTTCCTGCTTCCTTGCTGTGTATTCTTAGATAATCTCTTGAAGATTCAATTTTATGATCAATCAAATAGAAATGATCATAAATGCCTCATTTTCCCTGGAGTTTAACTTCAAGGGAAAAAAAATAAGTGTGCTTAAAAAAATATAAATGCTAGTCCAAACATATGTTGTGACGATGACAATGAATCATAACATTTTGATGTGTAACATTTAGAAAAAGTGAAAATCAATGATGACCACCACACATATATACACATATGTGAATAAACTTATGAACTCTAAAGATATATAATGCTAGTTTTTATTATAATGATATGTGATATTAATTTATTTCTCCCTGTATTATCAGAATGCCAAGTTTATGTCAACTTTGTTTCTCTAGATTGGCAAAGGTGATATATAGAAAAGTATACTTTCCATTTTAACAGTTGGAATAGTTATTGTTTACTTGAGTGAGTTGTCTCTATAATTTGGCTGAAAATATCTCTTCTCCTCCTTGACCTACTACCCTCCTTTTAGTACACACATCTGAAATTTTTCTATTTTGTGGTTTATGTAATATAGAGGAAATTTTTTCAAGTGTGTAAATTATATTTCAAATTTTGATTTTTATCGCATTGTCAGTAAGTTATGCTTATTTTCTTTTGCCAGAAATTACTTTTATGTGAAAAATTGAGTCCTTGGTGTGATTGAGAGTCAAGACATGGCATTTAAGTGTATTTTCTAAATGAAAACAGTCTTTATTAAACTATTAGTAACAATTATTGTTAGGCAAGGTACAATCGGTAGTTATAGAGTCTAACATATAAGGTTTTTATCCTTGGTTGAAAATAGGATAACTTGTGAATTTACTGATCATTCTTTTCCTGTTTAAAACTCCTTGGCCAGGACATAAATTCAGCATGTACGGACAACCCTAGTAAATAGACAGAAATCTTAATTTTTGTTGCTCCCCTCACAACACAAAGCTATAGGAATTAAAATAATAATTAATAATGCAACTTTGTTCAAAAGGGGTGTTTGATTACTAGCAGGTATTATTGACTATAGCTCCTTTAGAAAGAGCTGATGGAGAGCTCTTACCTCAGCCTCTTATAGATGGCATCAGCCTGGAAAGAGGATTTAGAATTTGCCTCAGGAAGGTCATGTGGAGGATTAGTGCTTTCTGTATTTCTGTTGTAAGATTTGTAAAAATAGATTAATTTACCACAAACTAATTGCTTTTTAGGAACACAGGGTCAGAGATGACCTTAAGATCTTAAATTCTATCTGTGCAAGCATCGAATTGACTCATCTGTATAGTGTGATAATGCTTAGATAATTTGTGAATTATTACAGTATTTCCGTGTTCCATATATAGAAGACTTGATTTGCATTCTACCACTTTTATAACATTAGTTTCTAAGTCTATTGAAAAAAAAAACCTTTAATTTATGTCAGATTATTTAAGTTTCTTAGTGGTATACTTACATTCTAGTATAGAAGTAGTGCCATTCCTCCCTTCAGACTCTTTAGTTGATGCTAGACAAATCATTTACCTCAGATTGCTCATTTATAAAATAATGATAATAGCACTTACCTGCAATTTGTTTTTGGTGAGAAAAAATATTTATAAAGAGTTTTGCAAACTTTAAAGCTCTAAATAAATCCTAACACAGTCATTATAGTAATTGTAGGTGTTGTTATTGTTCTTTTAGTTCATAGCCATCCCATAATTGAAGCCATTAGATAAAAAAGGCTTGGTGTGGCAATGGAACCAATGGGTGCTTCACCCACATCTCCACTGCAATCTTTTCATCTCAGCAACCATTCATTCCTGGGGCTCTTCATCACTTCTCCAAATATTTTTTTTTCTCTACCTAAAACCATCCACTTGTGCATCACAGCTTCTTCACATCCCTTCTTTTTGAGGGAGGAGAAAATACTTAAAATTTGTCTCAGTTTCTTGCCTCTTCAACTTGACAAATTAGCCCTTTGTTTTGGTGTAGACAGATAGGTGAATACGTATCTTAATAGATAGATTATAGGAGTGCTCACATCACGAAAAACATGATTTCTAATAAAGTAAACCATGTGCATTTTGTATTGTTTTATTCTATAAGTTACAAGCATTGCTTTTCACAGTGTACAGTACATGACCTGTGGAAGAAATTGAATAATAACATAGTGTTTACTTAACTTGTTAATCACTCAGCAAAGATGATGTGACTTAGTGATCAATGGCAATTACATTAAATTTGCAACATATGGTAAATTGAATCTTTTTGTACAGTGTCATTTAGTTGTTGAAAACCACATACTAAATTAGTGGGAACATAGGTAAATTTAACATCTTTACTGCTTTAATTGATCCTAAAGTAGGTAATTATGTTATCTATTAAGTAAGTTTGTCCTTTTTTTCTCATTATTTATGATATGCAGTTGCAAACTGGGCGCATAGGAATTGGGATGTTGCAATAGTAGATGTGACTGGTTATCAAGTACTACCAAAATTATCTGCAAGATGGAAATTTAATAAACTGAGTGTTATCCTTAGAACAAAAGGTTTTATGTTTTCTTTCCTTGTTGCTTTGAATTACAACTAGTATCTACTAAAAGTTTTAAATATTATTTTTTATTACTTTAAACATTGATCAATATACCTATGGCTGTTTTGGGTCAAAAAGGCATTTCTACCCTACTAGCTTTGACTTGAGAATTTTTATTACACCATTATAAAATTGTCCTCTTTCAATGTTACTGTGCATTTTTAGCTGTCACTTTAATATGTGGAACTTATCACAAAACAAATACCTATGTTGTAATAATAGGAAACATTCATATGCTACATACTCTATGTCATGGACTGTTATAAATACTTTAAAATTATCTCATTTGATTTGCACAGCAATGTTCAAAAGTAGATGCCATAATTATCATAATTTTACAGTTGAAAAAGCTGAGACAGAGGTTAAGTGACTTGTTTAGGGCTACACAGCTAGTAAGTGTCAGAGATCAGATTTAAACTCAGGTCTTCCTAATTCCAGGCCCAGTACTCTATGCACTGAATCTCCCAGATATCTCCTATGTGCTCTGGAGAATATAATTTTCTGAGATTAAAAATAGGTGCATTTATGAATATAATATTGAAGAGTGTTGTACATGCTGAAAATTTTCTTCCTTTTGTCCCCCACTTCCCTACACACATGTACTCTGCCCACAAATACTGCATGCCAGATGGCTGCTTGCCTTACTGACTCCTAGTGCTGACTTGAACTTACAGAATACATATAACTTTCAATTAATTCTTGGGTCTGTGAGTAAATGTGAATCAAGGATAAACTTTATGTTGGAAACAACTTTCTAAAGCTTCATTGTTTTCAAAAATACTCTGAGAATTTAGCCTTCTTATTCTACCCCAAATGACTCAAAACCTGTGAGTAGTTTGTCAAGATAACAAGGAGTGCCTGAAGTCTGTGAGTGTCTCCTGGAAAAGAGTAATTTCTTTCTTCAAAAAGACTCTAGGGGATAGAAGAAATTTCTACTACACAAAGGAAATTTATCCTTTCCATTTAATCCTGTAATAGAGGGTAAAATTATGATTTCATTGAAAACAAAACCAGGAACTGCTGACACTCAGCACACAAAGCAGAAAAATCTACTGAAATGAAATGTGAGGAAAATATTAAATCATATGACACAATAATTGTCTTGGAAAATGGTTTGTAAAAATCTTTTTAACACTTTGAATCATAGTTCCATATTTTATAAAAAATAAAATGTATGAGAGATATACAAACCTTAAAATGTTACCCAAATGCTGTTATTATTGTAATTAACATTAGAAAAATGGAAAATTTTTTTGCTATTAATTATTTTTCTTCTTGGATGTGTGTAGTAATAATAACAGTAATCTTAATAATTGAATTTACTGCTCAACTTAAGGTTTGCAAAGCATTTTCAAATATTAATCTATTTTGTCCTCATAACAAACATAGGAGGTAGGTACTATTATTCCCACTTTACAGATAAGGAAAATGAGGTAGAGATATAAAGTCACTCATTCAGGGTAATACAGATAAGAAATATTTGAAGGAAGATTTAAAATCAGATATTCTTAACTCTATCCACAGCAATGTCTAGCTTGGAGCTTATCTTTCCAGATCACAAATTCCCAGATCATAGTTTTATATTGGAATGAATATTTGTCCACCATCCTTTGAAATTTCAGTTCTAGCCTAAGTACATGCAATATGAAATTTGAAATGTGTTTTAGATTTTAGGTAAAATAAGTGTCGTCTTATGAATCAGCACAGAATTTGGCATTGAAAAGGAAAGAGGATGACAATCTTCCCCTTCTGTCTCAGTTCCCCCAAACTGGTTCTTCTTCTATTTATCCTTCATGTCCTTAATAAAGATACTTATATTATAGTTTCATCCAACTTGTCTATGCTAAAAAAATCTTCCAATCTTCCAAACCAATTTAGGTTTGCCAAATGAGAGATTATGTATAGCCTTTGGTCACCATAGACTTTGAAAAATTTTAACCTTTAAATATAAATGTTTTTGAGGGCAGAAACATTTTTAACCTCCCTCAGTATCTAGCACAGTTTATTATGAATAGTGTTTAATGCTCTTTTAATATTAAAGTACTAGAATTTATCAAAATTCTATCCTCCCTTATTAATAAGCATCATATGCTGAGCATGATGTGATGGTTCATAGTCTTGAAGTTAATTCAAAATTAGCTTTCATTGATCACTACAAAGATCTTTTCTCACTATATTATTCCATAGATTTAGAAAACAATAGGTGATTGGAGAGCCTATTGAGCAAAAGGAATGCCTTTATAATTGCATTTTTCCTTTAAAATAATTCCCTGATTTTGATAGATTGATGGTGATAGGTTATTTGTATATATTATATGTGAATGTGGTTTCTGGCTAATCAAACATCACAGTTACAGTGTTCAAAGAGATATGAGAGACCTTCAATTCCAAAACTCTAATTTTAGCATAACAAATTGATTCCTCGATGGGTTAAAAGACTTGCCTATGATCAAATAAGGTCCAGCACTGGATTTGAAGCCAGATCCTCTCACTCAAAATTCAATGGTCTTACCAGTACACCACTCTGCCAATGACTCAAGGCACCCCACTATTTTAATACATCTTTTGCACTCATTAATCTGAAATAGTCATTACTGACAAAGAGATACAAAATTAACCTAAGAGAAAATTAGGAAATATTGAATATAGAAAGTTGCTTATATATGAACAGATATGAATATAGAAAGTAAATGAATAAACAATTATGGAAGTTGAACATATAGGAAGACAGGCTATTTGTCTTCACATCAGTCAGTGAAGGCTTAACAGAAGAAGTGAAGTTGGATTCTTTATTTTGTTTGTTAGTTTTTTTTTGGAAGGGGGAAGACATGACAACTAGGGTTAAGTGACTTGCCCAAGGTCACATGGCTAGTAAGTGTTAAGTGTCTGAGGCCGGATTTGAACTCAGGTCTCACTCAATAATTTAGGTGACCAAATCATAACAACAAACATTAAGAACTTTTTGGTGGAAGACCCTTTCCCCCAAGATGGCGCCGAAGGTGAAGAAGGAAGCCGTTGTCCCCCCCAAGACAGAAGCCAAGTGCAAGGCCTTGAAGACCAAGAAGGTGGAGCTGAAGGGTGTCCATAGCCACAAAAAGAAGATCAGAATATCCCCCACCTTCCAGCTACCAAAGACACTAAGACTTTGAAGGCAGCCCAAATACCCTCAGAAAAGTGCCCCTCGGAGAAACAAGCTTGATCACTATGCCATCATTAAGTTTCCCTTGACCACTGAGTCTGCTATGAAGAAGATTGAGCACAACAACACCCTAGTCTTCATTGTGGATGTCAAGGCCAACAAGCATCAGATCAAGCAGGCGGTAAAGAAGCTGTATGACATCGATCTGGCCAAAGTCAACACACTGATCTGGCCTGATGGAGAGAAGAAGGCCTATGTCCGTCTTGCTCCAGACTATGATGCATTAGATATTGCCAACAGAATTGGAAACATCTAACTTACCATGTCCAGCTGTATCCCATTCCACCTAAAATAAAAAGTTTTCTAGAAAAAAAAAAGAACTTTTTGTATATCTGGCACAGTGCTAAGTGCTGGAGATACTAAGAAAGGTAAAACACAGTGTGTTCTCACAAATAGTTCATAGCTTGGGAAGCAGAGCATGCAAATAACTATGGACAAATGTGTGTGTGTGTGTGCGCGTGTGTGTGTGTGTGTGTGTGTGTGTGATAAAATGGAGATGATTACAGAGGGAAAACTTGGATTAAATAGTGAAGGACAACATTGAATAAAAAAACACTTGTGGTTTCTTTGAAAAAAAAAAAGGATTATGAACATAATTACCAAAAACTAAATCAAATGTAAAAGAAGGGGATTTTTTTTTTAGCAAACTTTAACCATCCAAAAATCACGCCAAAAAAAAAAAGGAAAAAAACCCAAATAAGCAAGTTAAGTACTTTTTGTGTACATATTATTTAAGGTTGTATGGAATTCTGCCACCTTTGACTTTTTAAAATTCCTTTTATATAGTTGTAGTCAAATACATACACATTTATGGTTCTGCTGATTTCATTTTTTCATCATCTCATATGCCTCTTTCCATATTTCTTTTTACGTTTCATGTTTATCATTTTGTGGCACAATAGCATTCTACTTAATTAAGAGATAAAGTTGTTACATTTTTATTTTTATAACTACAAATAGAGCAGCTATGAACAGTTTAAAATACATTGCCCCTTCCCTTTTTTCTTTTTATGATGTTTTGGGGACAGGGTTCTAGCAACAGAATTGCTCACTTTAAAAGGTATGATTCATTTTGTGCCTCTTATGTTATTACATATTGCCTTATTCCTTTACAAAATGTTTGCGAGAGTCTGCAATTACAGCAACAATATAATATGGAGAGATTACAGAGAGAATGCTTCTTCACAACCCCTTTAACAGTGAATCTGAAAAAAAAAAACATCTATTTTAGCCACAGTATTTGGTGTAAGGAGATATTTATGGTTGTCTTGATTTTCATTTCTCTAGGTGTTAAGGGGATTATGTTTTCATTAAGAGTGTGCATTTTTCTTTTATTCATTATCTCTGCCTGTACTTTGAAAATTGCTCCATTGGGTGATACATACATGACTGTATGTGCCTATACACATGTATATAAACACACACATATACACAGTATAAAATATATATTTAATTAATCTTTTTAATTTTATTGATATCTATCTGTTCCTTTAAATTCCTTTAAATAAATCCTTTAAATTTAAATCTTTATCTAATAAATCTCTATAAACATTTCCATGTCAATGAGATTATTTTAATTAAAACATACACACTATGTTCAGTTAGGAAAATAATCTTCTTTTTAGTTCAAAGAAATCTATTATTTATGTAATGAGGACTAGTCCTTGCACAAAGTGCGTCAACATGCTTGACTTCCCTGCACAGAGAGCCTGAAGACCCTACCCTATTGCTGATAGAGTTATATATGCTTAATTAAAGTGTCTTGGATGGACCTGAACATGTGTACATGGTCTGCAACTATTTCTGCTCTTTAATTCTTTAAGAAATTCCCAGATTACATTGCCCATAGTTCTCCAGGGAGAGAAAATATTGCAAATGAAAACATTGTGGTGACTTCTCCCCACTGAAACCATGTTATTGAACCTGTAAAAAGAGTTTCCTCAGTGCTCAATCTCTGTAGTAGTTCTTTTCAAATTTAAGTGAATGGAATTAACCAGGAGATCAGGAAAAAACAAAAAAAGGTCCCAAGAATTTGGGAGCTGGGATTCATAGCAGATTTTACAGCCAGTTTAGCACTGATGTACTCAGTGAAAAACAAATTTGCAGAGTAACCTTAAAAATGCAGTTCACAATAGATGAGATTGGGACTTATCTGTTAGGCATTCTAAATTTGAAAAAGAATAAACTGAGAGGAGAATGTGTCTCTGAAGTGTTTTGAGGAGTGGGGAGAATGTTTCAGGAGGTAGAAGCCAGAGCCTCAGGGAAGTCCTGTTTCTTCTCCACCATCTTGGCTCTGACTCCTGGGGAAAACATTTCAGCATTTACTCTTATGATACCTTTGAAGTAAAGGTCCCTTTGTACAAGCCAATTAATATTAAGAATTGTTTTTCCTTTTTTGTCTTTATTAATTTGTTTGTTTACTTTTATTTTACAAAATTCAGTTCCACAATCCCTTGAGTTTCAAATTTTCTCTCCTGCCTACACCCCACCCCCAAAGCGGCATGCAATCAAGTATAAGATCTGCAAATACTTTCACATTGGACATTAGTCTGGTTGTATAGAAGGGTTGTAATCGATGTTATGAACAATGGGAAAGAGGAAACAAAACCAAACATAGTAAAGAAAGAGAACACGTAGTTTGCTTCAGTCTGTATTTAGACTCTGTTATTTCTAGATCTTTCTCTGAATGTGGGTATCTCCTTCCATTCTGTCTTTTAGAGTTGTTCTATAACCATGTGATGCTGAGAAGAGTCCAGTTTATCAAAGTTGGTCATTACACATACGTTATGTCTTGTCATTGTGTACAAATTGCTCCTGATTCTGCTCTTCTCACTTCGCATCAATTTGTATGAGCCTCTCCATGTAAATATGAAATCCATCTGCTCCTCATTCCTTATAACATGACAATATTCCATTACATTCATATACCACAACTTGTTTAGCCATCTCCCCAGTTGATGGGCATCCCCTTAATTTCCAATTTTTTGCAACCACAAAGAGAGATGCAATAAATATTTTTGTACATTTGGGTCTTCCTCCAAATTCTATAATCCCTTTGGGATACAACACTGGAAGTGGTATTACTGGGTCAAAGGGTATGCAATTATTTATGGCCCTTTGGGCATAGTTCCAGATTGCTCTCCAGAATGGTTGAATCAGTTCACAGCTCCACTAACAATGCATTAGTGTTCCAATTTTTCTACATGTTCTCTAGCATTTGTCATTTTCCTGTTTTGTCATCTTAGCCAATCTGACTGGTGAAATGTGGTATCTCAGAGTTGTTTTGATTTGCATCTCTCTAATCCAGTGGTTCTCAACCTTCCTTATGCCGTGACCCTTTAATATAGTTAATCATGTTGTAGTGACCCCCAACCATAAAAATATTTTTTTTGCTACTTAATAACTGTAATTTTGCTACTGTTATGAATTGTAATGTAAATATCTTATATGCAGGATGTGTTTAAATTGAACATAACCCACAGGTTGAGAACCACTGCTCTAATCAATAGTTATTTACAGCATTTTTTACACATACTTTCAGATCTTTAACGTCTGCCTGTGAAAATTACATATTCATATCCTTTGGGATATCAATTGGGGAATGATTTGTATTCTTATAGATTTGACTCAATTCTCTGTATGTTTTAGAAATGAGGCCTTTATCAGAGACAGTCATTGTAAAAATTCTTTCCCAATTTCCCACTACCCTCTTAATCTTGGTTACATCGGATTTGTTTGAACAGAAACTTTTCATTTCAATGTAATCAAGATTATCCATTTTGTATTTTATAATGCTCTCTAGCTCTTGTTTGGTCATAAAGTCTTCCCTTCTCCATAAATCTTACTGCTAAACTATTCTTTGCTTTCCCAGATTGCTTACAGTATCAGCCTTTATACCTAGATCATCACCCATTTGGACTTTATTTTGGTATACAGTCATAGTCTATGCCCAGTTTCTGCCATACTATATTCCAGGTGTCCCAGCATTTTTTTTTTTTGTCAAATAGTGAGTTCTTATCCTAAAAACTGGGGTCTTTGGGTTTGTGAAACAGTAGATTGCTATAGTCGTTGACTGCTGAGTCTCATGTACCCAATCTATTCCATTGATCCACTACTCTATTCCTCAGCTAGTACCAACTATATTGATGACTGCTGCTTTATAAAACAGATTAAAATTGGGTTAGGGTAGGCCACCTTCCCCAGCATTTCTTTTCATTAATTCCCTTTATATTCTGGATTTTTTCTTCCAGATGAATTTTGTTACTATTTTTTCTAGCTCTATAAAGTAATTTTTTTGGTAGATTGATTGGTATGGCACTAAATATGTAATTTAATTTAGGTAAAATTTTCATTTTTATTACATTAGCTTGACCCAGCCATGAGCAATTGATATTTTTCCAATTATTTAGATCTGACTTCAGTTGTGTGAGAAGTGTTTTGTTGTTGTGCTTATATAGGTCCTGGGTTTGTTTTGGCAGAGATTCCCAAATATTTTATAATGTCTACAGTAACTTTAAATGAGATTTCTCTTTCTATCTCTTGCTGTTGTATTTCTTTAGAAATATATAGAAATACTCAGGATTTATATGGGTTTATTTTATATCCTGCAACTTTGCCAAATTTACTTTTGTCTCAGGTAGTTTTTTACTTGATTCTCTAGGATTCTTTAAGTATATCATCACATCATCTGCAAAGAGTGATAGCTTAGTCTCCTCTTTGCCTAATTTGATTCCTTCAATTTCTTTTTCTTCTCTAATTGCTACTGCTAACATTTCTAGTACCAGATTGAATAAGAGGGGTAATAGTGGACAGCCTTGTTTCACTCTTGATCTTATTGGAATTGCTTCTAGTTTACATATAGTACATGCTGATGGCTTTAAATAGATGCTACCTATTATTTTAAAGAAAACTCCATTTATTCTGATACTTTCTAATGTTTTAAATTGGAATGGATATTGTATTTTGTCAAAAGCATTTTCTGCATCAATTGAGAAATCATATGGCTTCTGCTAGTTTTATTGTTGATATGATCAATTATACTGATGGTTTTCCTAATATTGACCCATCCTTGCATTCGTGGAATAAATCCTACCTGAACAAAGTGTGTTATTCTTGAGATAAGTTGCTATTGTATTTTTGCTTATGTTTTATTTAGAATTTTTGCATCAATATTCATGAGGGAAATTACTCTATAATTTTCCTTCTCCATTTTGTCTCTTTCTGTTTTGGGTATCAGTACCATATTTGTGTCATAAAAAGAACTTGGTAGGACTCCGTCACCAATTTTCCCAAATAGTTTGTAGAGTATTGAAATCAATTATTCTTTAAATATTTGATAGAATTTGCTAGTAAATTCATCTGCCCCTGGATAATTTTTCTAGGGATTTTGCTGATGGCTTGCTTGATTTCTTTTCCTGAGATGGGATTATTTACATACTTTATTTCCTTTTCAGTTATTCTGGGCAACTACTGTTTTTTTTTTTTTTCTTACTTTGGCTGAATCATAATATATTCTATTCCAGCCTTTTATCTTTACCCTGTGTGTATACCCTTGTTTCAAATGTGTTTCTTGTTGACAGCATATTGTAGGATTGGGTTTTAATCCATTTTTCTTTCTGCCTCCATTTTATGGGAGAGTTCATCCCATTCACATTCACAGTTATGATTACTATCTGTGTCTGCCTCCATCCTATTTCCTCCCCTGTTAATGTTTTTTTTTCTTCTTTCTCCCTTCCCCTCCTTAATTTTCCTTTTGACTACTGCCTCCCTCAGTATTCCCTCAGTGAGGCCCCCCTCTTTACCTACTCTTTCCCCTTACTACTATTTCCCTTTCTTCTAACCACTCTCCTTTTTTACTCCCTCCTCCCCCTTACCTCTTCTACTGTTGGCAGGGCACAATGGATTTTTATACTCAAAGAAGTATGTTATTCCCTCCTTGAACAATGAGAGTAAATTTTATACAATTCTCCTCTCCTTCCCTCTTTTTCCTCTATTATAATAAGTTTTTGTGTCTTTTCATGTTAGAATCCTAAACTTAACTGGTTATGTTGATCCCTCTTTGAACCAGAAACAATGAGAATAAAGTTCATATGATGTTCATCTCCCTCACTCCTTCCCCTCTACCATAGTATATTTTTAGACTTCTTTGTGTGGCATAGCTTACCTTTTTCTGCCTTATCCTTTCCTTTTCTCCCATTATAATCCCTTTGTACCCCTCAATAAGCTTTTTTATCGTCAGATTAGTTCATTCATACCCACTCCCTCTATTTATATATATCTCTTTTAAATGTCATGATAATTATATAAATTTCAATACTGACTGGTATTAGATTCTCATATAGGGATGTAAAGAGTTTGTTCTTATTGCATCCCTAGTTATGTGCATGTGTGTGCATGTGTGTGAATGTGTGTGTGTGTTTTCCTTGTTTACCTTTTTATGTCTTTCTTGAGTCTTGTAATTGGAGATCAAATTTTCCATTGGGTTCTGGATTTTTCATCAGGAAAGTCTGGAAGTCCCTTATTTCATTAAAAGACCATCTCCTTGCCTAAAAAATTATGCTTAGTTTTGCCAGGTAGATGCTCCTTGATTGCAGCCCTAGCTCTTTTACCTTAGGAAATATCAAATTCCAACTCCTCTGATCTTTTAATGTAGAAGTTGCTATGTCCTGTGTAATCCTGACTGAAGTTTCATGATATTTGAATCATTTCTTTTTGGCTGTTTGCAGTATTTTCTCCTTGACCTTGTAATTCTGGAATTTGGCTACTATATTTCTTGGAGTTTTCAATTTGGGAGCTCTTTAAGGAAGAGTCCAGTGAATTGCCTTCTGATTCCAGGATCTCAGGACAGTTTTCTTTGACATTCTCTTGGAGGATGTTGTCCTTGCTGCTTTTTTCATCATGGCTTTCTGGTAGACAAATAATTCTTAGGTTATCTCTCCTGGATCTGTTCTCCAAGTCAGTTGTTTTTCCAGTGAGATGTTTTACACTTTCTTCTAATTTTTTTTCAATCTTTATGTTTTGTTTTACTGACTCTTCCTGTATCATAGAGCCCTTAGCTAGGTTGTGACTGATTCTAATTATTAGTGAGTTCTCATCCTTGTTTAATTTTTGAAGCTCCTTTTCCATATGTTCAGTTTTCTTTTTTTAGGGAGGTATTTTATCCAGTTAGAATTTGAACCTCCTGTTGCAGTTCCCCAATTTTACTTTTTAAGGATTTGTTTTCTTCAGTGAGATTTTTTTTTCCAATTTCATCAGTATAGATTTAAATTTATCTTCTACTTCTCTCATTTCCTCTACTGTACCTAATATTTCCCTTTGTTATTTTCATCAATAATTGATCAATAAATATTTATAAAGCTGCTACTATGTCCCAGATACTGTATTAGGGATACAACCTATTGATACAAGACATAAAAAAAAAAGAAGAAAATAGATAATGCTCTCTAGGAACTCACTATCTAATGGGAGAGAAAACATGTAAATAAATATATTAAAAGCAAATTATACACAGGATAAATAGGAAATATTTATGAGAGGGAAGGTATTCCAAATAAGAGAGGTTGAGAAAGGCTTCCTGTAAAAGATGTCATTTTCATTGAGAGGTTTCCATGGAAGTCAGTATGCAGAGCTGAGGAGGGAGAGTGTTTCAGGCATGGGGGACAGTCAGAGAAAATGCAGAGAGCTAGAAGATGGAGTATCTTGTTTGTAGCACAACCAGGAGGCCAGTGTCACTGGATTATAGAGTACATGGCAAAGTATAAAGTCTAAGTACATGGGAAAGGTGGGAAAAGTCTAGGTCATGAGAGAAAGAGAACAGAATTTTCAGCAAATATGTCATCATTGCTTCTCTGTTCAGTTTTCAAGTAACAGAGATAAGTTGGCTTCCTTTTTTTAAAAACTATTTCTACATTGTCTTCTTAAGAAGTTCCTTTGAAATCAACGTGAATATTCTGCCCATATGCATATGGGTTTTATATTGTATATACATATATGTTTTCATACATATGTATGTGGGTGGTGTACACACACATACTGGACATATATCAAAATCAATTAACATATAATGACTTTGGCAAATTTTTAACTTAACTTAGTGCCATAGCACACTAAAACTACATACTTTGAGGTCATGTGAAAATGACAAAAAAGAAAGATGCTCATGCTCCTTTCATATGCCATTTATGTCTTTTTTATCATAATGTAAATTAAGAACCTACTACTACCATTCCAATTAAGAAACATTATCTTTCAATAAAGAAAACTTTTATAATTACACTAGGACTAATTCATAGTTAAATATCCACAAAGTATAGCAAGAGATGGACTTTTTCATTACTTACAAACACATATGTGTGCACATTGTACATATACCACATGTTCCTTATCTTTCCCCTTAATCCTACACACACACACACACACACACACACACACACACACACACAAACTATTCCTGTAGCTCCCTGTGGTCTCCAGGATAAAATACAAAATATTCTATTTTGCATTTGAAGCCCTTTGTAATTTAGCCACTTCCTGCATTTCCAATCTTCTTACAAGTCATTTCCTAACACATACTCATTGATCCAGTGATATTGGCCTTGGGGAAGGTGGCTCTCTGTGAGGAATGACAATCTCTGGGAGTCTGTGAGCTTTAATAATATATTTATTTATTTATTGCTTTTTGGAGGGCAATTGGGGTTAAGTGACTTGCCCAAAGTCACATGGCTAGTTTTTGTGTCAAGTGTCTGAGGCCAGATTTGAACTCAAGTCTTCCTGACTCCAGGGCAGGTGCTCTATTCACTGCACCACCTAGCCGCCCCAATAATATATTTATAAAGAAAAAAAATTGAAATGTTTTAGTCTATCAGAGGATATTTGTATAACCAGGGGTTGTAAAGAACATTTGTAGATTTCTCCCTTTCCAGACCTATGCCAGCTATGTATGATTGAAAACTTGGACATTTGGAAAAAGTCAAAACTTGACACTTCTGGTCACTAAATGCTGAAAGGCACTTTGGGGATAAGAAAGCCATCCCCTTGTAGCCACTGAGCAGACAGAGTCAGTGACTCACTGAGCAGAAAGCATCAGTGACTTGGAGGATTTTTAAAAAAAGACTGACTCTATCTCTGGGCTATTTTCTCTACTACCTCCAGGAAGGATCATATAGCTCTCGGGCTTTCAATGAGGGTTAGGAGAGGGCTGGTCCTTTCCACCTTTAACTTCTTTGTCAATAACTCTATATAATAGCTAGAGCAGGGGAATTTAAAAATTTGAGTGTGAGCCTGGGCCCCTGGATGAACTTTCTGCTTTGTGTTTCTTTTCCTAAATAGATAAAGGAACATCAGCCTCAAGAGGGAGCTGTCTAAGTTTGAAGATACTTTAGTCACCAGAGTCTTGTGGGTCTGAGACATATGGGGTTTCTCAGTCAAATGGATGAAATTGAATAGCAGGAAGTGTCTGATGCAGAAAACACAGAAGAGTGGTTCAGCCATGGCCAGAAGACATAAATTCTGAGCAGTCAGTGCTGAGCCAAGATAAAATGTTACAAGCCAAGTTGATATTTGTTGACTTAACTTGAACGATGACTGTTTGGCTCTCTGACAACTGCTCTATGTCCCGATGAGGTTTATATAGCAATCTGATGGGAGAGAAGAGTGGTTGTTGCAGGTATGACTTAGGTTCCTGCATCCACTTTATAGTCTATTGGTTAATGTGTTTAATGTATTCTGTATTTAGCATTTCTTTGGCAAAGGAAATAAACACCTGTCTCATACCTGATTCATATTGTACATTAAGTTTTCTTTTATTCCTCAATACTGATGAGATGCTAAATAGAAGACTAAGCCTAAACCCTAAGAAATTTCCTCCTCAAATTTTAGGGTAGAAAACACAAGGTAAAAACAGTGAAAAAGGGGAACCTTCCCACAATCATTAGAGAGTAGACTCCCCCATGACTGAAGCTAATCATCAAATGAATATATCCATAGCAGATGGGGCCCTTGTTATATAGGGAGAGAGAAAAGTGCCCTAGTCCTCTGGGCGTAGGAGTGATTTTTATTGTTAGATCATAATTAAGAAAATTGTTTGAAAGCAAATGTTGCACCTTCTTCAGGGGGAGATAAAATCATATTTATGGGTTTATAAATAAAACCTCATTGAGATTATTATTTTCTATATTTGAGAAATTACTATGATATTTTCAGTTTATTTGTAAAAACCTTTAGCATGTTCTGAGTTCATTTATGAAGAACATCAAAAGAGCATTGTATACTTTAAATTGAAAGGGGTACATTTTCTCAATATCGTATGTTTTATGGCTAGGGAAGTTTTAGAATAAACAGAAAATCCAAATACTTCCAACAAAAAATGATTTTAGAAAAGTACTTAGGGAACAAATATTTATGGAAATCATAGAATATCCATTTTTCCTATTTTTCTCCTTTCTGTTATAGAATTATATTTTCATAAGAAATAATGCTCACAAATGAAGTTTATTCAAAATTAATAGAAAGTTGTTTAAGATTATATATGATAAATGCTCCAAATTTTGTATTCTGTTACTTTTATTAGGATCACGTATGAAAATATAGTACTTACTCTTTATTAAAATTAATTTCCTTCGATAATGAACTTATCATATTAATCTACTTTATTTTATATATAAAGAAGCAGTATGTCATGGTGAATAAAGATGGTATCAGAGTCAAGAAGATCTAGGTTAAAATCTCTCCTCTAATATAAACTGGATGTGTGATCCTGGGCAAATAATTTAAAATCTTAGTGTTCTAGGTGACTTTAAAAGACTCTAAATTGCAGAGAGAGTTGGTTTCTTCTCTCTGGGAGCTCTTTATTACAATTAAATAAGTGATCTAATTCCTACCTCTTTTTGTGTTTTTAAATGATGAGTTAGATATGCAAGGTATTGTAAAAAAAAAAAAAACCAAACACCACTTACCCATCCAAGGTCTTCTCTTTTTTTTTTATCACTTACTATCAATAATTCAAAATCATATATATCTAAGGATCATACAACAGGGGTTTTGCTTAAAGTAACTAGGGATATTTAGCCAGGAGAACAAAAGATTGATAGAGAAAGGTGATAATTTTCTGTAAGTATTAGAAAGGCTGCTAAACTAAAAGTGAATTTCCCTTGTTTTGTTTGCCCCCAAAGAGCAGAACTAAGAGAAATGCATTGAGGTTTTGCATAAAGGAATTTTGCTTCCTGTAATAAACATTGTCCTAACATTTAGAGCTTTTTAAATGTGGGATAGGCCTCAAGAGCTTAGCACAGTGCTGGGCACACAGTAGGCACTCAATAAATGTTTATTGATTTATGTCAGTAGATAACGGGTGAAGTCAAGTAAAGGTTGGAAAACTATGTCTCAATCTTAGCATAGAAAAGGCTCTTTCAAGTATAACTTGTACTCAGTAGTTGCTGAGGTTTCTTCTTACTATTGAATGTGTGATTCTAGGAAAGCAGATTTTACCGTGTGTGTGTATATGTGTGGGTGTGCATGCACGCGTGAGTGTGTGTATGTGTGTAGTATACTCAGTAAAGCATCTCATGGTCTATGTAAAGTTAGAGGCAGTCTTTTATTATTAGACTATTTCAAGTATGGATATTATTTTTCCAGTTCCCAACTAATTTTATCATAACATAATAGGATAAGAAGACTATTAATAATGATTCTGTTTAAATAGCTTTTCTCAAAAGTTCACTTACTAATTTCTGCCCTTGAGTTTGCTTGAAAAAATCTTAACTTAAGAAAGATTTATATAAACAGCATTTCTCTTGGTATTTTCCTGTAGTATTTATTACCAAATCTATTTTAAAAGATACTTCTTGTTAGGACTTAAAATGCATTTCCATGTACTAAGACAAAATGACAATGGAAAAACCCAAGCAAGAAGCTATTGACTAGAAATTATTTCTATTTCTTTTATTAGAATTACAGTTTTGGACCTGATTACAGGGGACAAAAAAAGAAGCAGTGCTTTTCCCATTCTTGGTTGATGGGGTAGAAATGGGGCAGGGATATGAAACTTCCTGGCTGTGTCTATACTGCATTAAAGCAGTGGGTGAATGAGTTGATTCAGTCAAACAAAGGGTCAAATGGATAGCAAGGTGAGGCAGGAAAAAAATAGTGAAAAAAGCATCAATTCAGTCAAAAGTCAATCTGCTAGTTCCATGTAGATACCTAAATGTGCCTGTGTGAAGATCAAAGATCCACTAAGACTCTTCTGATCTTTGATCTTGAGATGGCTGCAGGAGTTCCAAGCAACACCCTATAGGGCACTGTTTTTCATCACAACTCCACCTCTCCAACCAACTCATATTATCTGCTGAACTGAAAGGGCAGGGATAAATGCAAGGGAAGAGTACAGCAATTATGTGAAAAGCCCAGAGAAATAAAACTGTTGAGATTACTCTAGTGAAAAGGGAAATACTATTTTAGGCACCACATTTCTTTTTCCCTTTCAGTTGCTAATATTCACGGGAGATGGATCTTCCTATCAAACGTAATTTTTAAGGTTCTGGTTGGATGGAATAAAATGTGGAAAGTGATGATTTTATTTTTAAAAATATTTTTTTTTATAATTACATGGGACAACAATTTTCAATGTTTAAAAATTTTTGATTTCCACATTATTTCTCTCTCTCCTTGCTCCCCTACCCCATACTGAGAAGCAAACAATTTCATGTAGGTTATACCTGCGCAGTCATGTAAAACACAATTCCATATTAGTCATATTGTGAAAGAAAACATAGACAAAAATGGCAAAATAAATTAAAAAAGTATATTTTAATTTGCATTCATACTCCATAAATTCTCTGGGTGTTGAGTAGTATTTTTCAACAAAATTCCCTCAGAACCATCTGTGATCTTTGTATTGTTGAGAATAGTTAAGAAATTCACATTTTATCATCTTACAATATTGCTGTTACTGTGTACACTGTTTTCTTGATTTTGTTTATTTCACTAGGTGTCGGTTCATGTAAGATTTTCCGAGTTTTTTTTCAAAATATCCTACTCATCATTTCTTATAGCACAAGAGTATTCCATCACAATCATATACAAAATCTTGTTCAGCCATTCCCTAATTGATGGGCATCCTCTCAATTTCCAATTCTTTGTCACCCCAAAAAAGCTGCTGTAAATATTTTTGTTCATACAGATTCCTTTCCTTTTTAAAAAATATCTTTGGGAGCAAGACCTAGAAGTGGTATTGCTGACTCAAAAACTATACATTTATATAGCCTTTGGACAGAGTTCCAATTTGCTCTTCAGAATGAATGGATTAATTCACAATTCTAATGACAGTGCATTAATAAACCAGTCTTACTACCTTGCATCTATCATTTGTCATTTCCTTTTTCTGTCTATTAACCAATCTGATAGGTGTGAGGTGGTACCTCTGAGTTATTTTAATTTACCTTTCTCTAATCAATAGTGATTTAAAGAATTCTGTCATATGATTATAGATTTTTTTAATTTCTTCATATGAAAACTGTCTATGTATATCTTTTGGCAATTTATCAATCAGGGAATGCCCTGTATTCTTGTAAATTTGATTCATTTCTCTCTCTGTCTCTCTCTCTCTCTCTCTTAGTGTGTGTGTGTGTGTGTGTGTGTGTGTGTGCGTGTGTGTGTGTGAAAGGGACTTTTATCAGAGAAAATTCATGTAGAATTTTATTCAAAGTTTCCTCTTTTCCTTCTAATCTTGGCTTTGTTGCTTTTGTTTGTGCAAAACCTTTTTAAATTAATGTAATCAAAATTACCCATTTTATATCCCATTATGATCTTTATCTTCTGTTGTGTCATAAACTCTTCCCTTATCCATCGATCTGACAGTTAAACTATTCCATGTTCTCTTAGTTTGCTTAAGGTATCACCTTTATATTGAAATCATGAACCCATTTTAACCTTACCTAGTTATATGATGTGAAATATTGGTCTATATCTAACTTTTTCCAAACTTCTTTCCAATTTTCCCAGCAGATTTTGCAAAACAAAACAAACAAGCAAACAGTTCTTTTCCCAAAAGCTAGGATCTTTGTGTTTGTCAAACAATAGATAACTATGGTTATTATCTACTATATGTTGTACACCTAATCTATTACACAGATCCACTACTCTATTTCTCAGTCAGTACCAAACTGATTTATTGATTACCACTTTGTAATACCATTTCAGATCTAGTACAGCTAGATCACCTTTGTGAGTGATGACTTGCTGTGAAATTTCCCCATTCTGAACATCCTATTAGATTCTTACTTCTTCTTTATACTTTGTAACTAAATTCAGTATTCTGGAGTTGTTATTGTACTTGCTTGGTGAACCTCATGTATTATGCACATGCACAAGCAGCTTTCCAGCAGAAGGCTACTGTGAACAGCTTTTAGGATTCTGATTACACAGTATTGTCAGCACTATTTATTCCATAACAAATCAAAGTAAAACATTCATGGAAAATTAAGGTACAGCATTCACAATATTACAACTTTTCACAGAAAATCTCAATATAGTATATTCACATTAAAATCAGAATGGCCACATAGTTTTCACCAAATTGGTCACAATATTTAGAATAAAGAACAATCATCTAGTATTCCTAAGGAGGTTTGCCTCCTTACTCAGTCATTCAGTCCTCTTAAAATACAATAATTAGTCTTCTACTCATGGGGCAACTAAGTTAACTCAATCAGCCACTTATTTAGCAATACATTACTAAGTATCATTAATTACTAAATACAATCATAAGAAACTACACAAACACTCCACCCCTAGGTCACTAGTAAATCACATTATCATCACAGCATTCCATTCCCAAGGAGACATCTTTTCTTCATCTTGATTCGAGGCAAGTTCTCAGCAATCTCTGTTCCTGGGGAGACAAAACTTAACAAAGACAAAACATATATTGCCAGTGTCTTCATCAATTCACTCTCTGCCTGCAGAACAGTCTCAGGACCCTGATACCATCAGCAAGACCCTCTTCCAGGATTTCTGTAGACTTAAAATAAGAAAATCCTTCTTCGGGGCTTCTGTGCCAACTGCAAGTTTCCAGGACCTCTGAAACAACATCACTGTCCTTCACCATCAGATGGATCTGGCAAAACATCAAAACAGACAGATAGAATAATAGCAACACAGCCATGGTTCCTCAGTCCTCCAGCAGTTAAGCTGCCCTAGGACCCAGAAGAAGTCTCAGCTGGCTCCCAGAGTCAAAACCACTTATACCAGGTTTTAAAAATCAAAATCATTTTCTCAAGCCTAGGAGGGCTTTCCTCTTTAGCCTTCCCAGCAGCAGCAACTTCAGCCTTCCTGGCGGCAGCAACTTCAGTCTCCATGATTCTTGTCCAAAGAAAATTCTGACTCAGTTTTCAGTCCAGCAGTAGCAGCCCAGCCTCTAGATGCTGCTGAGGGAAACTCTCTCTTCTCCCCAGCAGAAGAGATTCTGCCACTAGATTCTCATCTCAAGAAATTCTGACTGTGTCTCCCCGGGGCTTTTCTTATAAACATACAACATTAGCTTCCTGTTTCAGCCAACCCTTTCCTGTTATGTCAGTAACAGGAGACAGGAGTTCATACCTTTTGTTTTCCCAAAAGTGGCTTGATCAATTACTAACTGCTAAGTACCTGCTACCTTTGCTTAACTTGAAACAAGGTGCTAAGTACCTGCTTACTTGCCAATACAACAAAAGGGTCTTCAAATTCAAATTAATTACCATTACAGTATGTTATCTAACAAAATTAGAGCCTCATCAGTAATAATTATGGTAATGGATTGGAGATTGTTTTGTGCCAATTAATGAGCATGAGTAAGAAGTTTGTGAGCTTGCTTTACCAATCAATAGTAAAGTGGGACAGGGGTTGGAGGTTGGCTTAGGATTATGATAAAGAAATCTGTGAGCTTCTGAATCTTGCACTCCTTGGACAGTGCCATCTTAGGTGCTCTGGGAGTTCTCTATCTCATGAAAGCACAATAAAAACTCTTCTGCTTTTGCTACAAATTTCTGAGTCTCCGGGAATTATTGGTAAGGGTCTTAACATCCCACACAGCTTTGGGGGCTCTCCAGGGATTAATCCTTTCAGGGGAATGCCCCCCCCCCCATTGGAAAGGTACACCATGCCAGATTTTCTGGCAAATTTCCACCCAGGTCTATTTGGAGTCTTCCCTTGCATAAGGGAAATTCCCAAAGGGAGTACTCAGAGTAGTAAAATAGGGATTTCTTCAGTCCAGTGATGGAAGAAACATCATAGTGGCCTGGCTCAAAGTGAAACTAATGCTGATCATGTAAGTTTGTGTATGTGAACCCAGGTAGGTGAGACCGGGGTAACAGGGCTCCCCTAAACCCACTTAACCAGTTAAAGTCTGTATGGTGGCTCCTCCTAAGGGGACAGAATCCATTACAATAGGGAAGATGAATTCTAAGTCAGGGAAAAAAAAACATTACTGGACATGCTGGCTATTAGTCCCTTGGGATTCAAACTTAGCAATTGGGATGAAGTTCCAAAATATAAAGGGAAGGATGAAAAAAAATGATCAAGTGAAATTGGCTTGAATATTCATTCTGTGTGTTTCTGTGAAAAGTGTGTGTTTATGTTTAACTGGCAGCTTCTGTGTGTTCAAGGACAGCAAGGGCTGTTGTTGAACTTTCTTGGAATATAGCTTTTTCTTTGTCTGCCCCTCCTTCCTCCATCAGGTGGATGGGGGACAGTAAAAGAGAAAGAGAGAAAATATTTTGCTGCTTAGATTAACAGTATAAAAGGTTTGGAAACTTTGTTGGAAAAAAAAGTCCTCTTTCCCTCTCTTTACATTATAAGCTCTGGCCAAATTCTGAGTGAGTAGGGAAAGAAAGATAAGAAAAGGGAGGAGGAATCTTTCCCCTCAGATCAAAGAAAGATGGGCTGACCAGCATTTAACCATTTCCTGTCTCACCCAAAGTTAAAAGTTTTTGCATATCAGAATGTAACTAGAGTGTAACTAAGTAGATTCTGGCACTATTTTAAGTGAAATGTATTACTCTTAATTGATGTTTAAGATAAGTCAAAACATATTATATTGGTTGACACTAAGGAAAATCTTGTTAAGCAATGAGAAACTTTAAATTTTCAAGCTATGTATTAATGTATGTTTATTTGAAGGTTGGTGGACTATACCACATTCATGTAGAGTTCCAGAAAGTAATATTTTTATATCAAAAGATAAAAGAAGAAAGATGCGATAAATTGCTATGAAGGCTAATTTAGACTGGGAAAGTTTAATATCTGTAAATCCTGTAATAACTGGATATTAAGTTAGTTGTAATTCTTTGGAAATTTATTTGTGTTACTCAAAGACACTTATACTAGTTAAGTTTTGATGAATTCAGATTCTGAAGGTTTCAAGATGGATCATTTAGGAGTTTTTCTCTGCCCCTAAGTGAAGAGGGTGTCACAGCACTGGTTGTTGAATGGATCTGGAGTTTTTCTAACTCCTCTCATCCCAGATCAGATTAGGCAGTGCACAGCCACTATCATGGTGAGAGAGAGAGAACGGGGTCTGAGGTACTGTAGATATTCATTGGTAAGGGAAGAGGTAAAGGAATAATCTCTAATTTAAAATACCTGAAGCATACTGAGTGTAGGTTTCTAATGGGAAAAGGTGGAAGCAAAAACAAAAATCTGGAGGATTAGGGGAATTTGGAAGGGAGTAAAACCCAAAGAGCATTAGGATCATGCTGGAATTTATAGATTGGAAATTTTTGTAAGCCTCTTAGACAAGGAGGGGCAGTGAGGAAGAAAAAATATGACTCTTTTGGTATGTAAATTGTTAGGCATTTAATTCCCTATATAGTTTTTAAGGTGCAGGAAAAATAGCATGAAAATGGGATGTGATTTTTATTTCATTTGGAATGTAAAGGAATGTGGTAGTCTGAGTAATGGGTTTTAAAGTTCGGGAAAGAGAAATAAAGGTTTGAGTGAAAATATGAAAGTTAGGAAAAAGATTCTGTTTGGAAATGGATAGGGGTGAACTGTGAAGTCTCCTTGCCCTCCTCCTGGATTGATCTTCTGCTAGTATCATATGTTTTAAGTATGTTGAGAGGGTTTAAGGAAGTTTTTGTTTTAAGTGGAAAGGCTGAAATTGGGTGGTTATTGAATCTGAATTTAAAGATGGACATCAATTATGGTAAAAGATATAGATTACTGTGATTTGTAATTATTACTAGAACCAAGGGAAGAAGTTAGGATATTGGCCCACCATATTTTAAGCTTACTTGATTATAGTAGGTGATGTCAAACTGCTTGTAAACATTCCCAGGAAAAAGGGGAATGTGAATGGGCAACTGAAATATTAAGGAAATAAATAAAAGTGTGGATTATATTTCCTTTTAGAGGGCCAAGGGTATTGAAACTTTGAAATATATAGTTACATGATCAAAAAGTAAATATTAGCATTAAGAATGTGATTAACTGTATGACCTTCAAGAGAGTTTTATGTGCCTTAGTTTACTGTTCAGTAAGGGGATGGTGGTGAAATCGACATCCTTGGGATTTTATGGGACCAACATAATTGTAAAAGTGCTTGTCACAATGCTTGATATAAGACAAATGCTATTTGAGTGGACTATGTAAGCTAAAATTAATTGCTTCATGTTTGTTAACTTTATGTGGAATTTTATTTAGGTGTGAATTTTATGCCAATGGTTATGCAATATGAAAGGATAGATGAATAATTTTCTATGTAAAGTAATTTGGAAACACATTAAACTAAATTAAGGTCACCAGATGGGTAATTAATTGGTTTTGATTTCAACACTAAAATTTGAGTATATGATAACTGTTTATAGTATTGTTATATTTCTGATTTTCTTTTACTGTGCAACTAAGTAAATAATTGTATTTGTGTTATAAGAGAAACAGTTCCTCTTATAGTCTTAATGCTGTTAAATTAAGAATTATATTATCAGAGAAACAGGAAAATGATGAATGGGGCACTCTGACCATGTCTTATAGTATTTTGAAGTATTATAATTTAAGAAATCATAAACTTTCAAGTTTGTGTTTGTTTAAAATGAAATTTCAGATAAGATTGTTTTGCTATCATTTATGAAATTTGTGAAATTGTTAAATAAGCTCTTCAGAGTTATTGCATAAATTGAGTATTTATAAAAGTATGCTTGTAAAAAGTAATTATTGGTAATTATGTGAAGAAAAAAAACATGTGAATCCTCTTGTTAGTTGTGTAAAACCTAAAATTGTTCTTGCATGTGGAAAGGAAAGGTTAGGTGCCCCTGCCCTGGAAATAATCTGTATGGACAAGGTCATCAGACCTGGGAAGGGCACTTGATTTGGTTATGAAGCTCCTAAACAATGAAATTGACTTGCTGAGAAGTAGCAAGTCTACGTACAAAGGACTAAAAAGGATTTCTAACAATTGGCTTTTATACCAGGATAAGTTTAAAATTTGTGAATAAAAAGATGTTAAAAGGAATACCTTATGTCTGCAAGTCCTGGTAAATTTTTATGGTATATTGCAACTCAATGAGAGTAAATTCATGTTAAGGTAAAAGGGTTTTGGGACCATACTGCATGTGGATGCTTTGCCCAATGAGGTCTTTACTTTTCATATTTATGACATATCAATGGAAAGTTAGGCATAAGTCAAATGTATGAAATTTTGCTGTTTTAAGGACATTCTTCCTGAATTTTATGGGAATAATTGGATACATAATTCTCAGTTTGGTAGGTCAGAAATTAACTGCTTTATTTTGTTTACTCTGGGATTCCAATATAGAACTGTTATGTTAGTAATGGAGATCAGAGGGTTGAAAAGATAAATGAAGATTTGGTTAGAAATAGGGATTGCAGTATGAGTTCAGATGAAGCATGATCAGAGAAGGATAGGGAAGCTTAGAAAGTAGATGCAAATCTGTTAGAGCAATAACTTTAATCTTGATGGGAAATTTGATAATTTTTTATGAACAAGAATAAATATAGAAATGAATGCAGGTAATTTAAGGTTTACTTTAAAGATGTTCCTCAACCAATGTGACATTATCAGCATATCTTAAGTTCGCTGTTGGAGCTTGATATTTAAGGTTTGATGAGACTGTTAACTGACTGTTCCTCTGAGTCTAACTCCAGGTATGGATATTAAGAATTTCTGTCCAAGCTATCTGAGCCACTGATCCATGATGGCAGACCCTGTGAGGTACAGGCATGGAATGCAAAGGAAAGGTTAGGAGAGTGCCTGTTCTGCATGAGCTGAGGTAGAATTCTCCTGACTTGATTCCCTGACCCCTGGCAGACTTTAAGCTTGGCTTCATGAAGATTGCAGCTTGGTATACATTTTGCCTGAAATTCACATTCTGAAGTTGGGTAAATATGGTTACCTCATTATACTTTTGTCTCTATTCTTGGTGACAAGTTTCAATAATCAGAAGTTTTAGAAATACAACAAAAAATCTATTAAATACTTGATTCTAGAATATCTTAAGTTACTATAAGATTAAGCTATTAGGTTTGGGATTTAGTATAGTTATTCCTGCATAAGTCAGAGTCCTTTAGTTCTTTGCAATAATATGAGGACAAGTAGATCAAGGGTTTGTGGGAATATCATTCTGTTATTTAGTTAATGTCACATTTGTCTCAGTATTATAGGGGATGCCCAGCAATTGGGGAATGGCTGAACAAGTTATGGTATACGAATGTAATGGAATACTATTGTGCTATAAGAAATGGGAAGGAGATGCACTTCATGATTACCTGGAGAGGCTTATACGGACTGATGCTAAGTGAGAAGAGCAGAACCAGGAAAAATTTGTACACAATCACAGACACATTGTATGTGTGATGACCAACCTTGATAAACTGGACTCTCCTCAACAACGCACAGCTAAAAGATAACTCTACAAGTTTCAGAATGGAAGGAGATATCTACATTCAGAGAAACATCTAGAAAGACTAGAGCTTAAATGGAGAATGAAGCAATACATGCTATTGTTCTTTTT
>CM053590.1:168463337-168509133 GCA_028646515.1 Pseudochirops corinnae | reverse complement strand
ACCATGGGGATGGGGAGGGAGGGGAGAGAATCTGAAACTCAAGGGATTGTGGAACTTAATCTTGTAAACTAAAAGTAAGTAAAAAAAATAAAATAAAATAAAAACAAGTAGTTAATGTTAAAAGGAGAATAGTTTGTGGATTACTTAGTAAATATTTTAATTGTTTTAAAGTGATAGCTTAATGTATATCCCATAGTGAAATATCATCCTCCTGGTAGAGGAATTAATAATGAATTAATGCAAAATATGAGAAACTGGTTTTAATGTGTGAATATGTCAATTTGCCAAGATTCCAATTTTAATTTTGTAAGAAAGATAATGGTTCAGGAGTGGTCATTTAAATTGGTTTCAAGGTTACTTTTGTAGAAAAGATAATAAAAGAAGGCAGAAGAAAAGAAAAAAAAAAGGTTTGGATGCAGTGCTGAGGATGGATAGCTGGAAAGTGACCAGAGGACTTCCATCAGATGGCACACCCCCACAAGACCATGGTGTGAATAGAGACTTTTGGACTATGAAGAGATAATTGTTATTGTTTTATTTTTGAATCTCTGTATCTGCACTCATAAATGAAACACTCCCCCCCCAAATTTTGTTGATGTGATAACCTTATTTAAAATGGAGATGGAAATTAGAAATAGGCAGAGTGGGGAAAATTCAAAAGGCATAAAAAAAGGGGGAATTGTGAGAGATGACTTGCAGTGAAGTTTCCCCATTCTGAGCATCCTATTAGATTCTTATTTCTTTTTTATACTTTGTAACTAAGTTCAGTATTCTGGGTTTGTTACTGGGCTTATTTGGTGAACCTCATGTATTATTCATGTTATCTAACAAAAGTAGAGCCTCATTAGTAATAATTATGGCAATGGATTGAGATTGCTTTGTGCCAATTAATGAGCATTACTAAGAAGATTGTGAGTTTGCCTTACCAACCAATAGAGAGGTGAGATAGGGATTGGAGGTGGGGTTAGGATTTTAAAAAAGAAATCTATGAGCTTCTGCAACTCACACTCCTTGGTCAGTGCCATCTTAGGTGCTTTGGGAGTACCCTTTCTCGAGAAAGCACAATAAAGACTCCTGTACTTTTACTACAATTTTCTGAGTCTCCAGGAATTATTGGTAAGGGTCTTAATGTCCCTCACTTCTTTTTCACATTTTTTTTTCTTATTGATTCCCTTGAAATTCTTGACCATTCATTCTTTCTATGAATTTTGTTATTATTTTTCCTAGATTTATAAAATATTTTTTGTAGTTTATTTGGTATGGTACTGAATAAATAAAGTAATTTAGGTACAATTATGATTTTTATTTTATTGGTTTGGCCTACCCATGAACAATAAATGTTTAACAATTGTTCAGATCTGACTTTGTTTGAGTGAATCATGTTTTGTAATTGTATTCATACCATTCCCAGCTTTGTCTTGGCAAGTAAACTCCTGAGTATTTTATAGAGGTGATAATGAGCATTGTTGCTTCTCCTCTGATCTTATTGGGAAGGCTTTTAGCTAATTCCCATTACTAATATTGCTAACTGATGTGTTTAGATACCTACTACTCATCATTTTTAGGAAAAATGCATTTCTTCCTATGCTTTCAAGTATTTTTAAAAGGAGCAAGTGCTGTATCTTGCCAAAAGCTTTTTCAGCATTTATTGAAATAATCAAATTAATTTTATTGTTTCCATTATTGATAAGGCCAATATTGCTGATAATTTTCCTAAATCAATTCAACAATAGATTCCTGACAAAAATCCCACCTGGTCATTATGTATAATTTCTGTGATGTATAGTTGCAATATTCTTGCTTAAGACTTTTGCATCAATATTCATTAGGGAAATTGGTCCATGGTTTTCTTTCTCTGTTTTCACTCTTCCTGGCTTAGTTATCACTACTATATTTGTGTTGCAAAAGTAATTTGCTAGGACTCCTCTATCTGATTTTACAAACATTTTATATACTATTAGAATTAATTGTTCTTTTAACATTTGGTAAACTTCAATTGTAATTGAATTGTAATTGTAATTGTAAAATTCAATTGTAATTGAATTCCTCTTGTCCTATGATTTTTTTTTATTAAAGTGTTTATTAGTGGATTGTTCAAAGACGGAGTTCTTTTGGATAAATTTTCTTTTATTCTAAACTGTGTAATTCTTTAAAAAAAAATATTGCCATATAATTAAGCAACAGATCTCCTAATAATTTCTTTAATTTCCTCTTCCTTGGCAGTGAATTCATTCTTTTCATTTTTATACTGGTAATTTGGTTTTCTTCCTTCTTCTTAAAATCAAATTTTCCATGGTTTATATATAAAGTTAACTCCTAGTTTTATATATTAGTTGATTGTTGGCATTCTCTTTAATGAAATTAATTATTGTTTCTATGATTTGTTCTTTAACCCATTCACTATTTAAGATTAGATTATTTAATTTCCAATTAATTTTCATCTACTTCTCTGTAGCCCTTTATTTTATGTATTTTTATTACATTAGAATCTGAAAATGATGTATTTAATATTTCAGCCTTTCTGCATTTAATTGTTAGTTTTTATGCCCTCATACATAACCAATTTTTGCGTTAGTGGCATGTATTGCTGAAGAAAAGGCATATTTCTTTCTATTCTCCTTCAATTTTCTCCAAAGGTCTATTTTATCTAACTTTTCTAAAATTCTCATGGCCTCCTTAACTCCTTTCTTCTTTATTTTGAGGTTAGATTTATCTAGTTTAGAAAGGGGAAAGTTGAGATCCCTCACTACTATAGTTTTACTAGATGTTTCCTCCTCCAACTCATTTAACTTTTAGTTTTAAGAATTTGAATAGTATACCAGTTTGTGAATATTTACTGAGTATTGGTATTACTTCATTGTCTATGATACTTTTTAGCAAGATGTAATTTCCTTTTTATCTCTTTTAATTAGATTTATTATTGCTTTTACTTTGTCTCTCATGATGCTACTCATGTTTTTTTTTAATTAACTTTAGCTGAAGCATAATAGATTCTGCTCCAGCCATTTATCTTTATTTTTTGTGTGTCTCTCTGCTTTAAATGTATTTCATGCAAATAATATATTGTAGGATTCTGTTTTTAATCTCTTCTCCCATATGCTTCTGTTATGTGGGTGAGATTATCCCATTCACATGCATAGTTATGATTACTAACTTTATATTTCTCTCCATTCTTTTTCCCCTTACTTTATCCTTTTCTCTATGTCTGTTTTTGCCTCTGTCTCTCAATATTTCTCTGTCTCTGTTTCTCTGTCTCTAATTCTGTCTTTGTCTCTGTCTGTCTGTCTCTGTGTCTGTGTTTCTGTCTCTCTTTGTTTCTGTGTATGTGTGTGTGCCCCTTTAACCTGTTTTTCCTCTAAAATGTTTTGCTTCTGACTACTGCCTGCTACAATCCACCATTCTTTCTATCATTTCCCCCAGTTCTCTGTAGATAAATTTCTATACTCAACTGAGTAAGTATGTTATTCCTTCTTTAATCCAATTTTGATGAGAGTAAGACTCAAGAATTGCTGTTCACTCTTCTGTCTTCCCCTCCACTATAAAAGCTCTTTCAAATATCTTTTCTGTGAGATAATTTACTCTATTCTACCTCTCCCTTCCTCCATCTCCCACTGCATTCTTCTTTCTCATCCCTTATTGTAGTATATCATCCCATCATACTTAACTCACACTCATGTTTTTTTCTCTATGCATAATCTTTTTAACTGCCCTAATAATGATTAAATTCTTAAGAGTTACAACAATGAGTTTCCCATGTTGGAATATAAAAGGTTTAACCTTATTGAACCCATTTTAATTCCTCTTCTCTGTTAACATTTTTATTCTTCTCTTGTAGTTGAAAATCAAATTTTCTCTTTAGGTCATGTCTTTTCATCAGGAATGGTTGAAAATCCTCTCTTTCATTAACTATAAATTTTCTCCCTTGAAAGACTGTATTTGATTTTGTTGCTTCTGTGAGTCTTGGTTTTAATCTTAGCTCATTTGACCTCCAGAATATAATATTCCATGTTCTATAATCCTTAAATTTGATGGAGAAAAGTCAGGGTCTAGCATGGCCATTCCCCAAATCACCTCCAAACAATTAAAAAAAACACCTCAGAAATGAATTTTGAAGTGTCAGAATGAACAGAAGGATCAGGTGAGGGATGGAGTCAAGATAGTGGAGTCAAAGCAGGGACTTGCTTAAGATCTCCCCCCAATACCTCCAAATACTTGTAAAAATGACTCTAAATAAATTATAGAGCAGCAGAATGAACAAAATGATAGAGTGAAACAAATTTCCATCCCAAGACAACCTGGAAAGTTTACAGGAAATGTTTGTTGCACTGGGCTGGGAGGGGAAGCACAAATCAACACTGACTATACCAGCACAGACTGGGCCCTGGCAAACCTGAAGCAAGCTTCAGGGGACTGAATCACTAGCAGTTGTAGAATTTTCCAGACTTCTAAACCTATAAATGCCAAAGAAAACTTAGAAGTAGAGTAGTAAATTTCTGTCAGATGTGGGTGAGAAAGGAGCCTAGTCTGACACCAGCATGGGGGGAGCAGGTGGTGAGAGGAATTGTGGGAGGTGGGAGTGGTAGAAGGTCTGCTGCTTCTAGAACTCTCAGCCCAAAGAAGGAGGGGAAAATGCACACCTGACCATAGGAGGATTACAGGAATTTCTTTGAAGATGCTGAGGCAGGATTCTCTTGCTTTGCCCATGCTTGGTACTAAGCCACAGTCCAGGTTGGTGGTCCTAGGATTAGGAGAAGTGCTGGAATCACAAAGCTTGATGACAGTAAAAAAAGGTATCTTCATTATAGTTCCAAGGAAGAAAAAAAGTGCTTGTGGTCACTGAAAGACCAGAGCATAGGGGAGGAGCAGAATAAACAGTCCTCCTTTGAGCATATCACCTTGGATGAATGTAAATTTATCAGTCCCTAGAAGTATCTCTGAAAGTAGCTGGACAAATGCCCTGAATCTTGGGAAAGTACACCCTCCACACTGGAAGCAGAGTCCTACCTTAACAAAGACTTAAAAGTCCAAGTAATTGGCTGGGGAAATGACCAAATGGTAGGGAATATCAGACTACAGAATCTTAATTTGGTGACAAAGACGATCAAAACATATAACCAGAAGAAGACAACAAAGTCTTACATCCAAAGACTCCAAGAAAAATATGAATTGGTTGCATGCCATGAAAGAACTCAAAATAGATTTTGAAAATCAAATGAAAGAAGTAGAGAAAAAATTGGGAAAAGAAATGAAAGTGATGCAAGAAAATCATGAAAAAATGAGTCAACAGTTTGCTAAAGGAGATCCCAAAAATACTGAAGAAAATAGCACCTTAAAAAATAGAGTAAACCAAATGGCAAAAGAGGTCCAAAAAGGCAATGAAGCGAAGAATGCCTTAAAAAGCAGAATTGGCCAAATGGAAGTGTCCCAAAAACTCATAGAAAAAAAAATCCTTAAAAATTAGAATGGAACAAATGGAAGTTAATTAATTTGAGGAATTTTTTAAAAGGAACCAAAAGAATTTTTTAAAAAATGGAAGATACTGTGAAATATCTCATAGGAAAAACAATTAATGTGGAAAATAGATCCAACAGAGAGCAGAATTTGGGGACTACCTAAAACTATAATTAAAAAAAAAGGGCTTGGACATCTTTCAAGAAATTATCAAGGAAAATTGCCCTGATATTCTAGAACCAGACAGTAAAGTAGAAATTGAAAAAAAAAATCCACCCATCATCTTTATTTTTTAGTTTACATAATTGATTTCCATGAGATTTTGAGGTACAAATTTTCTCCCTATCTTTTCCATACCCACCACCTGAAAATAGCGATCCCTCTGCATACCCCCTCTGCCAATCTGCTCTGTACTATATCCTCCTCCATCACCCTTCTGACTTTCTGGTAGGGCAAGATGGATCTCCCTATCCCAGTGCCTGTATATCTTAATTCTCAGTTGGATATGCCAAACTACAGCCAGGGCAAGGAAGCAGCAGAAGCGGCAGCCCTGCAGCCACCTCCACATGGCTGCTTCAGAACTCCTGGCCTGCAGACTGCAGGGGAGCCAAGTGATTGTTCAGAGGCTAAGTGCTCTTGCATTGTGTGGCTTGCATGCAGATCATGGTCTTGGGTGATAGTCCTGGAGTGCATTTTCAGTGAGCCAAAGCTGGTGGGGGCTGCAGCAGCCTCCCAATAACTCCAGCAGCTGCAAAAAGTCCAGCAATTTGGGACAGAGCTTTCCCCCATGGAAGCAGACTTCCACAGAGCTAAAAACTCAAGTAATTCACTGGCAACATGAGCAGGCAAAGGAAGCAATGTAAGAACAGCAAATGAACTCTAGAATCATTTTTTGGGTACAAAAAGGATCAAAGTATGGACCAGGAGGAAGATAGCACAGTCAGAACTCCCACACCAAAAGCTTCTAAGAAATATGAAGGCTGCCTAAAAGCCGTAGATCAGCTTAAGAAGGATTTTGAAAACCAAGTAAGAGAAGTGGAGGAAAAATTGGAAGGAGAAATGAGAATGATGCAAGAAAATCATGAAAAGAAAGTCAACAACCTGACTGAAGAAAATAACATCTTCAAAAATAGATTAACTCAAATGGCAAAAGAGGCCCAAAAAGCCAATGAGGAGAAGAATGCCTTAAAAAGTCAAATTTGCCAGATGGGAAAAGAATCTCAAAAGCTCAATGAGGAGAATAATTCCTTCAGAATTAGAGTGGAGCAAATGGAAGCAAATGACTTTATGAGAAATCAAGGTATTATTAAACAGATCCAAACAAATGAAAAAAAAGAAGACAATGGAAAATATCTCCTTGTAAAAACCAATGACCTGGAAAATAGATCCGGGAGAGAAAATTTAAAAATAATTGGACTACCTGAAAGCTATGATCAAAAAAAGAACTTAGAAAGCATCCTTCAAGAAATTCTCAAGGAAAATTGCCCAGATATTTTAGAACCAGAGGGTCAACCTTACTCTCATTGAATTTGGCTTAGGGAAGTAATGACATAAACTCTAAACTGCGTATCTTGCCACACAGGAGAGTAGGGGGGATGAAGATGAGAGGTGGCATGATGGAGGGAAGGGCAGGGTGATGAGGAGGGTTTCTGGAAGTACACACTTTTGTAATTGTTCAAGGAGAGGGTAGAGAATAGAACAAGGAGGGGCGGGATAGGAAGGAGGGACATATAATCAGTGTCTTACAATATGTCCACTGTGGAGATTTTCTGCGTAATTACAAATGTACAGCCTGTATTGAATTGCTTGTCCTTCCAGTAGGGGTGGGAGATAAGGGAGAAAGGGAAAGAATCTAGAATTTAAAGTTTTATAATCAAATGTTAAAAATATATATGTATGTATATTTTATTGTTATTATTATTAACTGCATCCAACTGGGAATTAAGATATACAGGCAGTGGGATAGGGAGACCCATCCTGCCCTACAGGAAATTCAGAGGGGTGACGGGGGAGGGCAAAGGAGAGAGCAGATTGGAAGAGGTGCTATACAGTGGGATCACTGTTTTGGCGTGGTGGGTAGGGGAAAGATGGGGAGAAAATTTGTAACTGAAAACCTTGTGGCAATGAGTGATGTAAACAAGAAAATAAATAAATTAATTAAAAAAAAAATAAAAATGCTTAGATCACTCCAAAAAGCAAGAAAGTGGTGGTGGGGAGTTGGGAATGATATCTCACTCAAAAGATACATTTACTTAAGGAAATACTAGCCAGTATTTAGTTCAATGAGTTGGATAGTAATCCATGAAAGGAATATGATTTATTTATCCATTCTCTCTCTCTCTCTCTCTCTCTCTCTCTCTCTCTCTCTGTCTTTCTCTGCATGTGTCTGTATATGAATGTCTATTTTTTTTCCTTTCTAAGTTTCAGTGTAATAATAGAAACTTGAATTGAATTGTATTGTAAAATTCTAAATGAATAGCAAACAGCCTCAGAAAGTAAATTAAAAATGATCTGACTGGCTAAAGAGAAAGAACATGTAATGGCAACACTCAGTGTGAAAGCAAAATGATTTTCTCCCATACTAATTTTGAAACATGGGTCCCACATATGAAGCGTCAAGGTGACAGAATAAGCCCAAGGAAGTAAATGGCCCCTTAGATGACTGCAGTACTACACGTGGTTGATGAAAACATTAAAAGCATATGAAATGATACTGGAAAATGGCAAAGCACCTGAGCTCCACACTGAGACAGGATTCTTAAGCAGTAAAATAAATACAGATCTCACTTTATGGGGTAGTTTTGACAGTCTATGTTATAAGTTCTATCAAAGACAGTCTATGGGGGAAGCTGTCAACTTCCAGAAGGTCACTGAGTTAAACTGTCCACCATGCTGAGTTGGCACAGTGGCATTTATCATAGCACATCACATAGGGTTATCCCTATGGCAAGCAGAGGCTTCTCAGGCGTGAGAAGAAACCTGGCATTCTGTATTTCCTGCAGGTTCTTGCTTTTGGAAGCCAGGAAGGGCATCTGTAGAAGTTGGCTAGCTACATGGGCAAACCATGAGAAATGCCAAAGAGAGTAATTTATGTCCCCATTCCCAGCTTGAAAAGGAACAACACCCAAATTTTTATGATGAAAGGTCAGGACAATAAAACACTGGCTTTTTATGCTTTTCTGAAAAACTAACGAAAACAACAAAATTGACAATAATTTACGAATTCTTCTGTTCTATTTAAATAATATAAGAACTAAATTGGTAAAACTAAGTAAGTACAACAGATACTTTTCCTTGAAACCATACCAATTATATCCCTGAACTGATTTCTCATGAATGAAATATAAATTGTGTCACTTTTCAAAAATCCATGTCTTTTTACCTAAGGAATCAAAAGATCATATATGAAGCTGGAAGGCATGTTAGGGGGTAGGGAGTACAGCTTCAATATCTCAGTCAGTGTCACACAGGAATTTCTGAAGACACAGATTAGAACTTAGGTCTTTTGACTCCAGAGTCATTGTTTTTTTTTTATTTTATTTTTTTTCCTGTATTTCATTGTGGAAATGAAGTAGAGAGATAATTATAAAACTTTGATGTGATATTAAGTGGCTTTTTTCTGCATATATTACTTATAATATTATTCTTAAAGTAGGGACCTCAGGTTTAGGGATAAGAATCATACATAGAATTACTGATAGAACAGTAAGATCATTAGACAGATCATCTAATCTATAACATTTTAATGTGATAGATTATTTGTTTTATATGAGAGAGATACATAGACAGAGATAGAGAAGAGGTGAAGTATTTTTGAATAAATAAAATTTACTTTCTTTGAAATCTTTTTATATTTTCTTTATGTTTAAAAGCAATCAATCACACATACCAAGAGTTATGAACCCTTGATGTAGTGTTACCATCTCATTTCACAGATGAGGAAAATGAGACTTAGAAGGCTTGCCATGGGCAAATATCGGAAGGTAGGGAAAATAGAGAGACAGTTTTTGAGTTTCTTCATCTTGCCCGCCTTTTGATCCAGAGCAAGTTTAATTGATGAAAATGTATAGCAAGCTACAAGTAATGAAGGAAAAATCAATGTTGAATTTTTCTTGCTTTTTCATGAAACTATTGTACAACTAAAGTAGCATCAATTATTTACACCTACTTTGGAAGCAGCTGCCTTATTTTGACAATTGTTCCATTACCTCAAGAATCACACATTAAGGTTTGTCATTTGAATGGTGCATATTTTCATTTATTATTCTATATTTGTTGCCTCTGAGCACATTTACAAGAGTAATAGAAAAAGGCAGGCCCTGCCATTATGGTTTACTGACTAATAGACAACAGAACACATGTATAATCACACACATGAATGCATTTAATTCTTATGTGAGTGATTTTTCTCTGATAGGATGATAGAAAAAATGTAAATATTATGATGCCCAAGACTGTAATCACTTTTTTCCAAGTTCACTAGTCCTCAGAATGCCTCTTTTATAGCCAGATACAATTTATAATTGATGTTTGTTTGGCTGGTTTTAATTGATATTACTAGCATGTTCAATACATTTTACTTTTGACACCCTATCTCAAACTGGGGCTCTTTAATTAAAACCTTGAGAGGCAGTATTGTAGAGTGGATAGTAAACCACTCTTGGAGTCAGAAAAACCTTAGATTAAAGACCTGCCTCTGACACATATTAGTCATGTGATTATAGTTAAGTCAGTTAACCTTTAAGTATCTTAGAGAATTACATTGAAAGATTGTTAATTGAAGACTTCATTGATAAATGGACTTTACATAGTGGACATTAAAAAAAAAGTATTACCTTGCTTAGAAATGGCATGAAGGAAAATATAGTGGAGGTAAAAACAACAAGATTTGGCAAGTGACTAGAGATGTGGAGTTAGAAAGAGTGAAGAGGAGAAGATAAAGCCAAACTCGTGAAACTGAATGACTGAAAAAAAAATGCTGCCCTTAACAGAAATAGGAACATTTAGAAGATGGTAGGGATAGGGGAAAAAATATGATGAGTTTGGTTTTAGACACGATAAGCATGAGACACCTATGGAACATCCAGTTTGAATGTTCAATAGGCAGTTTGATTTGTGGGACTGAACCTTAGGAAATATTGGGACTGATTATACAAATATGGGAACATTCTTCATAGAAGTGATAACTGAAAGCATGGTAGCTGATGATGTCACCAAAAAAGCATGAAGAGAGAATAGAAGGTCTAAGATTGGTTGTTGTCCTGTGTTATCAGAGGCTGCATTAAGTGCACTATCATCTATGAACAAAATGTTATAAACCAACTATCCATCCACTTAAGTCTTGGCTTGTAGCCTTTTCAAGGCATCTGACAACATTGCTGAAAACACACATGGGAGTAAATGTCTGGGAAAAAAACTCAAAGCATGGGAATAAAGATGAGTTAATATCTCACTCCATTGGTGACTGGGGAAGTTTGAGAGCATTATTCATTACCCAGAACATGTGCACGCATGTCATGATGAAACTAATGTACAAAACTGATCAAATTCTCTGGACAAATTGTTCCATAATTTTCCGCAAGCCCTCACAACTGATAGTATCAAAGGCCTAGGTCACAGGGCCTAGGTTGTAAAGTCTGAAAAGAATCAAGATAAATTTGAGTCAGAAATACCATGGAGGAGAGAATATTTTGGAGGAAGAGGATAGATGAAAGAGAGAGACAGAGAGAAAGAGGGAGAGATAGAGAGACAGGCATCATGTGCTTACCATTTGCCATGCAGTCTCCTAAACTCTTGGGATATAAGTATAAATAAGATATTTCTCTCCCTCAAGAAGTTTAAATTTTAATGGGGAAAGGAAAACACATAAAAGGAAGCTGGAAACAGGGGTGAAATAGGCTGTATGGGGTATCAGCATAGTGCAGAGATGACCAAAATATGACAAGGAGTCATGATTACAGGCAAGATAGAATGAAAACCCACCTATTAAGATTCCAGATGGTTCTCAAGGTTAGAACTCCATATTATTGTGAGAAAGACATAGGCATGAGGATCAGAGAACAAGTGGCATTGTGCAGAAATATCTAAGAAGAGGAAAAGGTAGTCAAATTTTGCAGAATGGTTAAGGAAGATGAGGACTGAGAAGGTCATGAGATATGGCAATTAAGGGATCATTTATGTAACATGTTTTAGAGTTGACCCAAGTGTATCCTATTACCCTGCTTTTAAAAACTATTTAATGAAACTTGTTCCAGGTTTTAAAGTAATCAAAAGACATATTCTGAAATTTCCTTATAAACCATTAAAAATCACACCTATTTTCAATTAGATTTGATTCCATCCTTTGATAATATAATTAAAGAAACTTTTTTTCCCACAAGTTTTCATTAATCTCTCTATCAAATTACCCAATGCCCTATGTTTGTGGTTTTGTTATATTTTGAAGATCCCCTCAGAATTTGATTATCATCATGGGTCACAGCCTTTTAATAAGACAGAGGCCCTGGGTCTTGTTTTCTTATTTCAATGATCTTAAAAGAAGAAAGGAGAGAAAGGGTGAAGGGAAAATATTAGGGAGAAGGTAAGGAAAGGGGGAATTAGATAACATAATTGGGTTACATAAAAAGAAGACTTTACAAAAAAAGTATAAAGGACTGAATGCAGCAGGTAACACTTAAACCAAATGGACAAAAGGAAAGAAGACCACACACACAGAGTTTGGTGAAGAATTACATTTCACTCAAAAGAATAAAGGGTAGAAAGGAGAGGAAAGAAGGGAGAAAAAGAGAGAGGACAGTTTAGGGGGAGGGGATATTACTAAGCAAAACAAATTCCACAGATTGTAGATTGCAAAGAAGGATCTATGTGGATAAGAAGAAGAAGAAGAACCTGTGACTGGGCTCTTGGCAAGGAAAAGAGAAGAAATATAGGGGAAAAGAAACAAATTGCATTAAAATTAGAACACTGGGGTTAACCTTACTTATTGCTTGCTAATTTTTCTTTTTTGTTTTTTAGAAAGGGTCAGGAAATAAAGAGGAGGAAAGTAGAAGATAATAGAATTGAGGGAAATCCATAATTTTTTATCATAACTATGGATGTGAAAATATCAAGTCACTCATAAAATGGAAGCGAATATCATAATTGAGTAGAAAAGATAACCCAGTGAAAAATAAAGGGCAAAATGGGTGCTTATTGTGATTCAAATAAGGTAAACTATGCTGAGTTCTCAATTATGGTCTTAGATGAATAAGTAACAACAACAACAAAGAAAGACGTAACTAAAAGAAAATCTAGGGAATCTGCTTTTTTTTTTTTCTAATGGGTACTATTGAAAATAAGTTACTATGAATTGTAAACATGTATGTTTCAATTGGTATAACAACTAACCAAAGGAAAATTCGAATGAGTAACAGGGAGATGCAGATAGCAAAACTATAATAGTTGTTATAGATGTGTATGTGTGGGGTCAATGTATTCCTTTCAGACTTAGATACATCTAACAAAGGAAGAAGATAAAGAATTAGTTTAGAAAAAGTTATATATTATATTGAATAAGAATACAAAGTAACACATGTTTTTTAACGACTCATGGAACCTTTATAAAAATTGACAATGCATGGTCTATTACTAAACATCTATTATGTACCCACTATGTGCCAGGAAGTGTGTTAAGTGTTAGGGTTACAAAAAAGAGGCAAAAGACAGTCCTTTCCCTGAAGAAGCTCACGATCAATCAAAGGGACAACATGGGAATAAGCATATGGTCATATCTCACTCCACTGGTGACTGGCAAAGTTTGAGAGCATTATTCATTATCCAGAAACAAATATTTACAAACTATACACAAGATAATTGGAAAGAGGGAAAAAATTAGAATTTAGAGAGGTTGAGGAAAACATGTAGAATATAAGATTTTAATTGGAAATAAAAGGAAGCCAGGGAGGTGAGTAGTCAAAGTTGGAAGGAAGATAATTCCAGGCATGAAGGTTAGTTGGAGAAAGTACCTTGAGCTGAGAGATAGAGTGTCCTATTCATAGATCAATAAGGAATCCAACTTCATTGGATCAAACGGCACATATTGGGCATAACATGTATCACTAGAAAGGCAGGAGGGGGCTTGGTTATAAAGGACCTTGAATTACAAACAGAGGTCTTTTCATTTTCTCCTGGAGTTAATAGAAAACCAATGTAACTTATTGAGAAGGGGTAGGGGTGACATAATCAGACCTACACTTTAGGAAAATCACTTTCTCATTTTAAAATCACTTTAGAATGAATAGAAAGAAAATATTGTATGTATTAGAGATGGCATTTTTGAGCACTTTAGCTACAAAGGGCAGAAATGATATAAGATGAAGGTAGGGGTGGATGGATCAATTGACAGTTTTGTTTTGTTTTTTTTCTTCCCACAGTAGGAGACATAGGCACGTTGTTAGGCAGCTGGAAATGAACTAGTAGTCAGGGAGAAATTGAAATTGAAAATAAGTGATAAAATGGGAATAAAAGAAGTGATATATTGAAGAAGATGGGATGGATGGGGACTGTTGAATATATAGAAGTATTAGCCTTGGCAAGGACTAAACATGTACCTCTTTATTTGGTGAGATGCGTGAAAAAGGAGAAAATGGTGGAAGGTGCCTGAGTGATAATAGAAGAGGGAGAAAAGAGAAATTTCAAGGTGAATGGCATCAATTTTTTTCTGTAAAATATGAGGTAAATTTCTTAGTTAAGGGAGCTGGTGGTGGGAAGCCATGGAATGTTTGAGGAGGGGTGAAAAGGCATTGAACAGTCACTTTGGATAGTGCAATAGTGAGTGGATAAATGGGGTATAGTAGGATTGCCTAAGGGCAGAGAGGACCCAGATAAAGTTATGCAACGTTAATCTGTTGCGGCCCCAGCCAGAATTCTGTTATGATTTTCTTCACTTTTATTCAGAAACATATGTGTAGGAGCCATAGTGACAATGATGAGAGTGATCTAAGGCTGAGGCTTGGTTTGGAATAATAGGTGATATGATAAAGGGGATAAGGATGCAAGAGAGGAGGATAGTAGAGAATCAAATTGGTTCACCAAGAAGTCAAGACTGGAAGGAGAGAGTGCCTAGTGGAGAGGAGATAATCTGGGAGGGATCTGAGGAATCAAGGGATCACAGTGCAAATGAAGAGTAGGTCTATCTAATAGAAGGCAGAAGAGAGAAAAAAAATAGATTTTGGTCAGATAAGGGGATTTGAAAATTATGCAACATGAAGGTATTATGTAGGTGAGTAATGACAAGATTAAGGGTATGACCATCTTTGGGTGTGGAGTAGTAGATCATGAGCTGAGGAACTAAATAGTTGGGATGTTTGAAGTGGAGTCAATATATATGTCCCCGATTTGAAGTCCCCTAGTATGAAGGCAGCAGCTGGAGAGAAAAGAAAAAATTTAAGCCAGGTATTGAGCTCATTGAAGAAGGAAGGGGAATGATCTGGGAGTCTGCAGACAACAACTGCCAGGATTTTGAGTAAGTGGCAGATATGAATAGTATGAACCTCAAAGGAAAAGGGGTCACTTTGTAAGGAAGATATGGGGAAAACCTGGAATGACAATGGGAAGTGATGAGTATTCCACCTTGACAAGCAAGCTGAAAAGAATGAATGAAGTTGTAGCCAATACGGGAAAGGATAGGCATAAAGTCTATGTCATTGGAGGTAGATTAAAAAATTGATAAAATTTGCCTCTGGGATTAAATCCAGTTGCTGCCTTTTTTGTATGGCCCTAGAGCTAAGAAAGATATTTTAAAAATAATTTTAAGTGTAATTTAATATTTTGATAATAATTTAAGAATTATTTAATATTAATTAATATAATGCATTAGTTAATATTAATGACAAATTAATAATTTTAAAATTAAATTTGAAATAAAAATTAAAACTTTGTAAGATGAGGAAATATTGAGGGAATGAACAAAGCAAAAGAGGAAACAGAATTGTGGTTGTTTTTTTTTTTTTTTTACAAATGATAGTTTACTTAAATAACTTCCAGTAATTTAATTCAAAATTAATTGAAATAATTGATAACTACAGGAAAATTGTAGGAACTAAAATAAACCCTCACAAATATGTCAACATTTTTTGTGTATTACAAATAAAATCCAAGAGAGAGACAGAAAGAAAAATAACACTTAACATAACTACAGGATTTATAAAATACTTGGGAGTCTATCTGCCCAGATACAGAGAGTAATTATGGCTACCGCTATGAAACATTCTACACAAATAAAGGTAGATATTAATAATGGGAAAATACTGACTGCTCATAGTTATGGTCAAGTCAGTAGAATAAAAATGACAAAGCTACCAAAATTAATTTACTGATTCATAGTAATCAAACTACCAAATGGATTATTCTATGGAATTAAAATAATAAACCCATGGAATTCACCTGGAGAAGGAAAAAAAAATGGTCACAAATCCCAATGGAAAAAAAAATACCCTCCCTCAAAAGAAAAAGTAGGGGCAATTAAGTGTAATAATGGATAGAAAGGGAGATCTGGAGTCAGGAAGACTCATCTTTCTGAATTTGAATTTGGCTTCAGACACTTACTAGCTGTGTTACCTTAGGCAAGTCACTTAACTCTTTTTGCCTCAGTTTCCTCATCTGTAAAATGAGCTTGGAGAAGGAAATGACAATGTACTTCAGTATCTTTGCCAAGAAAAGTCCAAATTGGGTCTTGATGAGTCAGACACAACTGAAAATATTTGATCGATAACAAAAAAAAAATTAAAACAAAAGAGACTAGCAGTACCATATCTCACATTATAGTACAAAACTGACATCATCAAAACAATTTGTTACTGATTAGAAAATAGAGAGGTGGATCATTGGAACCGTGTGTGTGTGTGTGTGTGTGTGTGTGTGTGTGTGTGTGTGTGTGTGTATCTACACATAGAAGAAACAAGTAGTTACTGGGGGAAGAATTCATTTTTCAACAGCAACTGCTAGGTAAATTAGGAAGCAGTCTGGCAGAAACTAAATATCACAATGGACACTAAAAGATGCCCCAAATAGGCATGTGATTTTCACTTAAAGAATGATTTAGGGGGAGGAGTCAATATGGTTGAGTAAAAGCAGAGACTTATTTGAGCTCTCCTCCAAACCCCTTAAAATACCTGCAAAAATGACTCTAAACAAATTCTAGAACAGCAGAACCCATAAAATGACAGAGTGAAACAAATTTCCAGTTCAAGACAACCCTAGAAGGTCTATAGGAAAGGTCTATGGCACCAGACTGGAGAGGAGTGCAAAATATGCCAGCAGAGAGCAGGACACAGAAAACCTGGAGCAGGCTTCAGGGCATTAACTAACTGGCAGCTTTGGCAGTATCCAGACTTCTCCACACACAAAAACAAAAGACAACTTAGAATGTCAGTAGAAAAGGTCTGTTGAATCTGAGTGAGAGAGGAGAGAAGTCTGGCTCCTATTTTGAATTTCTTTCCTTCCCAATAAGGTGAGTGGGGAGGGAGGAAGGCAGAGATTTTGGAACTCAAAGTTTTAAAAATGATTGATAAAAATTGTTTTTACTTTGAATCCATCTTGCCCTACAGGAAAATTGATGAGGATAAGTGAAGGGGGAAGAGTAATAGAAGGGAAGGCAGATTCATTCAGGGAAGGGGTTATCTAAATGCATGCTGTCTTCAGTGGGGGGAGGGGAGAGATGAGGAGAAAATTTGGAACTCAAAATCTTGTGGAAGTGAATGTTGAAAACTAAAAATAAAGAAATTAATTAAGAGAAGACTAAATAAAAGAATGACAATATATGAATTAGGGAAATAAGGATGAAATTACTTTTTATTTCTATGAATAGAGAGAAAATTTATGACTAAACAAGTGATAGAGTATTACAGAAGTTAAACTAGACAATTGGTATTGTATAATTTCTAAATGGTTTTTGTTTTTTTTGGTTTTTTTTGCAGAAATCAAACCAGTTCAGGTAAATATAGAGGAGAGAGAGGAAGAGAAAGAGAGAGAGACAGAAACAGAGACAGAGAGAGAGACAGAGAGACAGAGACAGAGAGAGACAGAGACAGAGACAGAGACAGAGAGAATATTTGAATATTAATTCAAATCAATAATAAGAGACATTCCTAGTTTAATAAATAGTCAAAGGATACAAATAGGCAGGTTTTAGAAGAAATTCATCTACCATTAGTAATAAAAAATATTCCAAATCAATAACAATTAAACAAATACATTTAAAGAAACTCTGAGGTTGCACTTACATCCATCAAATTGACATGGTTCACAGTGGTCTGATAAGGTTTCCTTTTGTTCACGTTAGTACCCTGTCTCATGAATTTTCAAGTCAAACAATCAAAAGTCAATCAACAAACATCTATCATCAACTACTTTCTGGTCGTTCATTCTAAGAATCAGTGACAAAGGAAAAGTCACACATAACTTGACCTTATTCCAGTCCTAATCTCTCTCCCAAACTCTACTCTGGCATTATTAACTGACTGCTATATATCTCTTTTACAAACTGAACACATTAAATATAGAACTCATTACTTTCTAAACCTGGCTCTCCTTGAAAACTTCCTATTTTGGTTAAGAGCCTTTCTTCTTAACTGCCTATGAAAGCTGAGGGACAAGTTGATTCTCTTATCTTTTGCACTGTCCATTTCCGTTCAGTTGTCAAGTTTCGTTGGTCCTGTTTTGTTAACCACAACATCTCCATTCCTTTTAATCAGAAAAATGTCCTAATTTAGCTACTAATTATTTCTCATCAAGACTATTTTAATAGTCTCCAATTTAGGCTGATTCTAGTCCCTCTCCCTCTCCTCTGTCCATGCTGCCTTCAGTTTCTAATTTTTTTTTCTTAGGATACAATTCAACCTATGTCATTCTCCTCAAATGTTTTAGTGATACTCTACTGCTCATAATTCTGTAAAAAAGGGATTGGAGAATTTATTAACATGTCTTCATTTTTAATTCAAAAGGACAAGCATTCCCTTTCATTCCTGAGAAATATTTGGGGCTAACACATTCTTTGAGCTGGAAGGAAAATTTGATTCACTTCCAGAAGGTCTTTAAGGGGCACATTTTTTTTTCTTTTATTGATGAGGCAGTTTGGGTTAAGTGACTTTCCCAGGATCATATAGCTACTAAGTGTCAAGCATCTGAGGCTTGATTTAAACTCCTAATTCCAGGGCCAGTACTCTGTCCACTGCACCACCTAGATGCACTCGGGATATACATTTTGAAAGAAACAACAGTCTGAAGTTGGAGTGGGGCCTGAGTGAATTAAGCAGCAGTAGGAGCAGTGGGAAGACAGCATCTGGGACTCAATGAGCAGAGCCAAAAAGAATTGGCGTCTCAGGAGCAAGAAACAAAGGGAAACAGATGAGAAAATCAAAGTAGAAGGTTAAAAACAGGGTGAACTTTGCCAGAGATGGAGGATATTAAGGAAGGCCCTCTAATCTCCTTCAGGCATCTCAGAGCAGAAAATTTGTGTGGAAGTTAGCCAACAGATCTACCTTTTTCAGGTTTAAAGGAAGTTCCCCCAGAAAAGTCTTTTCTCTTCCCTCTAACTGGGTGGTAACATACCTTGTAATATATGCTGGATACTTATTTTACCACACATTTCATAAAACTAAGGGTGTGTTGTTAAATATTTAACAATCTACTCTCTGAGAGAAAACTTTAAAGAGTGTACAAGATACTTTTTTCAACTTTAAACTGCATTATTAATATTCTCTTCATCACTTTCTTAATTTTAAAATAATCAGCAAAACAGTAAATCAATTCCCTATTTTGTAGTATTTGTTAATCTTCAAGGTATGAATGCTGGCTCAGACACAAGCCTTCCTATAGCCTTATTTTTGATCCAAACATAAAGACATTCCCACCTCTCAAAATCATTAACCTCTTTTCAAGCTCGGCTCGGAAGCTACCTCCTCTGTGAAGCCTTCCTTGATCTCACCAGTTATTTGTCTTCAAAAAGATCTGGGTATAAAACCTTTCTCTATTAATTCCACCCTTGTAACCATAAGAAAGTTACTTGACCTCTCATTACTACAAAAAGTCTAAGTTAGGGATGAATTGTTGGCATTCATAAATGGGGGAATTTCTAAATGCAAAGCCCCTACACTGGTTAAAACACAGATTTCCACTAAATACAACATGAAAAACACATATGAAAATGCACGAGTTTATCCCTCAAGGGCAGAGACAATTTCTTTGCTGTCTTTGTATGAATAGTCTAGCAAAGGGCCCTGGGCCTATAGTTTGATGAATATTTGCTGAACAGAATAAAAACAAATTTCATAAATGAGTGTCTCAGGGCATGTTCCCCATATATAGCATGGAAGCTTTATTGTGATGTTTTAAGGGAGAGAGACGAGACATTGCTAGCCTCCTCTCTTGTGACTCTTTTCTAAGGGGGACTTTAATTCCTGCCAGGAGGGGAAGTAGGAAATTGGGGCAGGAAACTTGGCCACTTTGATCTCTTCAAAGAGAACTTTCTCTCTTATCTCAACATTACCTCATCTGATTCCAAGGATTTAATTATCACCATTATACAGATATACAGAGTTCCAGTTTCTTCTCTGAACTCCAGTCCCATGTTAATAACTAGCTAATATACACTTCAAATTGGGTGTTCTAGAGTTAGAATGTCCAAAACTAAATGCCTTAAGTTTTCCCTAAATCCCACATCTCTTATAAACTTCCACATTTCCATAAAAGTCACAAATATACTTCCAATTTCCCCTATTTATAATCTCAATTTTATCCTTGACTTCTTAATTTCATTCACTCTGCTCATTCACATAGTAGTTGTATATTGCTCTTTAATGCTTAGCAAAATCTCCCACATCTCATCCTTTATCTCATTAATCAAAAAGCCACTACTTAATTCAAACCCTAGTCATTTCTCACTCAAACCACTGTAATGACCTCTCAATCAGTTTCCTTGTTTTCCCTTGTTTCACCTTTATCCTTAACTCCAGTTTATCCTCCAGAGATGTAGCTGGTAAAATGATTTTTTTTTAAATGACACACAACTCTGATTATGCCATTATTATGTCCTATTCAATAGATGCAAGTGGATCCCAGTTGCAGCATAAAATGTAAACTCTTTTATTCAGTTTTTGAAGTCATTCATAACCTTGTCCCAAAACATTTTAATAGAGTCTTTTTACATTGTTCTCCTTCCCATATTATGTGTTCTAATAAAGCTGACTCTCTCTATTCCTCATACAGGGCACTCCTTCTCCCATGTCCATGGTTTTGCACTGGTATTTCCTCATTTCTTAAATACATTCCTTTCTCTCCTCATAGAATTCTGTTTATGAAGATGTAGATGGTGTGCTACCTCTTACAAAATGGCTTACTTATCCTCCAATGGATCCACTGAAAGTATTTTGGGTGGAGAAGAAAGGATATTTTCAACTTCAGAGCCTATCATAGTGCCTGATACATATTAGTTGTTTTATAAATGCTTTTTAAATGATTGATAATACAACAAAATCAATGATAATGATAATTATATACCATAAAACATATATTTAAATTGGTGAGGGAAATCTAAGTTCTGTTTGGTGGAGTATCCAATTCAAGTTTTGTGAATTTTCTAATTTAAATTCAGATTTTTCTCCCTAATTTTAAAATCAGTGTTTAGCTTATTTAAGGTCTGGGTCCCAAATGCTAAATAATAATTTTTTTCAGAGATTTTGAAGGAATAATTTAGAGTGGCATATTCAAATCAGTTCTCCTGTTCATTTCATGGTCAATGCATTTTGCCTGGAGGTTTATATCTTTCAAAGTCTAGTGAGACCACACATTTCTGGAGTGCCCTGGAAAATAGATGTAATTTTTTGTACTTTGAAGGTGGCTAATTGTTCTATACAGAATTGACAGACAAATGAGGTTATAAATAATGTTATCACTTTAAACACTTCAGATTTTATTTACATGAGCTCAATATGACCAATTATGTAATAATAATAATAGTATCTCTTTATCTCCATCTATTCATTTATCTATCTGTTACATAAAATAAGGACATTGTGGTTCGGTGGAAAGAAGACCCACTTTAGTGTCTGAAAGACCTGGCACCAAGTGCTATCTCTGACACCAGTGATGTGACCATGACCAAGTCAATTAACCTCTCAATGCCCCAGGCAACTCTGCAAGATTATAAATTATAAAGTTGCTGATCTGCATTGGATAAATTCCACTAAGACCTTCCCTCTCTGCCCAAAGTGACTAAAATAGTCAGCTTTGAATATTTCTCTCCCATGCACTCTATCTCAGGCATTCGATCTCAGGCATTCGATACTCTGACAAATTATTAAATAAAATACATTGGTTATGTTTTATTGGCTTGTCTTGATTTTTATTTAGCATAATTACTCTGAATGTGAATTATATAGATAATGCCCTATAGGAGAAGGGATTTGTAGGAGATTTTTTAAAGAAAGACAGAGTAAACAAAGGACTCACTTTTAGCTCTAGTGGCAATTGCCATCTGAACCTTCTCAGCAGAAACATCAACACCTGTCCAACCGTGGGGTCACCCACCTTGAACTTGTAAGGTGAGTTGAATCTCCTTATCTGTAATACTTGCCTGGAGATCTTTGTGACATCCTCTAAGTTAAATAGCCAGGAGTGATCTATATTGAGTTAGTGATACTAATAGGTTCCTCTGTATGACACAATTTCACAGGATCTCCCCTCTGGGCCTCCTTATACTAGACACATGATCTCATCTGCATTGGATAAAGTCTTTTTTCCATTTTGTAAAATTGTATTTGGTTTGTTTGGGTTTTGTTTGTGTTGTCATTGTTATTGTTGTTTTTGTTTTGCTATCACAATGTGCTTCTCTTAGACCTGGTGCTCCAATTATTGGAGCAGGGAACATCCATGGATTATATGACCCAAATTAAATATTTAAACCTGAGTTTCTAGGGGGGAGACAATATTGTAGTGGTGAAAATGCTTAGTTTAGTGACAAAAGATTGGGATTTAATTCACTACTGAATTCTTATTACTTATGTGACTATGAGGCAAATCATTTAACCTTCTTCCCCCTCTCCAAACCCCATTTCTTTAGTTCTAACATGGATATAATAAAAGTATATTATACCATGTACCTCATAGGATTGCTGGGTGGAAAACACTTTGTCAACATGAAATAACAATGTAAATTTTAACTTTTAATCTCAGTACATCCCATGTTTGCAGCAAAATGTGTTTTCATTTTACTTTACATGAAGCTAGAAAACTTGGTAAATAAAGATGAAGATGAATGGCAACCTAACCCATTGACAAACAATCAGAAACACTGTTAGTTCCTCTTGTATTAAAATAGATTTTTTTTTTGTAATAATTCAAAATAAAAAAAAAACATGAAAGATATACTTTGATATGTGATTCTACAATTTTGGTTACTCCCTCCATTGATGCTTACTTTAAGACCTTCCTTTAGTCCTTTTAGTATCACAAGCATATTGATGTCACTCTCTAATCTTTCATTTTTTTGTATATAACCCCCTTTCCTCTTCAAACATAGCCTAAGTTATACCTTTGATGGTACTTGTTAAAATAATACTTTTGTTTGGATGTTGTGTAGGCTATCTTTGAGACCTTCATTTTTCAACTCTATTGAGGACAATACTTGGTAACACAAGTTAGCTTTGAGGTCTTATATATTATAATCTTCTATAATTTAAATGTGTTCATGGGGAACATATTGTTGAAGGAGAACACCCAAGGCTGTATTTGTGCTATTAAATTCAAAGACCTTATAAATATCAATTAACTATGCAAACAACAGGATCTCATGTCTTCTATGCCAGTGAGGCTTTGTAAAGAAAGTTGTGTACTATAGAAAGACAGAACAAAGGCTGTACGTACCTCTAGAAGCTGCAGCACACAGCTGTATTCACTGCCAAAGTTTAATCACTATATAAGCAAGTATCACTTGTAAGTATTTATGATCCCAAAGTATTCTAAAATTATAGAACCTTAGAGTTGAATGTATCATCTCCTACTCTGGATAGTTTCCTACCAGAAATTCCTTCTTCAACAATTTTCATCCTATTGCTTATTATTTGTGCTTTCAATCTCACAAATGCAAACCATCCATCATTCTTCTTTTCCTAAGTGCAAGCACAGCACAGACACACACACACACAGATGTATGCATATTATTTTTTAGTTATACTTCTAAACATCAATTCTGAAATTAAGGTACTCAGGCAGTAAATCCTTTAAGATTCAGAAAATAAAGAGATCATTTTGGTCTGGTATAATCAAGAAATACTTTGCCAAGGAAGCAGGATCTGAGGTAGAACTTGAGTTCAGGAGAAAATGAAGGGATGAGTCTTACTGGCTTGCAAAAAGGTCCAAGAGTGGTGTAATGGAAGATAAGGAAAACAAAGTCATTTGAGACCTGATCATGAAAGACTTTGAAATTTAGGGTAAGGATTTTATTTGCAAACCAGCAGTCCCTCACTTTTTGTTTTGGAGGAGCTACTCTTGTACCTATTCCTGGCCCATAGATTCTATTAATTTCTGTTCATTTGTGTATCACTATTTAATCGATCTGTTAGATGTATCTCTACTCAATATGTTAAAATAAAAACAACAGACGTTAACTAGGAAAAAAAAAACAGAATCCTAAGAATTTGAATAAATTTCTCCTTTGAAAAGATAAAAAAAAAATCTTACCCAGTAAATAATTTAAAAACACATTTCATATAAGACAAAATAGGAAAGTTTGGAAGAATTTTGTGGCTTTATGTCTGAATCTTTTTGTTAAAATTCACCAATAATCAATCTAAAAATGTAAACACATCGGCTATATAATCAACTTTAACCAATTAAATATAAATCAATAGTCTACCTAGCAGAGCCAGCTTGGGAAATACTAATCTTTCCAGCAAATTCAGTCAGCTTTGCTAATAAAAATAACATATCACTAGTATCATTAACACCAAGAAATTTCTTCAAAGGATGCATATGTGGGATTTTACAAAATTGCTAGCTTTAATTACTGCATTATAAAATGTGGAGGCTTTGCAGTGTTGTGAGGAAGGAATTTACATAAAACCTGGTCTCTGACCCACAGAATTCATGACCTTCTTTTGCTTGCACAAAACTATTTAATCCCACAGAGGCAGAGACTCTTAATTAAAAACAAAGATGGATATGCTTTGGTGTAAAAGTTGTTTTCATTTCTGTGTGAGTATACTATGGAGGAAGATTTCCTGAATGCATGGGCCAGGTGGAGGCTTGGAGGTCACCTCTGTGTAGCAGCATGCATCTCACAGATCAATGAGAAGCCCATGTTGCTGTCTTCCTCAGTGACCAGATGGGCTAAGGCCTGTAGAACATTCTATAGCCATTATTCTGTGCACCAGGCTGTGCTATTGATTCTAAGAAAACAGACAAGAAGGAAAGGTTTGTCAGACCTGACTGCCTCCTGTCAATGCAGGGAGTCTTGGAATAGTGTAATTCCATAAATTTTTGTCAATTTCAGTGGGTGTGGGACTGTGATCTTGACAGGGCTATTCTTTACTTGCTGGAAAGTGTAGAGAGGCACTACGGGAAACCATTCCCTGGCTCCCTAGAAGCAATCATATGCACCTCATACAGTAGGACACCCTGATACATGGTTCACTTTAACAAGCAGCCCTAAATGAGGCATTTGTGCTACAGGGAGAGGAGAGAAGACTTCTTCAAGGTCCATCTTAGGTGTTACACTTCCATTAGAGCTCCTACCCTGTCACTGGGATGTTAAACTTTCATTGCTCTTGCTGCTCCTAATTTTGTAATTTGTCTACAAAATAAAACACATATTATGCCAGTAATCAAATCAATGGTAGGAAAAAGAAAGAAAAAAGATGACCTAGATGTAAAGCAAATTTAAGTTGTGCATAAGTAGGTACAGTAACATTTCTACTTGGATCAAACAAATCATGCTACAGTAATTGCATTGTGTAAGGATGAATTAAAAATCATGTGTTTAATCATGTGGAAAGTTTTTGAATGAGAACATTAATTATGTCTCAGGTAAACATCAAAGATTTTCTACAGATCATGTTTTTTTTTTTTTATAGCTGAAGATGTCAGAGCCATTTGACTATAAACTCCTTGGGGCTTCTTTGTTTTGTCACATTTCATCTGTTGTGCAGCTTCATGAACATTTAGTTGGTTGCTACTTGAATTATAAATAACTAGGATAATATAGAAGAAATCGTGATTGTTACTTTTACCAAAAGTTTTATAAATGGAATTTAAGGATATCCCATGATCCATCATTGGAATGGACAGCATCATGTCATCCTATGCCAACCCCACTAGAACCCAGCAAATTTATGTACCCCTTAGTTATAAGACATTCTAATTTTCCTTGTATAGTAAAAGTTCACCTTTCTATGAGATTACTGAATTGAAAGAGCTAATAATAATCTATGATTATAAGATGACTTTTGCTCAGCTGTTTAGATTTTAATAAAGTATTTTCCATTATCAATTGAGTACAGACACCCAATAGAATCAGAGGCATTGTGGAAAAAAGTAATTGATATGAGAAATTTATAGAACATAGGGATGTGAGCAAAGAAAGAAGCCCTACAGAAGTTGCAGTTAATTCATCTATGTAAGGTATTTTGGGTAGTCTCCATTAAAGGATCACAAATCAAGCATAGAAACATGTTTTGAAGATAACTCCCCTCCCCATAATAGTTTCATCTAAAACAGAAAGAAGCAATGCAAGATGGTTCAAGAAGGCCAAATAGTATTATTTTTATAAAGTACTTAGCACAGTACTTGAGATATCCTAGTCACTTAATAAATGCTTGTTTTCTCCCACTCCCCTTTCCTTATTTACTGACTGGCTCACTCATTCTTTTTCAACCGCTAAAATAATTCTTTGTGGATGAAATATTCATACCGATGATCCTGCTATCTTCCTGGTCTCCTATTATCAGCTCTTCAAATTTTCATAATGGCCATCGATGCTCTACCTCAGCCACTCACAAAGTGGCATAATTGATAGAGAACTAGATTTGGAGTGAGGAAGACCTGATTTCACATCTTATTTCAAAAACTTATTAGCTCTATTGCCAGACACCCCATGCAAAAGCCTAGTTCTCTCTTAGTCTCCAAATTAATTAAAGAGACAATAACAAGCCCTAACTCACATGGTTTTAGTGAAGATTAAATGATATAATATATGTAAAGAAACATTAAATTTGCAAACTGAAAGTACTATATGAACATTATCTATTTGTTATTGTCATCCTATGTAAAAATAACAATATATTATAACAATATTATGATAGGTGGATGGTGTAGAGAATAGTGTTAGAGCTTGAAATAGGAAGACAGGAGTTCAAAGTTAGCATCAGACACTTACTAACAGTTTAACCCTAAGTAAGATACTTTACCTCTCTCTGTCTCAGTTTCCTCATCTGTACAATGGCAATAATGACAATGATGATGATGACGATAACAACTCTTTACCTCTCAGGGTTGTTGTAAGTATAAACTGAGGAAAATATCTGTAAAATGTTTTGCTAACGTTAAAGTGCTGTATGAATGCTATCATCATTATCACCATCAATCACCATATTCATCTTACTATCATTCCAAATAGTTCCATTGCCTGCTCCAAAATGACTCTTTCTCATCAATCCCCTTTGTTGCCCTTCATCCTACCCACCAATCAAATATTTATCCATTTTATTACCAATGTCTATTAAACAATTCTTCCCTTACCCCAGAAAAACAAAGTTATTCATGATTATTAGATAAGGTAATTGTGAGACCAAAAAGGAAATGTGGGATCTGGAACTCTATCAAAAAAAAAAATACAAAACAAAAAAAAAAAAACCACAATTAATTAAACTGTTCGTATCTTGTGGCTTACTATGACCAATACAAGCTGCATACCCCCAAAAAGGTCAAAGAGAGAACCCTCTATAAAATACACATAAATGTATACTCAGATATCTATCTCTATCTCTATCTATAAATCTATCTATCTATCTATCTATTATCTATCTATCTATCTATCTATCTATCTATCTATACCTACATTGTAGCACTTTTACTTTTTTCTTTTTTTGCTTTTGTAGCAAAGAATTAGAAACAGAGTACCTGTCAATTGAGGTATGACTGAAAATATACAAAGGATTAGTATGATACGGAGAAAAAGAAAAACTTAAAAACACTTAAGAGCTCTGAACTTTGTAATACTTTCAGAAGAATTATGATTGACAAAGCTTTCCTACCTCGTAGCTTTTAGGTGGGGCAGAGAGCAGGGTGAGGAGACTAAGATATGTCTTTCATTATGACTAATAAGTAAAATAATTTTATTTGACTTAACTCTGCTTATTTGTTCTGAGAAAATTTCTATTTTGTGGAGTATGTCAGGGGGTAATAATAATGATTATTTTAAAGGAAAGTAAGAAATAGAAGCTAAAAAGTTATAAAAAAAAAACAAATAAAAGAGAATAAGACTTGCCTTAAATTTAACATACAATTAATAGACTACATATATGGAAAGTTCATAGTTTCATAAAAATTATAGAATACCAAAATAATTATTTAAAAGTTCTATTAGAAAAAATAAAAAAACTTAGTCACACTCCTAATGATAATCAATCAATTCTCTAAGAAAGGTAACAGAGAAATGAGAAAAAGAACTTGTTACAAACATTAGTAACATAATTTAAAATATGGTGTGTCTCCAAAACCTTAGTGCAAGTATAATCTTTAATATTTAAGTCTTGGGTAAACTCTCTATATAGACACGAAATGAAAATGTGGGATGGGGGTAGAGCCAAGATAGCAGAGTAGAAACAGCACTACTGCACTGCTCCAGCTTCCACCTCCTTCAATACCTCTAAAAAATGACTCAAAATAAAATTTAAAGGTACAGAACCCACAAAGTGAAAGAGGGAAACAAAGTTCTTGCTGAAGGAAGCCTGGCAGGCCAGCAAGAAGGGTTCATCACAGCAGGCTGGGAGGCACAGGCAGTCTCACCTGAGCCACTCAATCATCCTGGCCTGGAGCACCTTTCACTAGAGTAAATCACCAGCAGCTATTATGGTTTCCAGACTTCTCAATGCATAAATGGCAAAGGCAAAGTAAAAGGTCAGTGTGGAATGTGGTTGGTCCACAGGGAGAAAGAAGAGTGTGGTCCAGGTGCTACTTCCTGAGTGAGAAGTGGAGGAGGGGTGGTGGCTGCAGCCGCTGCCCCATGGCTGATTCAGAGTTCCTGGCCTGCAGATTGTAGAGGGACCAAGCAACCATTCAGAGGCTAAGTGCTTTTGCTTTGACATGCTTGGATCCAGATCGCAGTCTTGGGTGGTGGTCCTGGGGTGTGTGACCAGTGAGCCAGAGTGTGTGGAGGCTACAGAGAGGGAACCCATCTAATTGCTCCTGCACCTGCAAAAACCTCAACAATTTGGGACACAGCTTTCTCCATTCTGGAAGCAGAATTCTACCTTGGCAAAGAGCTCAAAAGTCAAGTAATTGACTGCCAATATGAGCAAGCAATAGAAGCACAAACAGATGATAGAATTCTTTTTTGGGGGACAAAAAGGATCAAGAATGGAGTGGGAGGAAGATAGTGTAGTCAGAACTCCTGCTTCAAAGCTTCCAAGAAAAGTTTGAACTGGTTATGGCTATGGAGGAACTCAAGAAGGATTTTGAAAATCAAGTTAAGAGAAGTGGAGAAAAAATTGGGAAGAGAAATGAAAATGATGCAATAAAATCATGAAAAGTGAATCAACAGCCTGCTAAAGGAGATCCAAAAATACATTGAAGAAATTAATACCTTAAAAATAGACTAACTCAAATGGCAAAAGAGGCCCAAAAACCTAATGAGAAGAATGCTTTAAAAAACCAAATTTGCCAGATGGAAAAGGAATTTCAAAACACTGAAGAGAATAACTCCTTAAAATTAGATTGGAGCAACTGGAAGCTAATGACTTTATGAGAAATCAAGACACTATAAAGCAAATCAAACAAGTGAAAAAATAGAAGGCAATGTGAAATATCTCATTGGAAAAACCACTAATCTAGAAAATAGATCCAGGAGAGATAATTTAAAAATTATTCGACTACTTGAAAGCTATGATCAAAAAAAGAGCCTAGACACCATCTTTCAAGAAATTATCAAGCAAAATTGTTCTGATATTCTAGAACCAGCAAGCAAAATAGAAATTGAAATAATTTACTGGTCATCTCTTGAAAATTATCCCAAAAAGAAAACTCCTAGGAATATTACAGCCAAATGCCAGAGTTCCCAGGTCAAGGATAAAGTACTCCAAGCAGTCAGGAAGAAACAATTTGAATACTGGGGAAACACAATCAGGATAACACAAGACCTAGCAGCTTCTATCTTAAAGGATGAAAGGGCTTGTAATATGATATTCTGGAGATCAAAGTAGCCAGGACTAAAACCAAGAATCACCTACCCAGCAAAACTGAGTATAATGCTACGTGGAAAAATATGGTCATTCAATGAAATAGAGGACTTTCAAACATTCTTAATGGAAAAACCTGAGCTGAAAAGAAAACTGGCACTTAAATACAAGAAGCAAGAGAAGCATTAGATGGTAAAAAGGAAAAAGAAATCATAAGAAACTTATTAAAGTTGAACTATTTATATTCCTACATGGAAAAATGATAATTGTAACTCATAAGACTTTTCACAGTATGAGGATAGCTTAAGGGAATAAATATGAATATATATATATGTATGTATAGGAGGATGTATGCATATATGTGAGTCTGGGCATATGTGTGTTCATGTATACACAGACAGAAGGCATAGGATGAATTGAATATGAGGGGATGATAACTAAAAAAGTAAAATTAAGAGGTGAGAGAGGAATTTATTGGGAGAAAAAGAAAGGGAGCTATATATTAGGGTAAATTATCTCATAAAGAAAAGAGGCAAGAGAAAACTGTTACACTGGAGGGGAAGTGCAGGAAGGTGAAAGGGAATGGGACAACCTGATTTTCATTGAATTTGGCCTAAATAGGGAATAACATACACACACAATTGGGTATCTTGCCCTACAAGAAAATAAGGGGGTTGGGGTTGAGAGGGGGGAGGATAGAAGGGAGGGCAGTTTGGGGAAGAGGGTAGTTAGAAGCAAATACATTTGAAAAGGGATAGGCTCAAAGGAGAAAATAGAATAAGTAGGGGACAGGATAGAATGGAGGGAAGTATAGTTGGTCTTTCAAGATTTAACTACTATGTAAGTGATTTGGATAACTACACATGTACTATCTATAGTGAATTGATTATCTTCCCAGTGGGGGTCGGTGAGGATGGAACAAGGCGAAAAAAATCTTAAACCCAAAGTTCTAAAACCAAATGTTTAAAACTTTGCTTTTTACATGCAACTGGGAAACAAGATATGCAGCTACTGGAGTATAGAAATCCATCTTGCACTCCTAGAAGGTTAGGGGGGTGAAGGGGAAGGATACAAGAGAGAACACATTGGGGAATGGGTATTCAGTAGGCTTGCTATTTTAGGGTGGATGTAGGGGAAAGATGGGGAGAAAAATATTGTAACTCAAAATCTTGTGGAAATGAATGTTGAAAACTAAAGATAAAAATTTAAGAATATATTAAAAAAAATAGAAAATGTGGTATAGAAGACAAATGCACAATTCATGAAAACCTCCAAAATAGTTTCAATCTTATTTTTAAATCAATAATAAAAACTAGTTACCTCAAGAGAATTTTTAAAATTTTTTTATTCCTAATACCTAAGCCACAAAACACATTTGAAAAGTATGTCTACAACTACAAAACATTCTATAGAAGTAAAGGAAAACAAATAACTAGAGAGCTATTCATTGCTATGATTAGGTTATACTAATAAAAGATACACTTTTATTATATACTATATCATTACTATTATCATTATTGTCATACACTTTTAATACACTTATTTAATACACTTGCTAAAAGATGGTAGCACCTACAAATTTAGCATCACACCAAATACATCACCAAGGAGTTACTTTCTCTGCCTTGACAAAATAGAAACATCACATCTGATAGAACAAAAACCAAAAGATGTCAAAGAAAATATGGGGGGGGGGGAGTGAAGTAGGACTGTTGGTGGCGTAGCAGTATCATATCTCAAGCTACTTCATAAAGAAATAATAACCAAAATTATTTTGTATTGTGATTGGTTTAAAAAAGTAAACATAAAAGTTGATAAAATTGATTTATTGAAAAAAAAACTAGGTAAAGAAGACCAAGAAACAATCAAAGCAAGTGTCCTTGATTTTTTCCCATACAATTCATAGATTTATTCAATATATACATATACATACATACATACATACACATATCTAACATCATCCTCATACAGTATGCATGGTATTCTGGGCTGGGTCCTAAAGTTAATCAGGATGCCATTAATTTTTTTTTTAACCATTCACTGATCTGGTCAGTCATTAAAGTTATTATTCACGTATTGTAAAATGTTACAACTTTACTTCTCTTAGGCTGAACTCTAGACTTCATTTACCCTTTGCACAGAAACCTCCTTATCCTGAAAGATAACTCTAGTCCTGGAATTCATACATTAGATATACCCTCTATCTCTTCCTCTGTTTGGATAGCTCTTCCCAGTACCTCCATTTAAGGACAATGAACAGACCAGTCACGTCTCTTTACTTTCCAGTCTGTACTCAGGACTTTCTGTACCTTACTCCTCTCTTCTCCCCATCCAACTTGGTATCTTCATCTCACCCCCTTTACATTCTTTAGATTTCTTTACATTCAACTTTTGTCTCTTATTTTGGTATAAGCCCTTTTATGGAAGGAACCATCTTTTTTTTTTTTTTTCCTATTTCTATTTGTATTCCTGCTACTTTGCTTAGTGCTCTGCACAGAGAATACATTTAATAAATACCTGTTGACTGATTGACTGAAAACCTGTTATTGGCATATAGTCCAAATAGTATCATGTAATTCTCCTAATTATCACACCAATTCTGAAATGTGTCCCCCAATCACATCCTTGGTGGTACTTTTTGAAATTGATCGTCTTAATGAAGAGAATACTTGTGCATAATGATGAGATTCACAATCTGGGCTAGATCTTGGAGATGTTTAGAACAATTTTCTGTTTAACTCATAACAAAAAGAAAAGGTTCCTTAGCTGTCATTCAAAGAGTCAGGTCAACAAACATCAACTACAGGAAAGACAAAAACCTTATTAAAAATTCCACAAATGACTCACAACTGAGTCCATGAATAGATTAAGAGAGTTTTTTTTTTCTTTCCTTTCAAGTGAGTCTTATATAACCCCAGACCCCTGCTCTTTCACCCAAGTGTAGAAATCGAATTTTATTGGGGCACTGAAACCTTTCTAGAATAAAATGACCAGAGCACCCTTTAAGTCTAGGTCTTGGCAATACAATCACATATACTTATATAACCTATTCAAGCAGCAGCCTTACCATTATTACTTGCTATGCTTGTTGGTGGTTTCAGTCTGTTTAAAGCCTTTGAACATCTGCTAAAGCTCAGTTATGATGATCTCTTGGTGGCTAAGCAGAAAACCCTCTTTAAGCCTCTAGGAAATAGCCCAAAAGACTGCCTATATGTTCAATTGGGTAATCAAAAAGCCTAGTTTCACTAATTCTAAGGGAACATCTGTGGGGTCTTTTAGTGTGCTGCTGGACCTGCATCAAGAAACTAATTTGTTCTACTTAGGTCCCATTAAATGTATCTGGTATATTGAGCATAACCTTGCCTAAAGACAAAAGGGCACAACTGACCCATCAACTGGAAGAATTATACTTACAATGATATGTTTTCTTTTTGCAGTAATTGAAAGGTGGTCATGGGGTCTTGCCCACAATCTGTTCAAAATGGATTTGGTTCAGGATAGAACTCAGGAAGGAAGACAATGATTTTTTTTTTTTTTCTCGAAGTAGTCAAATTAGGTAGAAGAGGAAAAGTCACAAGGCAGTGGTGAACAGAGCAATTTGTAGCTAAAATTCTGGATTAAACAAAAAAAAAGGAGGAATCAGTAAGAGTGGCAAGACAGCAGCCATGAGAGAAAGGTCAGGAAGGGTCCCAGCATAGCTATCTGAAGGACAAGTTATGTTAATAGAGGCTTGTTGTCAAGTATAAACTTTTTAATGGTACAGCTCAGGGATTTTTGGCAGTCTGTGTCTGTTGTTTTATGTCTTTTCAGGGGCCCCACTAAAGTTGAAGAAAGATAAATTTTCTGGACAACAACTTAGTTTTACTTAACCTAAAGATCCTCCAAATCTGATTCAAAAGCATTAAATTTTTACTTCAGACAGAGGTGTAACAGACCCTCCACAAGGGCTCTGATGGGTACAGCCTGGATTGAGTTTTGTCTGATAAGTTTTCTCCTATCTAGTGAGGAGCTTCTAATAGAGCATTTGCCTGGAAACTTGATAAGAGGCTATGTCTGATTTTTGGCTTTGTCTAAATTGACTAAGCTTAACCTGTTCTTAGATTTGGACAAAGGAATGCTTAAATTGCTAGAGACCTCTATAAAAGAGAAGCCAATGATAAGAACAATAATTAACAATTTTATTATCAGTTTAAACACACTGCTTAAGTTCTTCTTACCTCTAAAAGGGAGAAAAATCACCTCTGTACTGTTGAAGTGGTAACAAAGAATAATAGCTGTTTTTAAGAGTATTGATTTAGTACTAGTAATTTACAGCAGAAAGAATAATTGATCGTTGTGCATATCGCTGAGTATTCTTTCTTATAATTTTTTAGATAAGTAAAAGCCATGTATTCAGTCCTTGCAGCTAAAGCTACATCAACAAACAGGTTATAACATGTAATAATTTAGTCAAAAAGGCAGTGGTCAGTGGGGGATATAATTTGATCATTATCAACTATATGTAAAAATACTTGTACTGAAAATACCAATACTTAGAGCCAAGTTCCAAATCTTTAAACAGGAAAATCCCAGTCAATATAAAATAATATTAACATATGATAAAAAATAATTATATATGGCCATGAAACACAATATCTCTCTCTTATTTGGAATACTATCTTCTTTAATTTTAAGAATCTTCTAAAATCACACAACCAAAAACTAAAGTGAACAAAACAATTTGAGTTCAAATATTGCCATAACTATGGCAGCTGTGTGGCCATAGATTATGAGTTTCTGAAAAAATGTTTTGCCCCATTCATTGATAAAGAATGTTTCCTTGTCATAGGTTCCTCAAACTAAGGAAACCACGGGTCCCTATATATATATATGCTTATTTCTACCATTTATGTAGATCAACTTATATTAACATTGCAATCCTTTGTTTTGCTGGTTATAGATATTTACTTGTACATGTGTGTATACATACATACATATGTACATATATAAATATATATTTCATCCTTCATTTTTGAAGAAGAACAATGACATCATGCAATGATGGCTTGACTGGCACATAAATTGGATTTAAGTGAAGGCAAGATTCATAAAGCCTGATGCTTTCCTCTCTCTTCCAGGGTCATCAAAGCCCAGTGGCAAGATAAAATTCAAGATGACTGATAGTGGCCCAGGATGCAGTGAATGACTTTGGCATCTTTGACGCCAACATGTCTGTCTGGTCAAGCTCTAAGACCACCACAACCCCTGATTCAGCCACCTTCATGGCCTCAGAAAAAATTTATTCTCTTCTGCTCATTCCTTCAGGGAAAGTCTTTACATGCTTGGAGTAGACATCTCCCTAACTCACTGACAGGTTTGAAGCCTGTTGGTTACCCTCAACCTGATTTAGCAGTTCTTAGCAGATGGTTTTCCCAGGGTGTGGCCACCGTGAATGCCGCAGCTTCTTGGGGTAAGAATTGGGTGAGAGGTGGACATCAAAGGTGGATGTGCAGCCTTGAAAAGAGCTCCTCACAACACCAGAGTTGCTAGTCTTTCCTGAATACCTCATATAGTATATACATTCATATGTGTTTGTGTATATGTATGTGTATATACACATATACATATATATATAATATACATACCCATACTACACAATACACATATACACACCTAAATATGCATATATAGATGCACATATACACACATAATATGTGCATATATATGCATCTATGGTTTTTGTGATACGTATGTATGTTTTGCATGCAATCTAGTCACTAAAGAGGCTTCTAGAATTTGGAGCAATGAATGTACATGTTCCTATACTCCCCAATTTGCTTGCTAGGGACAGCAAATATTTAACTAAGGTGAGAGTGTACAGGAGACAGTACTTGAAGTCTTAGGACCTAATTATAAAAAAATGGCCTATAAAGAGGTATTACAATAACTGCAAAATACAGCCATTCTAAGGGATCTCTTTATGAAGTATTAAAAAATCCCCTGAGTGGATCAAGTTCTTCATAGTCTGGCCACTTCTTAAATTTCCTGTCTTCCTGTACTTTAATCTCCCCCCTTCATGGTACATTTAAGCAATGTTGGCCTATTATTAGCTATTCCTCTAACACAACACTCCATATACGTTCAACCTGTCTTTGAATTCACTGTCTTCTACGCTTGGAATAGTCTACTCCCTCATCTTTGCCCCTCAGGTTCCTGTGACGTCTTTCCAGACTCAGATCAAATTCCATGTCTCCGGGAGGACTTTCTCAATCCCTCATCTATTAATACCTCCCCCCATTCCAGTCCTTTTCAACTACTCTGTATATCAGTGGTTCTCAACCTTCCTAATGCCATGACCCTTTAATACAATTCCTCATGTTGTGGTGACCCCCAACCATAACATTATTTTCGTTGCTACTTCATAACTGTACTTTTGCTACTGCTATGAATTGTAATGTATATATCTAATATGCAGGATACATTGTTACAAATTGAACATAACCTACAGATTGAGAACTGCAGCTGTATATAATTTATATTTACCAATTTATTTACATGTTGTCTCCCTTAGAAAAATGTAAACTCCTTAGAAGCAAGGTCTGCCTCTCTTTGTATCTCCAGGGCCATGTATAGTGCTTGTCCCAAGCCAGGCTTTGCATATTGACTTGTCCAGAGAAAGAGAGTCTAATGAGACCTTGGGACCTTGGAGCATGACAAGATTGCCTAACATGGAGGCATCCTGCTTCTCTCTATTTCCCTTCTGCATAGATAGCAGTAACTTCCTTTGAATGGCTACGTAACCAGGATAGGCATTATTTAAAACACAACAAAAACAAAAACAAAATGCAGTAAACAGCTAATGTACTAGAACGATTGCTCTCTTTCTAATATGTTCTTTCCTACAATGTCTAAAGAGTGAAGATCACACTGAGTTCACCCATATCACAGTGAGCATTAAGTGAGCCCAGAATACCTTCCTCCCCTTTTCTTTTAGACCCCATGAATTAGGGTGTTAAGGTTTGCCTTATGTGTTGTTTGTCCTCATTTTCAGGGACTTGTGGTAATTCTCATCACATCTGGGAATTTGAACTATGATGACCTTGGAGCCAGGATTTTAGGTGGGATATTTCAGACAGCCAGTCCAGAAGGGAAATATTAGAAGCCACAGTACTTAGGCCAGGTTAGGTGGGGAACCTGAGGCCTCAAAGTTACATGTGTTTCTCTAGGTGTGGGTGTGGTCCTTTGACTGAACCCAAACTTCATAGAACAAATCTCCTTAAATTAAAGGATTTGTTCTGTAAAACTTGAATTCGATTTAAAAAAAAAACAACACCCAAGGACCTAGAAAGCCACATGTGATCTTAATGTCACAGGTTTCCCTGGCCTTGCCTTGAGCACTGGGTTGGAAAGGGAATTAGAATTTAAGGCTATTTTCTGTAGAAACTGAACAAAACTATGAATCTAATTCCCTTCCCTTCCCCTATGATTAAAATGATATGAAGGGAGAAATAAGCTCTATATATTGGGAGAGTATGCCTTCATATTTGTTAGCATAATTTTCAAGTAAATATTCCTTTATAAAGTCAATTTCACTGCTAGTGGTTAAATAGAACTGGAGTGCTGGGGATTCCCTCCCTGTAATTGAGGGAAAATAATCAGTGAGCACTGGAGTCATTAGTAGAGGGTATGGACATCCTCAATCTAACTCAAGGTTATTAAAGAACACTGAGAGAGGGGTTAAATGCTATGTATTTGATCTTCAGGTACTGGGAACTATGGAAGTCAGTCATATAGGAGCAAAACCATAGGATGAGCAATGACTGATCATAAACACTCCTCACACACACACACACATACACACACACGTGCATACACATGACCTCATCTTTAAATGTCAGTTTAATCAGCACAGGTAAAATCAGATTCAGAAAGAAACAAAAGTCCTGATAAGACACATAGAAGATGAATAGATAAGAGAATACTGTAGAAACTATATGGAGGTGAGAACAGAAGTATGACAACATGCAGTCTCCACAAAGAAATGATCCAGAACTCCAGGAACTAAGCTGTCAGGATTGATTACGTATGAGAAATATAGAGACAGATGTTTTCTTCTTGAACTCCCTCCATCCCTATCCCACTAAGGCAATAATTTTCTCTTAACTTTTTTTTTCCTCTAAAGCTCTTACTGGAAGGGAAATTTGAAACATTTCCTTCAGTTACAGGAAAAGACTGTTTAATTTTTCTTTGCTTTAAATGTTTACTTTTCCTTTAAAAACATTGCCAGCAATAGGGCTTTGATGGACTTGGTTTCTATAATGGACACCTGAGTAAAAGACATACTGGATACAATAATTAGGGTTAATAAACATCTATCTCCATGTTGTTATTTCAATTGCACCAAAAGACCTACCGGTTTGTCATACTGTTTGACATTCCTATCATTATTAACACCTTCAGGATTATACATCATGTCCCCTGAAGATTCCTGTTAAATTATTACCTTGGGGGCAAGAAGAGTATACTAAGTTATTAGTACCTAAGTACTATGAATGAAACTGTAATTTTAATTCATTAAAATGGGGTTGAGCTAGCAATTGCTTCACTAAGATAAATTGTTTTCTTTAGTGGCGTATTACTTAAAATTTAGGGTAACTGAAAATAAGAGAGCAGTTATATCTTGTAACATTTCCCATAATAAGATTACACCATAAAATAATAGAAAACAATATCAAGTACCATTCAAAAGCATGACTTAGGGGAGAGCTCTTTTTAAACATTTTTTATTGTTTTTTTTATTAATTTATTTATTTTCTTGTTTGCATCATTCATTTCCATGAGATTTTGAGTTACAAATTTTCTCCCCATCTTTCCCCCCAACCCCAAAACAGCCATCCCACTATATAACCCCTCCCCCAAACTTCTCTCTCCTATGTCCTCCCCCATCGCCCCTCTGACTTTCTAGTAGGGCAAGATGGATCTCCCTACCCCAGTGCCTGTATATCTTAATTCTAGGGGAGAGTTCTTAATCAAACAAGCAAAAACAGATCATGCAAGTATAATCATTTATATATGTGTGTGTATACACATATTTGTATGTATGTGTGCTTGTGTAGATGTATTTATACATGCATGCACATTTACACAACAAAATTAACAAGTCTTCTACACATAAAAAAATTGAGCAAAGATAAGGAAAACTCAACCATCTCTGAGAACCATTCAAATTATGTAGGAATTTAAAGCATATGATGAAGAGTTGTTGCCCCAAAAGTTATAAGTTATAGGATATGAACAAATATTCAAAAGGATAATCCTAACATTAACAGTCATATGAAAGATGGATCCAAATCACACATTAAAAGTAAATACAAATCAAAACAATGCTGATATTTTACATCAAGTGCAACAAATTGAAAATGATGATAAGAGATGGAAACCATCAATGCTGGAAGGACTAAGAGAAGACCACTATTACAATATTGGTGGAACTGTAAATTGATCCCTCATTTCTGGGAAGCAATTTGGAATTATAATGAAAATGTGGTTAAAATGTCCATACCCTTGATTCCAACCTCCTACTACTTGGCATAACCCAGGAAAGTTAGATTCCTGTTTGTGCTAACAAAGAAATGGAGAAAAAGTAGGTGTGCTTCAACTGAATATCTAAAGAAACTGTGGTTCAGAAATGTAGTGAAATATAATTATGCTATAAGAAATCATATGTTAAAAACAAATGAATGGGAAAAAATTAAAAGAACTAATAAAGGTTGAAGAGATGGAATCAGGAAAATCATACATACATACATACATACATACATGCATGCATACATACATGCCTATGTACTCACATCAAAATATAAGAGGAAAGAACAATAGCAACATAAGAAACAGAAAACCACAAAACTGAATATTGTTTTTATACCTCAAGGAAGAGCTGAGAAAGTGTATCTTTATTGCCTAGGTAGGGGCCTACAGATGTAGAATATTGCTTCCAGGAGTGGGGAACCTGAAGTCTCCAAGTCACATGTGGCCCTCAAGGTTCTCAAGTGTGACCCTTTGACTAAATCTGAACCTCACAGAACAAATGCCCTTAATAAAATGATTTGTTCTATAAAACTTGGACTCAATCAAAAGGCCACACCCAAGGACCTAGAAGGACATGAGTGACATCAAAGCCACAGTTTCCCCACCCCTGGATCAGATACTGATATGTGTTGGCTATTTTGTTTAACTTTTTTTTTTCTCTTTTTAGATCTTTCTTGAAAATAATGACTGTATGGGAGAGAGGGAAACTCATTCTGATACAAAATAGGATCTAGTCAAGGGACACAACAGGACCTGGTAAAGTATCAGTATGTCATGTCCATCTATGTCCTCTTCTGTAACTGCTATTGGAGTAAACACATCAGTGTTGGTCTTCATCTTGATTCCTTGGAACTGAATTAAAACTAAAATTTAACAAACATTAATAAAAGTACAATTTCACTAATGGAGCAGCCAAATCCAATTTTAATATTTTACTTAGTACATTAAAATATACCCTATCAAGTATCATTTTTGTTGTTTTTAATTTTCTCAATCTCCGGTCATTTCAAAAACACCTGCGGGACTGCATTGCACATATCATACTCAGGATAATTCATTCACTTAAACATACAACTCCCAGCACTTTGCAAATCTAGGTCTCTTATCAGGATTTCTGCTTTAAAAAAAATATTGTTTTTCAATATTATAAGCATTACTGATATTAAATATACACATAGATGTATGCATGTTAACATATACAAACATATGCATGTGCATACATATGTAATTTCTGTTTTCTCATGTAACATGCTTCAGTTTCTCTGAGGACTTTGTGATTTAATCTATATTAGCACAATAAATGTTATTGGCTTAATGAATGAAAATAGTTTCATTATTGTGAATTCATTTATTAATTTAGCCAGTGATTCAAGAAGATCATAAGGGAATAAATTGTAATTTGGACAAACTGAAAGATGGTCTTTGAGGTAAAAGGGCATGCAATTCCCTTGATTGCCTAAAAAAAGCCACATTTAGATAAAAGGCCCAAGATATAAATGGCAAAAAAAATTGTATTCATGGACGATGAAGAGGAAAAGGAAATGAAGGATGTTTGATTGGATCACTTTTCATAGAACTAGGCATCTGCTCAGGCTAAGTCCATCATTCATCCTGCCTCTTGTTAAAGGGCATGCATTATCAGAGGATTCTAGTTGATCCTTTCTTCAGCCCCTATGCAAAGAAGTCATTGACAAGAGAAGTTCATAGATAATAATTGATTGAGCTAGGAAGAACATCTTCTCTGTAAGCTACCTGGTTAGAGGACAGATAACTTCTGGCTTCTTTTAAGGTGGCTTCTTTGCTGGGATACAGTTAATACCAGTTCTTCTTTTGATTTCTTGTGTGAAGGGCAGTAGGGATTTTTCTCTCCCACATTCTCACTGTCAACAGCCTCTATGTCAGTAAAGAAATCCCATTGGCAACAAAAATATATACTTGTCTAAGTCAATATTAGGCCTCAAGTCTCTTGCTGCTTCTTCTCCCCTCCCTATCATTATAGGAAGCCAGAGGGAAACTTTTAACCAGACCTCCATCTGAATGTCTTCATATATTGTTATGGAAGCATCAGACAAAACCATGTTATCCTACATACTTGAAAAGCCTCATTGGAATAATTTCACTAAGGACAGGTTGCATTATTTTTCTTAGGTTGAGGGAATGACTTCGAATAAATCCCAAGCCACTAATCCTTGTTGACGGAGTTTTATATGCTATGTGAACTCATGTGATATATATTTGCCTTTGAGAAGGAAAACTTGCTTTTTTCCTTTCTTTTATTATTTTGCTTTATTTGTTGTTAACATTTTGCCTCTCATTTTTTCCCCTTGTTTTAGGTTGGGACGGGCTTTTCTAAAAAGCAGAAAGCTGGCAACCTGTGAGATATTCATACAATACTGTTTCTTGATGAACTTAGAAAGCTTTGTATTTGAGGGTGCAAGTCATTGTGTGTGGGCCAATAAGAACATTTTCCCTTGAATATGGAATGTGCTCAGGCCAATTCCAACAAGATATACGTTCTAGGCCCTTAATGAAGACAAGTTTCACCCATTTACCAAGGCTTTGTTTTCCTAGATCTATTCTATTTCAGTCACTTTAAAGCAAAAAATTAGCTAAAGCTACCTAAAATTTAACCCTTTCTTCATCCCCCTTTAGGTTCATGTCTTTAATCATTTTACTGATAATTGTTATAAACCATACAATCACATTCTATATCCGTACAATAAAGAAGAAACAACATGTGAAATAACAATTATTCAGAAGAATAACTCTGCATCTCTGTGTCTGAGATCAAGTGTATTTAATCCTGTAATCCTGTACACAAAAGAGAAAAAGTTAGTTAACAATCAGTGGCATCTTAAAGAACAAGATTTAAGGATATCTTTTGCCCAATTTACATTCTGCCTGTCTTCACCTCTGTATATAAATGTCACCAGTTTTAAATACAGTTATAGCCTTTGTACTTGCTCAGTTGCCTAATGAGCTCATCTTTATCATTTTTTTCTCTTACAGGAGAAAAAACAAATTAGCCAAATGTAAGTTACAAGGTAGTGAAATGCACTCCTTACTTTTATCCACTTTTATTCAGCCTTTGTAGTTTTCTACTTATTATTTTTTCCTATCATAAAAGGAAATTAGCATCATCTAACATCAAAAGATCTAAGAGGTACAGGGATGCTAGGGGATCTTTTTGTTTTTATAATGTGTCCCCAAACTACATCTTAGAGGCATTTATTTCAGCATGTGTTTGTGTTATATGTGCTTCTGGTGAATGCAAAGGTTATTGACAAATAGTTTTTGCACCTTTTTATTTTCGCTTTCTTCTTTCCATTACTAAGACACAAATTACATCCAGGACTTGAAATGCAATCACATTGTTTAAATATGGATCCTGGAGTGTCATGAATCACAGATATGTATCTTAAATGTCTATAGGGACTGTCTGTGTTAATCCATTCCTTTTCAGACAACCATGTCCTTGGTATTTTTACTCTAGATTCAATGACGCTGCCTAATTGACAATTTAAAATTTGCAACATGCAATGCCTCTATCTCCAATCCCCAAGCCATATTTATGTCTCCTGTAAGTCATAAGCAGGCCAAGGACACTGAGATCTTCAAGTTTCAAGAGCCTGTGGGACTCTGGAATGTATATTAGCCTTTACATATGCAACCTGCTGAGATATAACAACAGCTTAGAAAAACATGGTTTTGTTTCTTGATGAGAGTAAGCTAAGTGGTTCTTTCCCCCCCTTTCATTATGTATTTCTAGTTCAATGCTGTGAAACCCTCTGACAATAAATCCCTGGAAGCTAGGGTGTGAGAGACAAGGATTTGTTTACTTGTAAGGAAATTGCGATGACCCCCTATGGTTTTTTAGATACAATTTGTAGACCACTTATACTTGGGCATATTTTTACCAAGGGCAAGATTACTCTGCAATGGAATTGTAAAGTTGCTATAAGCACTGAAACTTGCTGGCTTAGTTCTTTGGAACAACAAAATGAAAGCAAATGGGACTAAAGTGTGAGAGTCAAAATCAGTGGCACCAAAAACCAAATTGTGAGAACCTACCCAGTACAGTAGGAGAACAGATCTATAATAAAGGCAAGGTGACTAGAGAGTCTCCCCAAGATGGGAAAATTATCACATAGTAGGAAATTTAAAGATTCTGATGATCAGTGGATTATATTTATTCAAAGATCAAGGCAGGGGAGAATCCTGTTGTTGTGAAAGTAAGCAAAGCACAGATAGATTAAACTAACAGAAATGCTAGATTGTCTCTCAGATTCCTTATGTGTAGACTCACTTGTTGGTACAATCAAGCTATAGTCTGTCCTATAGGTGGGGAATGAAGTCTGACACTGGCCTAGAGATACTGTTCCCCCAACTATCTAGGCAGCCACATCAATATCCAGAGTTAATGAACCAATGGATGCTTTTGAAGAGAGGCCAGCTCCTTCAGACATGATCATTCTGATGTATAGGGGGTATTCCAGGGCAAGGAAAATACTGAGAATAGTGGCTACATAAAGTTTGAACTATTGATGTATCTTCCTGGAAATACTTTAGCTTCTCCATCTTGGGGGTTTTGTATTTCACCAAAAGTTTTCTATTTCCCATTTCTCTTTGGAGACTACTTTTCAACAATTTGTTTGAAAGAGAGTTAGAGCAGGATTTGAGAGAAATGTGTTCTAGTCTATTTTTCTCTTAAGTTTTAATTTTCTCCTCTATGTAATGGGGTGTATCAACAATGCAGTATCCACAATGCTTACAGTAACTATAAATTTGCTGATATGGCTATTAATCACAAAATGTAACAGGCTCTCTACATGGGGGATATAGCTAGAACACTTATTCAAATACCAGAAAATTGAGTCGCAAAACCAGAAAGTCAAAGCCATCACAGTGGTTGTGAAGTTGGCACATGGAGTTAATGCAGTAAACACCCACATTCTCAAGCCTTCAAAGCAGGACAGGCTACCTCAGGCAAAGATCCTCCTCTCCTCACTCACAACAATTGCTCAGTGTCCACGCAGCTTGCTCTCAGCAGCTCTGGCCCCCTGTAGTTCCAATCCCTGGCAGTCCTCAGCAGGAATGCTTAGCAGAAATTCTGGCTGGCTCAAAAAAAGGAGTTTGCTTCACAGCCACAGATGCTGCTTTCAGTCTCCTCACTGGCTCTAGTTTGGCTCTGCTTCCTCTTGCCCCACCCCTTCCTGCTACTTCAGCAAGTTCAAGGGTCATGGAAGATCTTCAAATCCCATAACCATTAGATGGAGGTTTTAGAAAAGGGCTGCAAAGGTCCTTTCCTGCTCCAATAACCTGAATCTATGGGATTTGTGGTCCATTTGAATCTGTTCAATTGGAAACTTATAGAATCATTTAGGAGAGCACTATGGTAGTACAAAATAAAAATTACACAGGTAGCCATATTCTTTGACCTAAATGCTCTGTTGTTGGGAATGTCCTGAAATTGTTATCAAAACAAAACAACCATAATTTTACACAAAAGTTTTCATAGTAGCCTTATAGAGAACTGAAAAAAAAAAAACTATATATAAACTAAAGATCCACAACAGAAATGTAGCTAAAGAAATAGTTGTTTGTTCATGTAGTGAAAATCTGCAATACACTAAAGAAACCTTTTAGAGACCTTTATGAAATAATTCAAAATGAAATGGGTAGGTCTAGAATAATGGAGAAGTAACCAAAGTAATATGTATATTATTACATGTTTATATTATATGTATGATAACAAGTAAATGAGAATGAATGGATGAAAAATTCTGATGAGTTTATGTGATAAATAGTTCCAAGACATTAATACCATGATAATTAATTAGAATGGATTAATTTAAATTTAAATAGCCCTTCAGGAAGTTGAGCTATTCATATTTATATTCAATGTTGGTTACATAGTACTATATTATGTGTGTGTGCACGTACATACATACACATACAGTGGTGTGATAAATCCAGCTCAGACTGGGATGGGTCATTTTTCAGTATGAGCATGTACACCTCTAATTTGTCAAATGTTACAAATCAGGGTTTAATTTGTCTTTTTATTGATTACCTAGGCTTAAGAAAGTAATGGAGAAAATGTTAATAATATAGATTGAAATTTAAAATGCGTTGTCAAAGATCAGGGTATTAAACATTTGTCAGAACATCACTGCATATGTATATAGTGATATATCCACATATGTATGTATACATGTGTGTATATAGAAATTAATATTTGTCTGCATATATAAATGAATATTTAAATATGTATATGTGTGTATAGTATTAAAACTTAACATTGACATCATGAGAATGATACAATTCAATCAGATAGGATTTATACTAGAAAT
>CM053590.1:168445534-168462837 GCA_028646515.1 Pseudochirops corinnae | reverse complement strand
ATATATATATATATATATATATATATATATATATATATATATATACATTTGTATTCTCTTCACCTACCCTCATACTGAGGAAAGGTTCATAAGTTACAATTATCATTTTTCCATGTTGGCTTGTAAATAGTACAACTTTGATAAGTTCCTTATGATTTCTTTTCCATGTTTACCTTCTCGTGCCTCTTATATTTGAGTATCAAATTTTCTTTTCAGTTCTGTTTTTTTTTTCTTCAGTAAAAATGTTTGAAGTCCTCCACCTCATTGAATGACCATATTTTCCCCTGAAACATTATACTCAGTTTTTCTGGGTAGGTGATTCTTGCTTTTAAACCTAGCTCCCTTAATCTCCAGAATATCATATTCTAGGTCCTTCAATCCCTTAATGTAGAAGCTGCTAAATCCTGGGTTATTCTAATTGTGTTTCCACAATATTCAAATTATTTCTTCTTGGCAGCTTGTAATATTTTCTCCTTGATCTGGGGGCTCTGGACCTGGCTATAATATTCCTAGGAGTTTTCTTTTGGGGATCTTTTTCAACAGGTGATTGGTGAATTATTTCAAGTTCTATTTTGTACTCTGCTTCTAAAATATCAGAGCAATTTTCCTTGAAAATTTCTTGAAGGATACTTTCTAGGTTCTTTTTCTGATCATGGCTTTCAGGTAGTCCAATAATTTTTAAATTGTCTCTCCTGGATCTATTTTCCAGGTCAGTGGTTTTTTTCAAGGAGATATTTCACATTGCATTCTATTTTTTCATTTGTTGGTATCTGTTTAATAGTATCTTGATTTCTCATTAAGTCATTTGCTTCCATTTGCTGCACTCTAATTCTGAAGGAATTATTCTCTTCAGAAAGCTTCTGAGGTTCTTTTTCAATCTGGCAAATTTGACTTTTTAAGGCATTCTTGTCCTCGTTGGCTTTTTGGGCCTCTTTTGCCATTTGAGTTAATCTATTTTTTAAGGTATTATTTTCTTCAGTCAGGTTGTTGACTCTCTTTTCTTGATTTTCTTGCATCATTCTTATTTCTATTCCCAATTTTTCCTCCACTTCTCTCATTTGGTTTTCAAAATCCTTCTTAAGATGTTCTGTGGCTTGTAGGCAGTCTACATGTTTCTTGCAAGCTTTTGGTGCAGGAGTTCTGATTGTGTTGTCTTCCTCCCATTCCATGCTTTGGTCCTTTTTGTTCCCCAAGAGGGAATCTAGAGTTTGATTACTGTTCTTACTTTGCTTTCTTTTTCCTGCTCATGTTGCCAGTGACTGACTTGATTTTTTAGCTCTGTGGAACTCTTTTTCCAGAGGGAAAAGCTCTGTCTCAAATCGCTGGGGTTTTTGCAGCTGCCGGAGCTATTAGGTGGTTGTCATTTTTGTTTTTTTGCAGCCCCCACCAGCTTTGGCTCACTGAAAACACACCCCAGGACCACCATCAAAGACCACAATCCAGATCCAGGCAGCTCAACACAAGAGCAGTTAGCCTCTGAATGACTGCTTGGCCTCTCTGCAATCTGCTGGCCAGGAGCTTCTGAAGCAGCCACATGGAAGCGGCTGCAGGGCCGCCAGCTTCTACCACTTCCTTGCCCTGGAGGCAGTTGGGCCAGACCGCATTTTTCCCCCAAATTTAGCTGAGTTCCACTGATCTTTCACTTTGTCCTTGTTTCTTATGGGTTGATATTTGTGGAAACTGCCACATTTGCTGGTGATTCACTCTCCTGAGTGCTCCAGCCAGGGCTCCACCTGGCTGCCCTGGGGCCAAGCCATGGTTTCAGTGTGGGCTGGGCTTGGCTCCCAGTGTGCCGTGATGAGCCCTTTCTGCTGAGCTGCCTTCAGTGGGAGATGTGTTTTTTTCTGTAATTTTGTGACTTTTGGAGACCTAAGATTTGTTTAGAGTCATATTTTATGAGTATTTGAGGTGGCTATGTGGGAGCTGAGTATTTTTCCTGCTTCTGTGCTGCTATCTTCTCTACTTGAGTTTGATATCATTTATTATTTAGAATAGAAAATAAATGCAAATGTAACCTGTTTTTCTAATTATTTTAGATGTGCAATAAACTAGAACATAAAATGCTCTATAAAAGAAAAAAATACTAAAGCTTTAAATATTAAAGTATTCCCAGTGCTTTCCTTGTTAGTGATAAGGATTACTGGATTGGTAGTATAGACTATGTTCTAAGTAGACTTGAACAATAGAATGACAACTTCCCCTCTGTAGGAGTGGGGGTACTTAGTTTCATGCTTTATATAATTGCCCAAAGTTCCTCTTCATAATTCAATGTAAGGTGGGGTTTGCACTTCTTATTGGACTCCTTCTTGACATGATGTTATGTGTTTCTTCATGTTATACTTTTAAAGGACCTGAGCAGCACATTCCATAGAGTCCTGATAAATTTCCTCTTCCTCATCTGTAATTTTTATTATGGCCCTGTGGTCATACATAGTTATTTTGGGACAGGGTTGCTGGTGGATTCCACTTATCCCAGTAGAAAGGGTTGGAGGAGGCAGGGTTTTGCCCTATGATTTCTTCTTCCCCTCCTACAAACACACAGGAACACACACACACACACACACACACACACACACATACACACACACACACACACACCCTGATTCTGTTAGCAGACTAGACTTTGGGGTACAATATACTTTGGGTACACAGACTAAATATTTGTTTTTCTTTCTGTGTTTCAAAAAAGTCCTATAATCAAGTTTTTGGGTTCCTAAATAAAACAGTTAAGTTTTTTGGGGTTGCTTCTTATACCCTGCACATTAAAATACATGCTTTATATAACATGGCTTTTAAAAAAAAAACTTCATATGATTGTAGATTATAATTTATAAAAATTAGGAGAAAAGATTAGCAGAAGGTTACACAGATAAGTTGATGAACCAGGATTAGAACCAGTGTCATCATCTGAATTCCCATCTAGGATCCTCTATGCTAGCTAATATATCTTTATTTCAGTAGAAAGTATCTTTATTAGTAACAATAAAACAACCAAAAATGCACTTTTTTCAGATTCTGTGTTTCATTCTGATCTTAAATTTCCTGACTTCTATGTTTCCTGATTTAAATTCTAGAGTTTATCAAGGAAATTGAGAGAATGAGACATAGTGACAACAATGTACAAAAAGTCACCAGGTATCTCCCTCCTTGTAGTGGCAACCACACTGGTATACCCAGGATGGCTGCTAGTATAGGTTCTTAGATCTGCTTTACAAGGAGAGATAGCTCTTTAAGGGGTCAACAGTCTTTTTCTATTATATTCACTAGTTCAAGAGAAAAGTCAGCACTCTGAACTTCGGAGAAAATATCAATAGAGAAGGAAGGACCAACAGGGCTCTGACTGCCTGAATCAAAGCAATATTGCTATGCACTTTATATACATCCTTGGATGGAGAAAGCCTTTTACATCTGAGCAGCTGGGGAGCTCTGAACAGAGGGCCACTCAGAATCTCAACCAGGGAATCACAAGATCCTTCTCATAAGTGAGTCCCCAAGGCAAAATACCAACTCAGAGTATATATAGACTTCGCAGAGGCAGAAGGTATCATAACCCTTGTGACTCAGTGCCTAATTAGAAATTAGAATAAGGTGTGAAAGTCTTCCTACGAGGAAACCTCACCTAAGAAAGCTTCCCTTAATGGGCTCCACCTGAGGCCTACTAAGGGATGGGGAAGATCTTACATTCCATTAACATTACAAGCTTCTATCTTCTTATATTTTTTCCTCTGTTCTTAATGGAATTATGCTAGCTAGTAGGTTAGTACACTTGAGAAACAGTAAGGGAGTTAAAAATGGTAAGAATGAAAAGAGGGCGCAGTTTTTGTAAATGTCAACAGAAATAACTAAAATGTTTGAAAACCAAACACATTTTGCTTTCCTATTTTTTTGAAAATTAGATGTATTACAATATTTTTCCTTCAGAATAATACATGTTATCCTTTCCCCTCTCTGACATATATTAACTATGTTAACCTGGGCATGCCATTTAACCTCTTAGTAGTCTAGTCAATTCTCCAAGGCTATAGGTTACACTGAAAGTGATGATTTGCTTTGGTAAAAGAAGTTTCTTCATCTATGACTTTGCTAAACTCATGAAATCCTAAATTCAATCCATGTCCTCCATCTCTGGAAGGGACATTGATATATAGAAAATGAAACTGAGGTTCAGAGGAATGGTCATTGGAACTCCAAACAACGTCGTCAAACTTTAAATTAATCACTTAACTTAAAGTTATCCATAGTGACGTTTTAAAGAAGAATGAAAGATATATAAATATATGTAAACACAGATACATATATATATATACTACAGAAATAAGTTGTTAATATTTTTCCTATTAATATTACTCTAATCAAGTACCAGAGAAGCATAAGACTGTGACCATTGATAGCTCTATTTAAGAAAATATGAGTGGAACCATTCTTCTTATTCTGTATTATATAAGTAAAAGGCATCAGAGTTTAATTTGCTTAGAGGAAAAAAAAAACTATTCAAATAAACAACCAAATGATTATGTAACATAGAAGCTATGCAGAGAAGGCAAATAAGCAATGAAATTTCGTCTTTCCTTCTTAGAAAAGCTGGAATGTAAATGAAAATTTAAAAGTACTTTTCAGCCCTTGATCTAAAGCAAAGTGAATGAAACCCAAAGACAAAAAATACAGATTACAAGTTATAAAGATTCAAAACTTTGTCATCTGACTCATGATAAGAAGAATATCTGCAGAAATCCAGAATGATTAACAGAGATCTATACCTTCCTACACCTTCTGGAAAGGACTGAAGCTTAATAGAATGAGAGAAAAAGAAAGCGAGAGAAGAGAAGAGAGAAGAGGAGGGGATGAGAGGAGAGGAAAGGAGACGGGAGGGGAGAGAGGAGAGGAGAGCAGAGGAGAAGAGAGGAGAGATCTTTATATAAATATCTCTATATGTGGGTATTTATATGTGTATATGATCAGATGAATTAAAAGAAAGAACAATGTATTAGGCTGGTATATAATTTTAAGCTTATAATTCCAATATGTCTCACTATTAACAATTTGAAACCCTTTTAAGGAAATTGTATTTTGTAGAAAATACTTTTTAAAAGGAGAGCCTTGCATGAAGTGAAAAAATATAGAGAAGAGAATTATTAAATACTGCTGTACTTATAGGCAGATTACATATGATTGTTCAAGTATCAAAGGGAACATTATTATTATCTAAATTAGACTCTCTTCTCAGGAAAAAAAAAAAAAGTACAGACCATGAAACACTGTAGCAGCAACTCCAGCAAAAAGTGTTAGAAGTGAGGCAGAATAATTTTATACATGATTTACAATTCTCTCCACCTTTAGAAAAAAAAAAAACAGCAAATTAACTTTTAAAAATATGTACACATATTATATGCATAGAAAATGTTTCTTTGTGTATCTCTGTATCTGCGTGGTGATATATATATATGAACTTTTTTTTCTCTTCAAAGGAACTAAAAATGTATTTGGACCTATTGACTATAAAAGGTAATTCATTGGTATTTTCTTACTTTCCTTTTTCCTCTCTCCTCACTCCATGAAACTGAATAGCACTTCAGACTCAGCAGCTTTGGTTTCCCAAAAGTCATTCTATTGTTTCTTAGCTATTTCTACTGTAAGGACATTGTAGTGACTTCATGTCTGAGATGTGGAGTCAGAGTCTAAGAAAAATTATAATATAAGCAAAATTTTTCTTTGCAACTTCATCCCAATTACTAGACAATTTTGTTTCCTTTGGCACCTATTCCTGTCTAAAAATCCAGTGCTCACAGAAGTTCTGTCATAGTGGGAAGTGATCACATAAACTAATTCAAATAAATTGTAATCAAATTAATGTTACTCTCTCCCTTATAGTATTTCCATTTCAAAATAAATAAGTATTTAGCACAATTAAAATACTTCACTCCTCAGATTTTAGTCTGATCTTATTTAAGTGTTAAATTGGGCCATACCTAACCATATGAATATACATTTTACATATAGGGTTGAAAGAAATCTGTAAGAGATTCTTTAAATGTAAGATTTTCAGACTGTAAACATACTGAGGGAAGATAAAACTGTTTTTGTGCTTCTAACCCAAACTGTTTTTGTGCTTGTAACCCTTATCTTTTCAGCAGTTAATACATTTTTGGCTGAATTGTATATTATTTTGTACTTTTTAAAATTTAAAACCATAGCTAGGTTTACAAGTGAATGAATCACTGAAGCCAAGGGTCAGGAAGACTTGAATTCACGTTCAACCTCAGATAGTTACCAATAGTTTGACTTTGGGCAAATCATTAAACCTCTGTATGCTTCAGTTTCCTCATCTTTAAAATGGGGATAACAATTATACCTGCATCCCAAAATTCTTCACAGGATAAAGAGAAGTTATTTTCATCAATCAATCAATTAATTAGTTGATTAATTAATTAATTTTTAGTTTTCAACATTCATTTCCATAAGATTTTTATTGCCAAATTTTCTCTTCATCTCTCCCCTTTCCCCATCCTAAGATTACATACATTTTGATTACCCTTTCACATAGTCTTCCCTCTCTTCTATTCCCCCACTCTCCTTATCCCCTTTCCCCTTACTTTCCTGTAGGGTAAGATACACAATTGAGTGTGTATGTTATTCTCTCCTTAAATCACATCTTATGAGAGTAAGATTCACTCATTCCCTCTCACCTCCCCCACTTCCCCCCATTGTGAAACCTTTTTATTGCCTCTTATATGTGAGATAATTTACCTCATTCTATCTCTCCCTTTAACCTTCTCCCAGTATATTTCTCTTTCACCCCTCAATCTTATTTTTTAGATATCTTTCCTTCATATTCAACTCTCCCTGTATCATCTATCTATCTATCTATCTATCTATCTATCTATCTATCTATCTATCTATCTGTCTGTCTGTCTGTCTGTCTGTCTGTCTGTCTGTCTATCTATCTATCTATCTATCTAATCTATCTACTATTTCCTCCAACTTCCCTATTACTGAGGAAAAATCTTATGAATTACAATGTAAATAGTGCAACTTTAATAAGTCCCTTATGATTACTCTTTGCTATTTACCTTTTCATGTTTCTCCTGATTCTTGTATTTGAAAGTCAAAATTTTTATTAAGAGCTGGTCTTTTCAGCAAGAATTAAATGTTCACTTTTTCCCTTGAAGTATTATACTCAGTTTTGCTGGGTAGGTGATTCTTGGTTTTAATCCCAGTTCTTTTGATCTGCAGAATGTCATATTCCAAGACCATAAGTCCCTTAATATAGAAGCAGCTAGATCTTGTGTCATCCTGATTTTTTTCCACAATAACCTAATTGTTATTTATAGCCCAAAGGGCTATAAATAATTGCATACCCTTTGACCCAGTAATACCACTTCTGGGGTTGAATCCCAAAGAGATCACAGAAGTGGAAGGAAGACCCATATGTACAAAAATATTTATTGCAGCTCTCTTTGTGGTGGCAAAAAAACTGGAAATCAAGGGGATGCCCATCAATTGTGGAATGGCTAAACAAGTTGTGGTATATGAATGTAATGGAACACTATCATGCTATAAGAAATGGGGAGGAGATGGACTTCATATTTACCTGGAAAGGCTTTTACAAACTGATGCTAAGTGAGCAGAACCAGGAAAAATTTGTACACAATCCAGGAAAAATTTGTACACAATCACAGACACATTGTATGTGTGATGACCAACCTTGATAAACTGGATTCTTCTCAGCAACAAAGTTATAAGAAAACTCTACAAGTCTCAGGATGGAAGGAGATATCTACATTCAGAGGAAGATCTAAAAAGAGAAGAGTTTAAATAGAGACTGAGGCAATCTGCAAGCTATCATTCTTTTTTATGATTTGTTTTGTTACTTCTTTCCCATGGTTCACTCCATTGGTTACAACCCTTTACAGAACCAAACTAATTTCCACTAATGTCCACTAATGTCCATAATAAAAATACTTTCAGATCCTATTCTTGATTGCATGCTGCCATGGGGGGGGGGGAAGGAGAGGGAGGGGGAGAAAATTTGAAACTCAAAGAGATTGTGGAACTGAATCTTGTAAACTAAAAGTAAATAAACAAATCAATTTAAAAAAAAGAAAAGAAAAGAGTCCTTGTGATCATTCATACACCAGAACATTGGCCATTTTTTTTTACATTACATTATACCACCTTGGAAGAACAAAAAGCTTCCAGGTCTCTGGAAGTATATTTGAATTTAGGTACACAAAACCTCTGAATCTTGTGACAATACACCCTCCACTATGGAAGCAGGGCCTTACTTTAATAAAAAGTTAGACATCAAGTAGCAGGCTTGGAAAATAAGCAAACAATAAAAAAAAGTTCTGACCTTAGAAAATGACTTTGGTGACAAGGAAGAGAAAACCATACACTCAGAAGAAGATGATAAAATCAAATCTCCTATATACAAAGCCTCCAAGAGAAATATGAATTGTTCTTAGGCCATGAGAGAGCTCATAAAAGATTTCAAAAGTCAAGTAAGAGAGGTAGAAGAAAAATTGGGAAGAGAAATGAGAGTAATGCAAGGAAATCATGAAAAATAGGTTGAAAGCTTGGTAAAGGGGGAGCTAAATATTGAGAAGGAAAAAACTATCCATAAAAAGTAGAGGTGGCCAAATGGAAAAGGAAGTACAAAAGCTCACTGAAGATAATAATTCCTTAAAAACTATAATTGAGCAAATGTAAGTTAATGACTTTATGAGAAATAGTGAAATAATCAAACCAAAACAAAAGAATGAAAAAATAACTGTTATGAAAATGCTTGCATATTTCCATAAATTAAAAAATAAAAATTGAAAAAGAAGGTAATTGTGTTAATAGAGTTCCTTGATTTATCTTGGCGTGGTAGACATCCAAATACTGTAGTTACTGTAAATGAAATTTTTCTATCTCTTCATGCTATATGTTTCAGAAATAGTATATAGAAATGTTGATGACTTATGAAGGTTTTACTTTATATCTTGCAACTTTGCTATAGTTATTAATTGTCTCAAGACATTTTATAGTTGATTATCTAGGGTTCTTTAAATAGACCAATATATCATCTTAAAAGAGTGATATATCTGTCGCCTTGTTGCCTATTTGCATTCCTTCCATTTTTTTCTTCCTTTTTCACTATAACTCTAATTTCTAATAAAATACCAAGCCATAAAATAATGAATATTCTTTCATCCCCATTCTTCTTTTAGAATGTTTTATGTTTATTCTTGTTACAGATAATACTCATTTTCCCCAATTTGTTTATTTATTTATAGTTTTCCACATTCATTTGCCCAATATTTTGAGTTACAAATTTTTCTCCCCATCTTTACCCTATCCCCCACCCTGAAATATCAAGCCTATTAAATGCCCCTTCCCCAAAACTGTTCTCTCTTATATCCTCCCTCATGCCCCATCCCAAACTTTATGGTAGGGCAAGATGGATTTCTGTACCCTAGTGCCTGTATACCTTGTTTCCCAGTTGCATGTAAAAAAACAATTTTTTAAATATTTGTTTTTAAAACTTTGAGTTCAAGACTTTTTCCATCTTCCCTCCTCACCCACCCCCACTGGGAAGATTAACAATTCAATATAGGTTGTACATGTGTAGTTATGCAAAAGATTGACATAATACCTGTATTGTGAAAGACTAACTATAATTGCTTCCATCCTTTCCCGTCCCCACTTGTTCTATCTTCTCCTTTGACCCTGTCCCTTTTCAAAAGTGATTACTTATAACAACCCTCTCCCCTAACCTACCCTCCTTTCTATCATCCCCCCTCTTATCATCTCCTCCCTACTTTCAATTGAGTGTGTATGATATTCCCTCCTTAAGCCAAATTCAATGAGAGTAAGGTTGACCCATTCCCTTTCAGCTTCCTGCTCTTCCCCTCCAGTAACAATTTTCTCTTGCCTCTTTTATATGACATGATTTACTCTAATCTATCTTTCCCTTTCTCCTTCTCCCAATATATTCCTCTCTCAACTCTTAATTTTATTTAGATATCATCCCTTAACATTCCACTCATCCTGTCCTCTGTCTATGTATACATGTACGTTCATATGCACACACTCACGCACACACACACACACACGCACACATATATACAAATACACCCTTCTATACATACATATATGCATGTGTATACATATATATGTGTGCATATATATGCATATACACACATATACATATATATTCCCTTCAACTATCTTCATACTGACAAAATCTCATGAGTTACAATTATCATTTTTCCATGTAGGAATATAAATAGTACAACTTTAATAGGTTCCTTATGATTTCTTTTCTGTATTTATTTTGTCATGCTTCTCTTGCTTCTTGTATTTGAAAGTCAAATTTTCTGTTCAGCTCAGGTTTTTCATCAAGAATGTTTGAAAATCCTCTATTTCATCGAATGACCATATTTTGCCCTGAAGCCTTACATTCAATTTTACTGGGTTGGTGATTATTGGTTTTAATCCTAGGTCCATCGACCTTTGGAATATCACATTCCATGCCCTTTGATACCTTAATGTAGAAGCTGCTAGGTCTTGGGTTATCCTGATTGTGTATCCACAATATTCAAATTGTTCCTTCCTGACTACTTGCAGTATTTTCTCCTTGACCTTGGAACTCTGGAATTTGACTACAATATTCCTAGGGGTTTTCTTTTTTGGGATTTTTTCCCAGAGGCGATCAGTGAATTCTTTCAATTTCTATTTTGGCCTCTGGTTCTAGAATATCAGAGCAATTGTCCTTGATAATTTCTTGAAGGATGATTTCTAGGGTCTTTTTTTGACCATGGCTTTCAGGTAGTCTAATTATTTTTAAATTGTCACTCCTGGATCTATTTTGCAGGTTAGTGGTTTTTCCAATGAGCTATTTCCCATTGCCTTCTATTTTTTTTTCATATGTTTGGATCTGTTTTATAGTTTCTTGATTTCTCATAAAGTCATTAGCTTCCACTTGTTCCAATCTAATTTTCAAGAAATTATTCTCTTCAGTGAGTTTTTGAAATTCCTTTTCCATCTTACAAATTTGGCTTTTTATAGCATTCTTCTCCTAATTGACTTTTTGGGCCTCTTTTGCCATTTGGGTTAGTCTCTTTTTAAGGTGTTATTTTCTTCAGTGTATTTTTCATCTCCTTTAGCAGGCTGTTGACTTGCTTTTCATGATTTTCTTGCATCATCCCAACACACTGCAATAGACCTTTCTTGTTGGCCTGCCGGGCTGCCTTGAGAGGGAGATTTGTTTCTCTCACTTTGTGAGTTCTGTAGCTCCAAAATTTGTTCAGACTTGTTTTTATTTACATGTTTTGGAGGTGGTGGGAACTGGAGCCTTGCAGAAGTCCTGTTTCTACTCTATTATCTTGGCTCTGCCCACCTAATACTCATTTTTGGTTTATCTTTTTTTCAGTCTTTTTATCCTGTCCCTATTCTGAAGTCTATTTTACTTCTGACCTACCATTTTTTTTCCCCTACTCTCTCTTTTATCACCATCCCTATTTCCTTTCCCTCCTTCACCTCTTAGTTGGTTGTTAGAGTATATGTTCTTTCCTATTTGAACTAATTTAGATGTGAATTAGGTTTAAGCATTCCACATGCCCCACCCCAAATTGTCCCATCCATTCTAGAAGCTCTTCGTGGCAATCTTATTTTAAGTGAGATAATTTTCACCATTCTTCTGATATCCTCCCCCCTTTTTTACAGGGCCTCACTCTTTCTTACCTCTTCATTATTTTTTTTTTTGCATCAACTCAACATAATTGAATTTCACAACTTTTTTTCTAGGAAGAATCATTTTAAGTTCCTTAAAAATAATAGTCCTTATAAATTGCATGTATCATCTCCCCATATTGAAAAATAAACGTTTTAGAATTTTTTGAGTCCCTTGTGATTTCTCTTTCTTTCTTAGATTTTTATGCTTCCTTGAGTCTTATATTTGTATTTCATATTGTCTATTTATCTCTGGGCTTTTCATTAAAAATGCTTGAATGGCCTTTATTTCACTGAATAATTCATTTTTTCCCTTGAAGGATTATACTTAGCTTTGTTGAATAACTGGTGATTCTTCTTTGTAATCCCAGCTCTTTTGTCTTATAGAATGTCATATTCTAAGCCCTCTACTTTTTAAAGATGGTAACTGACAAATCTTGTGTGATCCTGAAAGTGGCTTCACAATATTTAAACGATGTATTTCTTGCATCTTGAAGTATTTTTTTTTCCCCTGAGCTTGGTGATTCTGAAATTTGGCTGTAATATTCCTTAAAATTTTCATTTTGTGATCTGTATCAGTTGATGATAAGTAGATGTTTTCAATTTCTCCTTACCTTCTATTTTTAGGACATTGGGGCAGTTTTCCTTCGTGATTTCTTGAAATATGATTTTTCAGCTGTCGCTTTGATTATGGCTTTCAGGTAGTCCAATAATTATTAATTATCTCACCTTGATTTATTTTTCAAAACAGTTGTTTTTACATTGAGAAGTTTTATATTTATTTTTTTCCATGTTTGTTGCTCTTTTAAATGTCTTTAGAAGTCATTAACTTCCACTTGCCCAATTATAATTATTAAGGAATTATTTTCAACAATGAATTCTATATCTACTTTTCCATTTGGCTAATTTGTTTTTATTTTTCCTTTCAAGTGGTATTTTATTTTTTCCTAAATACTTGTAAAGGCAATTCTTGACACTTGAAAAAATAAAATATTGAGTTCTAAATTTTCTTCCCACCTTTGTAGTCTCTCTTCTCCTTCAGATGGTAAGCAATTAGATTTAGGTTATATATGTACAATCACACAGAACATATTTCTATATCAGTCATATTGTGAAAGAAAAAAAACAGAACAAATGGGGGAAAAACTATGAAAAAATAAAGAAACTGAAAATATTATGATTTAATCTATATTCAGATTCCACCAGTACTTTTTAAGGGTATGGATGGCAATTTCCATCCTGAGTCTTTTAGAATGATCTTGAATCAGTGAATTGTTAAAAGGAACTGATTGTATCATTATTGATTATCACACAGTGTTGCTGTTACTATGTACAATGCTCTCCTCTTTCTACTCACTTCATTTTACGTCAGTTCATGTAAATTTGTATAGATCTTTTATTTTCTGATATCTCTCTGTTTATCATTTCTTATAGCACAATAGTGTTTAATTATATTCATATACCAAAACTATTTAGCCATTCAACAATTGAGGGGTAATTTCCCCCAAATAATTTCAAAATTCTTTGTGACCATAAACATGTATGTCATAAATATTTTTTTATAGGTGCAGGTCCTATCTCATTTATTTATAATCTCTTTGGAATAAAGAACTCGAAGTGATATTGCTGTTTCAAAGGGTATGTGCAGTTTGATTGCCCTTGGGACATAGTTTCAAATTGCTCTCTAGAATGGTCGAATCAGTTAACAAGTCTACCAAAAGTGCATTAGTGGCCCAAATTTTCTCACATCTTCTCAAATATTTATCATTTCCTTTTCTGTCATATTAGGAATCTGATAGATATAAGATGATACCTCAGAGTTGTTTTAATTTTAATTTCTTTATTCAATATTGACTTAGAATACCTTTTCTTATGACTATAGATTTTTAAGAAATATTTTATACAATTTCTGTTGGTAGTTTGATTGGAATTACTCTGAATAAGAAAATTAACAATATGTTATATTGTTTTATTCCAATCATGAGCAGTTGATATTTTCCATTCGTTCCAATGCAACTTTATTTGTATGAATTAATTTTTAATTGTGTTCATATAGTTCCTGGTTGACTTCCAAATATTTTATATTGTCTACTGCTATTTTAAATGTACTTTTTCTGTCTCTTGCTCTTGAGTTTTGTTGTTAATATATAGAAATGTTGATTTGTATGGGTTTGTTTCACATCTGGCAATTTGCTAAAGTTGCTAATTATTTCAAGGAGGTTTTTTTAGTTGACCTTCTAGGATTCTTTAAGCATATCATTATATATGTATGTATAATTTATTTACTTTTAATTTACAACATTCAGTTCCATTAGACTTTGAGTTCCACATTTTCTCCCCCTCTTTCTCCTGACCTCTCCCCCTCATGGCAGAATGAAATCCAATATTAGGTTCTATGTATACCATCACATTATACATTAGACAAGTTGTAAAGAAGAATTATAGCCAATGGAATTAATAACAATCAGATGACATGAATTGTTTAAGGAGGGTTAGGTTTTCTCTTAATATCTCCTTACTTATTTTGAGTATAAACTTCCTGTTGGTTATTTTGCTCCATCATTTCTAATGTAAATGACATTCTCTTTATGAAAAGAAAAAGTAACAAAATAAAATAAATTAAGTGATTTTTGTCTTCTCTTTGTTGTCAATTATCCTTGTCCTATGTAATCTAAGTAAAGGTCCTATTTATTTTTCAATATTCCTTGTTATTTTCTTGATATAGGAAACACATATTTTGTTCTTTGCTTCTCAAACTAAGTTCTGTTCATTCTTATTTCTGGCATTTCTTACACTTGATTTTTTTTTTTAACAAGGTCATGCTATGCTCTAATATTAACAATCTGTTATTTGCTTTAAACTTTACTTCTTTCTTCAGTATATTTACTTTAAAAAATTCAAGTTGGTGGATGTTTCTTATAAATCTGCATCAATCCCTTGAGACAATTCCCCACCATGACCCACGTAATCCAGAAAATATAAATGGAAATACAACCCATGCTGAAAAGATTGCCTAAGGATGTGGTATTATCCAGAATGAGCCACGTTTCTGTGAAGGCTAAATGATGGAAGTAAAAGAAAGGTGAAGCAAAAAACCCTTTAAAGGTGAAAGGAATATATATACACACACATATACATACACACACATGCACACACATATATATATATACACACACATATATATGTATATATACATATATACACATATATATGTATATATAATAATATATGTGTGTGTATAAATGTATATATACATATGTGTGTATACATATTTCCATTTATGATAAAGCTATTCAAAAAAGTAATGAAAGTGATGGGCAGATATAAAGCTAAATATTTTAAGGGAAGTGTTATAAATTCAAATTTTGAGTCTTGAGTATCTCCAATCCCTGTGAGATGGCTTACCCTGAACATTTTACTCCTTGGGATTGTAATTATCTTCCCTCTGTATTCTTTAAAATCTTCATTCCCCAAATCAAGAATATATGTCCAACTTTTGCAGAATTCATTTCCTTTTCTATCCTAAATTCAAGGTTGCAAGGTCATTTATCCCCAGACTTTCCAATAACTCTACCTTAGAAATCACTATATCCCTTTTACTGAAAATCAGCTCCATCATGACCTTTCTATTTGTTGATTCCTCCATTTTTTGAAGAATGAAATTATTATGAAAGCAAGTGAAAAAGTTATCAGCTTTTCTTTTTTTTCAGATTAATTTGTTGTTGTATACACACACACACACATAAAGTTTGAGAGACACAGTTTCTGTGTAGTTAATCATTTCATTAATAATGCTAGCATATCATCAACAAAAAGGTCAGTGACATGCTCAAATGTCCAAGACCCCTCACAGAATCCAAAGTTCATATGTCCTTGGGAGAGTGTGTATTCTCGAGGGTGGAAATCAACTCTGATTTGGTTAACAATTAATAATTGCATGAATATTATAATGAGTGACTTGTTTTAATGAGGGAATGGGAGGCATGACTTTGATCAGTAAGTTTTGGTCAAGGAGAATCATCTGTATACATATCAAAGGGAAAATACTTACTTTCCCAAACCTCTCTGAGTAAAACACAATGGGCCAGAATACATCAAATCACTTACCTTTACCTTTTGAATGGATCTGAGTTTTTCTTTTAAGTATCAACCCTGGACTTCAAAAGCTGCCTGAGTAAACTAAAGGGCCTGATATCTGATTCAATAATTAAGTATTGAATAGGGAGCTAAAATGGAGGAGAGAAGAGACTTGCCCAAGCTGTCCCCTAGACCCCTCCAGAAACCTTAAAATAATGCCTAAAACAATTTCTGAAGTAGTAGAACCCCACTCCAACCCCACCCCCCAAAAAAAAGATGTGGTGAAACAGATTTCCAGCCAAAGAAAACTTAGATGATCAGCAGGAAAGGTCCTTCACACCTGGGTGAGAGTGAAACTCAGTCCTGTAAAGGCTGTGCCAGTGCAGATTAGTCCCTATTGAACTGGGAAGAGGGAATGGGGAGTGACAGAGTCATCTTCAGCAGAATCTGCTTCCAGAGTTCTCAGCTCACAGAAATTAAGAGGGTCAAACAACTGGTCTCAAAAAAAATACAGGAATCTTTTTGCTCGCACTGGGGGAGGGGGGGGCAGGATTCTGTTGCTTTGTCCATACTTAGATCCAGGTCAAAGACCTGGGTGGCAGTCCCAGGACAAGGAGGAGAAGTAGCACACCAGAGCTTGTGGCCATAGTGTGGCAGGGAACCTCCTCATATTTCCAGGGCAGAAGAGGGTCCTTCTGGTTACTCACAGACCAGAACCCAGACCAGGATAGGAGTAAAGATCGATCCTTAGATCATTTCACCTGACAAGAACTAAAAACTTTCACGTTCCTAGAAGCAGCTTTGAAAGCAACTGCTGAAAACCCCTGAAACTTGTGACAGTGTGTGTTTCACTGTGGAAGCAGACCATTACTTTAAGAGAATGTTAAAAGTCAAGAAATAGGCTTGGAAAATGAGTAAACAACAGAAAAAATGCTGACCATAGAAAGTTACTATGGTACCAAAGAGGATGAAAACACTCAGAAGGTGATAACAAAGACAAAGTAACTACCCAAAGCCTCCAAAAAAAAAAACAAAAACAAACCATGAATTATTCTTAGTCCATGGAAGTGCTCAAAAAGGACTTTTGAAAATCAAGTAAGAGAGGTAGAAGGAAAATTGGGAAGAGAAATAAGAGTGATGCAAGAAAATTATGCATAAGAGTTAATAGGTTAATAAAAGAGGAACAAAAATTACTGAATAAAATAACACTTTAAAACAGATTAGGTCAAATGATAAAGGAGATATGAACATTCAATGAGACAAAAAATGCCTTGGAAAGTAGAATTGAGCAAATGAAAAAAAAAAAGATATACAAAAATTCACTGAAAGAAGTTCTCAGAAAATAGAATTGGCCACATGGAAAAAGAAGCACAAACAGTCAGAAGCAAAACACTGTTATGGGAATCTAAAGATCTTCCCTGCCCTAGGCCCTTTGCTAAAGTGGCTACGTGACTCTGAGGACCCTTGGATATTTGAAAGTATACTCTGTTCCCTAATAGGCTGAATGTGGTCAC
>CM053590.1:168434972-168445034 GCA_028646515.1 Pseudochirops corinnae | reverse complement strand
TACTCTGTCTCGCCCTGTCTCCTCTTATTCTAATCCTCTCCCACCTCAGAATTTCACTTTTTAGAGTAAAGTCCCTTCCTATTCAATTGATCCTGTGTCCTCTACGTACACATATATACACATACTCAGATATGTGTTCATATATATATATATATATATATATATATATATATAAACCCTCCTACATAGACATATGTGTATGTATACATATATATACATTTGTATTCCCTTCACCTATCCTCATACTGAGAAAAGTTTCATGAGTTATAATTATCATTTTTCCATGTTGGCATGTAAATAGTTCAACTTTGATAAGGTCCTTATGATTTCTTTTCCATGTTTACCTTCTCATACTTCTTGTGTCATACTTCTTGTATTTGATTGTCAAATTTTCTTTTCACTTGTTTTTTCATCAAGAATGTTTGAAAGTCCTCCAACTCACTGAATGACCATAATTTCCTTTGGAACATTATACTCAATTTTGCTGGGTAGGTGATTCTTGGTTTTAATCTTAGCTCCCTTGAACTCTGGGATATCATATTCCAGGCCCTTCCATCCCTTAATGTGGAAGCTGCCAGATTCCGGGTTATCCAAATTGTGTTTCCACAATATTCAAATTGCTTCCTCTTGGCAGACTGTAATATTTTCTCCTTGATCTGGGGACTCCAGAACCTGTCTATAACATTCCTAGGAGTTTTCTTTTGGGATCTTTTTCAAGAGGTGATCAGTGAATTCTTTCAAGTTCTATTTTGCCCTCTGGTTCTAAAATATGAGGGCAATTATCCTTGAGAATTTCTTGAAGGATGGTTTCTAAGTTTATCTTTTTGATGAAGGCTTTCAGGTAGTCCAATAATTTTTAAACTGTCTCTCCTGGTCAGTTTTTTTCAAGGAGATATTTCACATTGCCCTCTATTTTTTTATATGTTTGGATCTGTTTAATAATATCTTGATTTCTCATAAAGTTATTTGCTTCCATTTGCTCCACTCTAGTGAGATTTTTTTTCCATCTGGCAAATTCAACTTTTTAAGGCATTCTTCTCCTCATTGGCTTTTTGGGCCTCTTTTGCCATTTGAATTAATCTATTTTTTAAGGTATTATTTTCTTCAGTCAAGTTATTGACTTCCTTTTCTTGATTTTCTTGCATCATTCTCAATTATCTTCCCAATTTTTCCTCCACTTCTCCCATTTGGTTTTCTTAAGCTTATCTATGGCTTTTAGGGAGTCTTCATTTTTCTTGGAAACTTTTGGGTGGGAGTTCTGACTGTGTTGTCTTTCTCCTATTCCATACTTTGATCCTTTTTGTCCCCAAAAAAGGATTCTAGAGTTTGGCTGCTGTTCTTACTTTGCTTCCTTTGCCTGTTCATGTTGCCAGTGAATTACTTGATATTTTAGCTGTGTGGAACTCTGCTTCTGTATCAGCAATCACCCTAGCATACCTAGTGTGGCTGCTAGCATAGGTTCTTAGATACGCTTTTCTAAAGGAAAGCAACTCAAAATGGCTTAATAGTTTTACTTTAATCAATCAAACAAATATCATATACTTAGTTCAGAGGAAAAAGTCAGCACCTTGAACTTCAGAGAATGCAAACACAAGTTACAAACACAAGTTACAAGCAGACAAAGAAACAGATCATCAGATGGGCTTCCAACCATCTGACCATTACATCCACACCTATTCAATTACCAGAGAGGGAAGCATCAACATCTGGGTTTTTCAGAGCCTGGGGGCTCAACGGCTTCCCAGAGTTTCATGTGCCCAATCACACAACTCTTTCCAAAGTGAGCCCCAAAGCAACACCTCACATCAGGGCATATATATATAGCCTTCTCCTGGACTGGAGAATGTCACAGCCCTCTTGACCCACTGCCCAATCACAAAGCAACAGGGTGTGAGCATTCCTGAAGAACAAGCTTCCTGTCACAGGCTCCATGTGACCTCATTCAGCCTATTAGGGGACAGAATATACTTTCAAATCTGGGAAGGTTCTCAGAGTCACTTAAGCCACTTAAGCAAAGAGCTTAAGGGCAGGGAAGATCTTCAGATTCCCATAACAGCTTGCAGGAGGGGAAAGCTCTGTCCCAAATCTCTGGGGTTTTCCCAGCTGGCAGAGCTATTAGGAGGCTGCTGCAGCCCCTACCAGCTTTGGCTCACTGAAAACACACTTCAGGACCACCACCCAAGACCACTATCTCGATCCAGGCTGCTCAATGCAAAAGTACTTAGCCTCTAATAATCGCTTGGCCCCCTGCAGTCTGCAGGCCTGGAGCTCTGAAGCAGCCATGTGGAGGCAGCTGCAGGGCCTCTGCTTCTGCCACTTCCTTGCCCTGGAGGTAGTTTGGCCAGACCGCTTTTCTTCCTCAAATTTAGCTGACATCCACTGACCTTTCACTTAGCCCTTGTTTCTTATGGCTTGATAATTCTGGAAACTGCTACGGCTGCCGCTGATCCACTCTCCTCCAGCTGCTCCAGCCGCAGCTTGTCCTGGCCACTCTGGGGCCAAGTCACAGTTTCAGGCTGGTCTGGTTTTGGCTCCCAGCATATTGTGATGAGCCCTTTGTGCCAAGCTACCTTTCAGTGGAAGATGTGCTTTTCCTGTATTTTTGCGTGAGTTTTTGAGCCCTAACATTTGTTAGAGTCATATTTTATGGATATTTGAGGTGGCTATGTGTGAGCTATGAAACTTTGCTGCTTCTACACCACGATCTTGGCTCTGTCTGGAAAATTTCTATTGATTTTTAATTGTTAAAAGATCATTTCACATTTTCCCACATTACCTCTTCTCCCAATAGTGCCATAATATTTCAATAAATAGCTCATATGACTTTTTTTGAAGTTCAAATTGAGAGGATACATATTTTAAGTATGATATAATTGTAAAGTACCATCTACATTTGAGTAATTATTATGGCAATATTGTTTTATTGATTAAATATTAAAGTTTTAATTTCTTTACTGACTGGATTATTTTCTAATAATATGCATTCTAAATATGCATATTTAAATATAGAATTCTTGGAAAATGTTCATTCTTTTAAAAAAACTTTGCTGTGCTTCAAAAATCATGTAATTTGTCAATCTGGCAGTTAAACTGACTGAGGATAAATATCATTGACTTTTGCAATAGGCAACATGAAGGCATTGTGATATGGGATGCATAATATCTCTTCACTTGCATTAAGGAAATATGTGCTTGAATTCATACTCTGTTCTTAGCTATGTGACACTGGACAAATCATTTGACTCCTCTTATCCTCAAGTTCTTTATCTCAGTATGTCATTGAACTAAAAATATCAACGACAAATCTGAGCTATTACAGTTGGACATCTTGGAACTATTTTTCCCATATTCATTTCTCTTTCTACAGTAAAAGAGGGAAAAAAAAATTTCCAGGGTTTGAGGATGAACTAATCCCGTGGATTAGAGGATGACCAGTATAAAGGCAGGGATCATGGATTAGAGATACAGTAGTGTCAAGCATTTGACCCAAAGGTCACATGAAGTCACTCCCAAGTACAGCTTAAACCAAATTAAAATGAAATTAAGAAATATTTAGCAAAACTAATAAAAGTAGGAAAAAACATGAAAAAAAATTTTAAAACTTTTATTTATTTTATTTTATATTATTATATATTACATATATTATTATATATTATTTAAAATTGTTAAAATTTAGTTGATATATGACCCTGAAGGATTCTTCTGTACAGTTTAGTAGCCCCCATTTCCATTTGAGATTGACTCTGTTGCAGTTAAGTAATCTGACCTTGCTAGAAGGCATGATATTGGCTACTTTTTCCTTAAAGCTTTTTGAGATCTTCCTTGATACAAGGTTGGTTCAGGGAATGAGGACACAGACTTTTAGTATCATTTCATCATCACCTGAGCACAAAGCAGTTTGTGCTCCCTGATGCACCAAAATGGGAAACATAGGTAAGGATGCTTCATTCAACTGAATCACCCCAAAGTGTTCTCAGTGCTTCTTTTTTCTGATCATCAGTCCTTTGCTTTGGCAAACCAAATCTTCTTTTGTTAACTGTTGAATGATTTCTAAGGGTTTTATTTTGTTCCAATATGAAAACTATGAGGTGAGCTTGTGTCAAGTCCAGACAAGAGAATTATCATTTGCCATGAGAGGCAGATGGGACAGCAACAACACAAACAGAGAAAGGCCTGAGTCATAGTAGACTTCCCCACTTCAGCCACTGACTTGGCTTTAACAGCTAAAGATTATATCTTCATACATAGATACATATATGCATGCATATATATATATATATATATATATATATATTTAATGTATATACGTGTGTATTTATATGTATATGTGTGTACATACATACTACATACATAGCTGATGGTGATGTCTTTTTTTAATATAGCTGGAGTGTCTTTTCTCCTCCCTTCATATTCCTCTTGACTCCCAGGACTTCTTTATCCACCTTTACCTAACAATATTCTAACCCTAAAGGATCCTTCTCCCCTTGGGGTCCCTTAATCTGATTGGTAAGATCATCCAGGACTTTTAATTAAAGGAAAACACCCACGACAGCCATTCCTCTCTGGGCTCCACTCTTGATTCTGGATTTCTTTCTTTCTTTTTTTTTTTTTTCTTTTCCATGCCCTGTATGGGAACCTTATCTCTCTATTCACCATACTTACAACTTTCTTTTATGTGTTGTATTCCTCTATTAGAAAGTAAGCTCCTTGAGAGCAGGGACCAATTTTCTTTTCTTCTTATATTTGTATTAACCAGATTTTAGCATACTATCTGGTACAGTGTAGACATTTAAGAAATGATTACTCAATTGAATTGAGCACATTCATTAATATGGAGCTGAAAAATACAATGGGACTTGTTGACTCCTCCATGGCTTATGGTATTTTGTAAGACAGTATGTCTCTGTATAAATGAATTTTTCCTAATGTCTATTGGCATATCATTAATTGAGAATTTGTTTCATAGACCAGATATACTGGGGTGGGTGGGAGAGGAGTCCTCCTTTTGCACTATCAAATCATTGTTTAGGTCTATGAAGAAACCTATAACTCTTCCAAGTAGTACCCTAAATCTGGACTTCAGGAATCCCACGAGGCCAAATTCTAGTAAACGCAATTCATCAGAAGGCTTAATCCAGTTTAAAAGGATTTCAAAGAGGCAAGATGGTGGAATAATCAGTAAATCACTGTAACTCACACATATTCACCTCCTAACAACTGTAAAATAATGCCCCAAACCAAATCCTGTACAGATAAACCAGTAAAAAGATGAGGTAAAACATTTTTTAGTCCAAGAAATTTGGAAGATTGGCAAGAAAAGTCTGGTAAAGGAGAATGTATTCTAGGACAGGAAGCATCCCAGCAAGTCAGTAGCAAGTCTCACTTCAGAAAACTGGTGGGACATCCAGAGCCCCACTGTGGTGGAACAAATACCAACACCAGGACCATCCAAGGGCCTTAGCATAGCCAGGGGAAATCTCAGACTCCAACTTCAAGAACCACCATGTGCTTCAGCATAGCCCCAGTCAAACAAGCATCCTTCAGTGGTCAGACCTCCACATGCTTCAACACAGCCCAGGGCAGGCATTCCCCAGCATGATGAGAAAGTAGATCAGATCTTCATATTCTTCAGTGTATCCCTGGGAGAATTCAGAAACACCCCATTGGACCTCAGCATATGTCAGACATCACCACCAGGACCCTAGCTCAGCACTAGGTAAGCTATTATACCACTATAGACTCCAGAACCACCACTAAGATCCTACTCTATATCGTCAGGACAGAATCAGACATGAGAGTCCCCCATGGACATCAAAGAAACATCAGTGAAACACCAGGTAAATAGCCAAGACCTGCAGCCACTATCACAAGAAGACTTGATAATGCCCCCTGTACCTCAGTTGCAGAGCCAAAATTTAAAATAAAGGAAAAAGGCCAAAAATAACAAAGAGAGATGAGCAAAAAAACGACAACAAAAATAATCTGACCATAGAAAGTTATTATGTTGACAGGGAAGACCAAGACACAAATTCAGAAAAGGACAACAACAACAAAATATCTATGGGCAAAACCACAAAGAGAAATGAGAAGTCTGCTTAAGATTGGAAAGTACTATTGGAAGAACTCAAAAAAGGAGCTTTAAAATCACACAAGGGAGGTAGAAGAAACAATTGGGAAAAATTAGAGTGATGCAAAAGAATTATGAAAAAAGTTAGCAGCTTAAAAAATGAAAGCAACTGCTTGAAAAATAAAATTGACCAAATGGAAAAGGAGATACAAAAATCCCCATAACAACTCCTTAAAGAGTTTGATTGGCCAAATGGTGAAAGAAAGTACAAAAGCTAATTGAGGAAAACAATACCTTGAAATTTAAAATTGTTCAAATGGATACTAATAACTCTTTGAAACACCATAATCAATTAAACAAACTCAAAAGAATGAAAACAATTGAAGAAAATGTAAAATATCTCATGGGAAGAACAACTGACCAGGAAAATAGATCTAGGATAGAAATTTTCGGAATTATTGGACTACTTAAAAACCATAATGAAAAGGAGGCCATAAGCAGCATCTTTCACAAAATTGTCAAGAAAAATGGCCCATGTCTTGGAACCAGAGGGCAAAATAGGCATTGAAAGAATCCGTCCCAGGAAAACTATCCCAAAACAAAAACTTGATGGAACAATATAACCAAATTTCGTAACTATCAGGTCAAGGGGGAAAAAAAAACACTACAAGTTGCCAGAAAGAAACAATTTAAATATTGAGAAGTCACAATCAGGTATAAAATGAACTGGATGGAATGACATTAAAAAATTAAGGGATGAGGAAGAGGAATAAAATGGGTGAAGAAATTAGGTAGAAGTAGAATGGGGTAAATCATTTCACATGAAGGTATATGAAAGACCTATTAGAGTACAGCAGAAGATGGGAGGGTGGGCAATGAGCATCACTTAAACCTTATTCTCATCAGTATTGACTCAAAGAGGGAATCATATGAGGAATCATTTGAATATACAAATCTATCTTACCTAATGGGGGAATAGGAGCGTAGGAGATCAAGTAAAGCAGGGGTAAGGATTGAAAGAAAAGAGGGAAGATTGAAGGCAGATTGTGGTAGACAGGAGCAAAACATTGATGTGGAGGGAAAGGGTGAAAGGGGAGAGAGGACAGACAAGAGGAAGAATAAGTTGAAGAGAAATATAGAGGTAGCAATCATAATGCTGAATATGAATGGGATGAACTCTCCCATAAACAGAAGCAGATAGAAGAGTGGATCAAAAACCAGAATCCTACAATATGTTGTTTACAAGAAACCCATTTGAAACAGAGATATATACCAAGGTAAGGTAAGAGGCTGGAGCAGAATCTATTATGCTTCAGCTGAACTTAAAAAAAAAAAAAAGTAGGGTAGCAATCCTGATCATAGACAAAGTAAAAGCAAAAATGGACGTAATTAAAAGAGATAAAGAAGGAAAGTGCTTCTTATTAAATGATGTTAAAGACAATGAACCAATAGCAATACTAAACATATATGTACCAAGTGATATAGCATCCACATTTTCAAAGGAAAAGTTAAATTAGTTATGGGAAGAAATAGATAGCAAAACTATACTAGTGAGAGTGCTCAGCTATCCCCTCTCAGAACTCAATAAATCCAACTAAAAAGTAAACAAGAAAGAAACTAAGGTGATAAATAGAATATGAGAAATGTTAGATATGACAGACCATTGGCATGATTTAGACATAAACAATGAACACCATAAGCAAATTTAAAAAGCAAAGAATAGTTTCCCAGTCAGATCCATGGGGAGGGGAAGAATTAATAACCGAAAAAGAGATAGAGAGCATCATAAAATAAAACATAGATAATTTTGATCATACTAAATTAAAAAGTTTTGTACAAACAAAACCAATTGCAACTATGATTGGAAGCAAAGCAGAAAACTGGAAAACAATTGTTATAGCAAGTGATTCTGATAAAGACCTCATTTCTTAAAATATATAGAGAACTGAGTCAAATTTACAAGAATATAAGCCCTTCCTCAATTGATTGGTCAATTGGTCAAAAGATATAAACAGGCAGTGTCAGGATGAAGTAATCAAAGCTATAAGAAATGAAGAAGGGCTCTAAATCACTTTTGATCTGAGAAATTCAAATTAAAACAACTCTGAAATATCACTTGATACCTATGAGATTTGCAATGTTGATGGAGCTTTGAACTAATCCAACCATTCTGGAAAGCAATTTGGAACTATGCCAAAGGGGACCAAATTGCATAATATTTAATCTAGAAAAACCACTATTAAGTGTGTGTCCCAAAGAGATCATTAAAAAGAAAAATGAAAAGGACCAACATGCTGTGATGGCAAAATTTTGGAAAATGAGGGGCTGCCCATCAATTGGGGAATGGCTGAACAAGCTGTGGTATATGAATGTAATGGAACATTACTGTGCAATAAGAAGTGATGAACAGACAGGTTTCAGAAAAAAAAAAAACTGGAAAGATTTATATGAACCAATGCAAAGTGAAAAGAACAGAACCAGAAAGACATTGTACCCAGTATCAGCAACATTGTATAATGATCAATTATGAATGACTCTGTTCTTCTCAGCAACGTAATGATGAAAGAAAAGTACAAAGGACTCAGGAAGGAAAATGCTATCCATATAGAGAAAAAAAAAATCTGATGGACTCTGAATGCAGATTGAAGCATACCTTTTCACTTTATTCTTTCTCTTTAAAAAAAACACAAAAAAACTTTTGTTTATTTTTAGTTTACATCATTCATTTCCAAAGTATTTTGATTTACAGATTTTCTCCCCATCTTTCCCCTACCCACCAGCCCAAAAGACCAATCCCACTTTATATCTCCTCCCCTGACCTGCTCTCTCCTACATCCTCCCCCATCACCCCTCTGACTTTCTGGTAGGGAAAGAGGGATCTCCCTACCCCACTACCTGTATATTTCCCTCCTTACTATTCCACATCCCACTTGTTCTGTTCTCTACTTTGTCCCTGTCCCTTTACAAAAGTGTATGCTTCTAACAACCCTACCCCTGAAACCTGCCCTCCCCTCCATCTTTCCCTCTCTAATCCCCTTCCCCTGTACTCTCCTGTAAGCCAAGATACCCAATTTAGAGTGTATATCATTCCTTCTCTAAGCCAAATTCAATGACAGTAAGCTTGATCCATTCCTTTTTGCCTTCCTGTTCTTCCCCTCCATTGTAACAATTATCCCTTGTCTCTTCTATATGAGATGATTAACCCCATTCTATCTCTCCCTGTCTCCTCTCATACTGTTCCTCTCCCACCTCTCAATTTCACCCTTTAAAATATTATCCCATCCTGTTCAAATGATCCTGCACCCTTTGTCTATGTACACATATATACACATTCACATATGTAATCATATGCATAAATACCTTCCTACAGAGTTATATGTATGTGTATACATATATACACATTTATATTCCCTTCAACTATCCTCACACTGAGAAAACTTTCATAAGTTACAGTTATCATTTTTCCATGTAGGCATGTAAATCGTTCAAATTGATAAGTTCCTTATGAATTCTTTTCCATGTTTACCTTCTCATGCTTCTTGTATTTGAATGTCAAATTTTCTGCTCAATTCCGGTTTTTTTCATTAAGTATGCTTGGAAGTTGTCCATTCATTGAATGATCATTTTTTCCCTTGACACATTATACTCAGGTTTGCTGGGTAGGTGATTCTTGATTTTAATCTTAGCTCCCTTGATCTCTGGAATATCATATTCTAGGCCCTTCAATCCCTTGATGTAAAAGCTGCTAGACACTGGGTTATCCTGATGGTTTTTCCACAGTCTTCAAATAGTTTCTTCTTGGCAGCTTGTAATATTTTCTGCTTGATCTAGGGACTCTGGAACCTGGCTATAACATTCCTAGGAGTTTTCTTTTGGGATCTTTTTCAATAGGTGATCAGTGAATTCTTTCAAGTTCTATTTTGCCCTCTGGTTGTAAAATATCGGGGCAATTTTCCTTGAGAATTTCTTGAAGGATGCTTTCTAAGTTCTTTTTT
>CM053590.1:168422390-168434872 GCA_028646515.1 Pseudochirops corinnae | reverse complement strand
CATTGCTTTCTATTTTTTCATTTGTTTGGATCTGTTTGATAGTATCTTGATTTCTTCTAATGTCATTTGCTTCCATTTACTCCACTCTAATTCTGAAGGAATTAGTCTCTTGAAAGAGCTTTTGAGATTCTTTTTCCATCTGGCAAATTCAACTTTTTGAGGCATTCTTCTCCTCATTGGCTTTTTGGGATTTTTTTGCCATTTGAGTTAATCCATTTTTTAAAGTGTTATTTTCTTCAGTCAGATTGTTGACTCTCTTTTTATGATTTTCTTGTATCATTCCAATGTCTCTTCCCAATTTTCCTCCACTTCTCTTATTTGGTTTTCAAAATCCTTCTTAAGCTGCTCTATGGCTTCTAATAAGTCTACATTTTTTCTTGCAAACTTTGAGTGTGGAGTTCTGACTATGTTGTCTTCCTCCTGCTCCATGCTTTGATCCTTTTTGTTCCCAAAAAAGGAATCTAAAGTTGCATTGCTGAACTTGTTTTGCTTCCTTTGCCCACTCATGTTGCCAGTCAATTACTTGACTTTTAGGTTCAGTAGAACTCTGCTTTCAGAGGGGACAGCTTTATCCCCAATTGTTGAGGTTTTCACAGCCTACCATTTCTGTAGGCCCCACCAGCTTTGGCTCACTGAAAACGCACCTTAGGACCACCACCCAAGACTGTGATCTTGATCCAGGCAGCTCAAGGCAAGAACACTTAGCATCTGAATGATCACTCCCTCCCTCCCCCTGTAAAATGCAGTCTGGGAGTTTCTGAAGCAGCCACATGGAGGTGGCTGCAGGGCCACCCCTTCAGCTGCTTCTAGCCTTGGGGCAGTTGGCCAGACCATCTCCCCCAAATTTATCTGAGTTCTTCTCACCTTTCATTTAGTCCTTGTTTCTTATGGGTTTGTAATTCTGGAAAACACCACAGCTGCTGGTGAGTCATGCTCCAGCCATGGCTTGTTCTGGTTGCCCTAGGGCGGGTTCATGTGGTGTTAGTCTGGGCTCCCAGCACGCTGTGTTGAACCCCTTCCCATCTTCCTGACCGGCTGCCTTCAGTGGGAGCTTTGTTACTTTGTCATTTTGTGAGTTCTGGAGCTTTAAAATTTGTTTAGAGTCATATTTTATAGATATTTGGGGTGGTTATGGGGAGAGCTGCAGAGTTTTGCTGCTTCTACGCAGCCATCTTGAGTGTATTGGAAAATTCTGTGGTGCTCTCACCTCTTTCTCTTTTTAAAAAATATTTCCTCTTTCACAACTGTGACTAATATGTAAGTATTTTTACATGATAGAACATAGATAAATTCTATCAAACTGTCTACCATTTTCAGAAGAGGGGAGGGAAGGAGAAAAAAAGAACTCAAAATCTCGTAAAAATGAATACTAAAATTTGTCTCAACATGTAACTGGGGCAAATACTATTTAACAAAAATTAACCAGGTTGAGGGCAACACCTGGGCCTCTAACCCATCAGTGGGTTACCCCAACCATCTGAAGGCTTCTCCTTGAGTAATGAGTGAATAAGAACAATTTGCTTCACTAGAACAACTTGTTCCAGCAGTCACAAAAGTAGATAAAGCAGGCATTGTAGAGCTCTTAGAGTTTCTTCAGAAGTGGAAGACAGGAGAGTCATCCATCACATCAAGGATGATTGCCTGTTGTCTTGACTTTTTTCTTACCCGTTGACTTTGATGATTCGGGAAGAGAGAGAGAGACTGATGACTATGCAATTACACTTAAATACAATTCTGTGCAAGTTAAAGCGTGACCCTGTGATGTCATTGACCACTTCAAAAGTGAAGGGCAAACAATGGTGATACCAAACATTACATGACAATGGGCATAATAATCTTCGTATTACTTACTTTTATAGGTTGTTGTTAAGTGTCCTATAAAACTTAAAAGTTCTGTAAAAATAGAATGCATAATATTAGACATAACTGGTTTCTCAATTTCATTGCTATAAGTACCACAAATGTAAAATAATGACAAATATCAAGTTCACATTATATATAACTAACCCAACATTTTCCATTAAAGATTAATAAACATTTCTAGGCTGAATTTTCATATTCCATTGAATATTTGGGGGAGGGGTTGGATGTATAGTATCAGTCACTTATTTTCCCCAGTTTTAAAGGCAATTACAAGTTTCTAACACATTTCACCAATATCACATTAATATTAAAGGTAAGAAATTTGGTAATTTTTTAGTTCTCTTGAGAGAAAATATTTGATTATTCATTTGAGAGTTAATTAAAACAACAATATACAATATATAAAAATAATTATAGAATCTATACCTTTATAGTAATAAGTAAAAATCCATGTTAAGTTTCCTATCTACTGCATTGAATAGAAAAGATTTATTTCAAATGAAATGCATTCATTTTAACAATCTGTTTCTTACAAAGGAAAAAGGAAACAGGTTTATGTGTGAAAGGGCAATGATTGCTTCAAGAAGTATATTCTGATTCACTCACCTGTATAATACTTGGCCAGGGAAGCCAAGTAACTTTTACAAACTAGAAGGCAAGTTACTTTATTCATAAAATGTCAGAAAGAGCAAGAAGGGAAACAAAGGAATGAAGAAAAGAAAGAAACTTGGATAACTTTATAGTGGGCTTTGTGCCATGCTGACAAAGTTCTTTGTCCTGAAATATGTAAGTCATTATGTTGTGGACATGGTAAATTCCAAAGGTAACAATGTAATGGATGTTTCCAATTAGATTATGGAATGCTTTGAATTAAGTAAAAAGTAGATAAGGCAATGTTATAGCATAAAGAGAACTAGCTTTTGAACATGTCCTTTTATAGTTACAAGTTTAACAAAATAATCCAAAACCAAGAATTAGATATGATAGAAATATTTATATTTTTCTAGGTCTCGTAGATATTTTAAGCGTAGGGAGAAAAAGACACATTAAAATATCAAGAACTAAGATGAGGAAAATATTGACTTCAGAAATTTAGATGTATTGGTAAAAGTGATGATAAATATTATTCAGGAAGTCATAAATTAATCCGACTTTATATAATTGCCTCACATTCACTTCTTGAGAATTATGCAGGGGGATTTTCAAATATGAAATAGATTACTTAAAGCAAAGAAGCTCAATATTTAATACAGAAAATGGATTTTACTTCAATGAGGGGTTTTTTTTGCCTTCATTTTATTTTCTTCATTTTATTTTTCATTTTCACATTTACTTAGAAAAACAAATGAGGAATCATTTCTAGAGCCAAAGCCAATTATTCTATATGAAGCAGTCATGCAGGGAATAAATTGCAGTTTACTTAAAGCTTCTTCTGATTAGTCCAATTAGCAGTCATTAAGCTAATGCCAAATTTTTAGATAATTATTGGGGGTGGGGAAATGAAGCAATAAAACTGTACTTTCAAAGGTTCAAGCTTGTTGTGCTTGGATTTTTGACAGGTGTTTCTTTTGTCTCTCATAAATTGACTATGGAAAACAGATTAGTGAGAAAACATGGGAGGCAGATGTTCCAACTTTTTCAAGTTACCCCTCCTTTTGTTCTAGAAGATACTTCCATTCTTCCATTCTAGGCCATTTTTCTCATGTTACATGCGAAAAACTAAACACATCTTTTTCATTAAAAGTAATTAAAAATGGACTTTGCAGATAACTTCAGCAATTTGTATTATAGTGCTGTAGAAAATAAGCTAGTATTTGACATCAGATGACGATGACTAGAGTTCAAATCTGAGTTCTATTAGTTACGGCCTTTATTTACCAGAGTAAATCATCTCAGGACCTCACTCTCCTCATTTTAGACAAAAACATATGATGACCCATTCAGCTTTAGTTCCATGATCCTATTAAATTCTCCAATAAACTGAAAAACAACTGAAACTTGTACAATTTTGATCTTTCATAGTATTCACAAGATTGCAAATTCTTGCAGAATCTTGTCCAATATTTTAAGATTTGGAAGTTATCCCAATTATCCTTTACAGGGTTACTTGGAGGAGAGTGAATAGAAAACTGCTCAGTAAAGTCAGATATAAAACATTAGATATCAATGCAGTAATGGGGAAAATATAAATTCTCTACAATGTTAGTACACAGTGTGCAAAATTCAGACTTCTGTGAAAGTGGCTTTTTAATATCTTTATGGTTGATTTTACTCCCCAAGACACACTTAATATTCAAAAAGAGCTGAAATAAAAGTTGATAATGATGCTCTTATCACACTGAGCAACCTTTCACCCTCCACAGCTGCCATCTAATTCTGCAGTGCACTCTTGGCTGGGATGAAGTCAGGTTGATGAAGGAAATTAAGCAGAAGTGGGGACATGTGGTGCAGGAAAAGAGACATTATATGCAAAAGGATAAAGGAAAAGACCAATAAAGACATGAAAACTTATTGGAGACATTATGGAAAAGGAGGCTAAGTAACACAAACAAGTAACTTTAAGCAGAAAAGGAAATATTGAGCTTAAGAAGTGGAATGTTGGGAAAAAAAGCATCCCCTTGAAACAAAAAGAAATACATTAAGGATGACTTAGAATTTTAAAAGAGGGAGAAATTGACAAAAAGGACTATAAAGAGGTTGTTGTGTGATATATTTATAGCATTTTAGTAAGTCAAAGTACCATCAAGTACAGCATTCATTGCCAAACTCATCTGAATGTATTATTGACATACAAAATTCCATTTGGCCATGCGGCATCACTGTGTGTGTGTGTGTGTGTGTATGTGTGTGTGTGTGTGTGTGTGTGTGTGTGTAATGTATATATAATGTATATATAATGTGTATATATGTATATATATACAAACACACACATTTTAATATATTCATTTCTGTTCATATATGTGTATATATGCATACCCATTATGTGTATATGTATATATATGTACATCTACATATAATGTATATTTTATATTAATATTATATATCACATAGATATGAATATTTTATTATTGTTATCTTAATTCTTAAGATAGCAGAATCTTCTGTATATCTGTAAAATGTAAGGTGCAGAATTGCTTTGAAATATCCAAATTTCCTCCATCTAGTCTCCTATCATAAGCAATAAAAATTCTCTTTTACTTTCTAATAAATAGTTATTTTCCTGAAAGCTATAGGCACCTGAAATATGGTTAAACTTCACTTGTTCTTGCTTTACATTAAAATCTTCACTACAACTTAATTGACATGTAAGGGGAAGAAGATATCTGTAGCTAAAATTGCAACCCAAATGTAGCTAACATAGCAACCTAAAGGTTGTAAGCTGGGTTTGATTCAGGCCAGTCTTATATTTCCACTTTAGAAGTAGAATAAAATGAGATAATGGTAGATGATTTAACAGTTAGCAAAATAATACTTATTTGGTCATTACAAAGGCAGAATATTCAGCAAAGATAGAACATTAATTTAGTTGGACAGAAATTCACTGCATCTGTGTTAGTCATTCTGGCCTGATGGTCAGAAATGTGAGCAAGACCTTCTCCCTCTTGATGTCATGGCTTTTATACTTAGGCATTTAGAAAATTACATATTATCTTAGGCCCTGAGTCACTTAAGTCTTGACGATATCTTCAGTGCCTTTTCAGCAGAAAAAACAAAAACAAAACAAAACAAAGCAAAAATAAAAAACCCACTTGGCCTAGACTTCCTTCTGATGATAGATAATAAATGGTTAATGCATTTGATTTATTTAAATAATACACGTTTCACATATAAAATATCTTATTTTGATTTGTTTTGAGACCTCTACTAATTCACACACTAAAATTCTTGCCTGTGCTTGTCCGGACTGACTTATTCAGTCAAGTTTCCTCTTCTTCCATTATAAATCATTAAAATTCATTCCTTTTGTTGTCTCATCTGGGCATAAATTCAATCCTGTCCTCAAGACTTCTTTTTAGATTGACAGATTACTTAATAAGAAGACTTCATTATTGTCAGGCATTATTATGAATAATTAAAATGAATTGTGCTTTGCAAATCTTATTTTTTATCATAAAAGATACATTTTCTTCATGTATTTGATTTCATGCTATAAGTACAAGTGTAAAATGAGCAATAACCCTCCATTTCATTAGTGAATATTTGTCAAATACATTCACCAGACTCACTATTAATTTAGGTATTCAACTTTATGTCACATAGGAACATTTGAATTGGATTTTGGGAAGATAAAAAAGCAAAATACTTTTCTAGTGGCTTTAGTAATTTAAAAACTGAATTCTGTTCCTAACTATACTGCCAAGATAATGAAATTCAATCTATAAAGAACTGGAAAGTCCATCAATAATATTAACCACTAAGTTGTCACCATGCTTTCCTAGTTTAATATGGATTCATTCTATCGCTTTCTATTCCTCCTCCACCAACATTACAACCCAACGACAACATGTGAAATTACTTTTCATGACATTCATGATTGTTTTGAAGAAATCCTTTCGTTACCAAACTAAATTTTCACCATCATCCATCATCTCAGACATCAATAGGTGTTTAACCCTTTTGGAAGACTGAATGATAATACATACAAATACATTACCTATCCCTGCACACTGAATTTTGATTTTTTGCATGGAAGAACCATTTTAGGGGGTTAAAGATAGAGCTTAAAATTAAATCCCAGGCTTTAAATACATAGATAATGAATTATTTATTTTTTGGGAATCTGCCTTTGTATTATTTTCAAATGATTCAAAATTGAAGATGATTTGCCTTGTTTTGCTTGCTAGATCCATACAGCCTCAGTTTTCTAAATAACAAATTATACAAATAAACAAGTAACAGCAAGAAGGTCAAGGCAGATTAAGCAAGTAGGATCTACTTTATTCTCATGTAACTATAAGAACAACAAAAAAAGCTTTTCCTGGTCCTTCCATCTGATAATGTCTTTTCCCCTGAAATTATCAATTCTATTCTAATACACACATACACATACATATTTATACACACACACACACACACACACACACACTGATAGCCTTTTTTGTATTCTGATTGCTTATCACAGTGTCTGGCACATAGGAAGTGCTTAATAAATGTTTATTTAATGACTGGATAATATGATTTTTTGAAAAGATATTCTGAGAATTTTGTAGTGAAGGGACAGTTATTGAATTAATTATTGCAGGGCAAAAGAATCATTTGACAAAGGATAAAAGTAAGAGGAAGGGTAGGAGCAGGGATGTTCATGATCTTGATTACCCAAGAGCGTAAGAGACCAAAAGTCCACATACGTTTGAGGTAGCAAGGGGAGTAATTCTATCTTAAGCTGTAATGAGAGACATAATGTCCAGAATGAAGTGGTAATTTTCCTGTAATCCTCATAAAGAAATAAGAATTGGAGATCATTTTCTTAAAATACAGTGCCCTCAAATTAGTACAAAATCATCAAAATTTATGCAATAAGAACAGAGTGATCAGGACTGAGAGGCCTTGAGCTTATGTCATATGAGTATCAATTAAAGGAACTGGGGAGGTTTAGCCTGTAAAAGAGAATTCTCAGGGGAGAGATGATAGCTATTTTTCAGGTATTTGACTTAATATCATATAAAAAGTGAATCTGATGTGTTTTGTTCATTTCCAAGTGCCAAAACCAGAAGGAATGAATTCAAATTACAAAAAAGCAAATTTATAATTGACATAAGGAAAATTTTAAAGTTAGAGCTATTCACAAATGGAAAGTATTTTGTAGTGAACTCTTTTCAAGATAAGGTTGCACGACCATTTTCTGGCAATAATTCTTGGTCAAGGTGTTGGTTGGATTAATTGACTTTTTTTTAAAACTCTCATATGTTGTAATTCTGTAAATAGGGGTATTTCTGCTGGCAATGTTTTATCTCTCAATATTTGGGAGTAATTCCATCCTACTCTACCTACTGAGCAAGGTTCTACTAGGGTTTGTTTCCTGACTACTAATATATCTCTTCTTAAACCCTGCTACTTTGTGGCAGCAGACACTAGAGAGTAAATATTGAGTAGACAGAGAGAAGGAAGAAAGATGTGGAACAGTTTTCTGGAATGACTTTTGGGAGCATTTTAAGAAATAAGAAAAATTTGAAACACTTCCACATATCAAAAATGATGGATTTGGAGAAAAAAAAGTGATTCCTTGTTTTAAAACCATCTAGTGAATAATTCGAATGGGATTTTTATTTGGATGCAACTCTCACTCCATTATCCCATCATGGCATGAATGTGATCACACATTTTATAAGTCTGTCAGTAAAAAACAGATTTTGTAAGGTTCTATTAAACTGAAAAAGGTACAAGTATACATCCGTTATCTAACAATCAACCTATATCAGTGAAAAGAAAGTCAGAAAGGGAATTCCTGTTCAGCTGCATGTTGAACTACATGACCTATGGGATCCTTTCTGATTGAATTTTTATGAATCTATAATTCTATATTAAGTATAGAGAATTGCATCAAGAAACTGGAATGCAAGATGAAAAATTATTTAGCTAGACTAAACTACTAAAAAACAAACAAAAAGATATTTTTCACGAGAATGGTAAGAGAGGCACTTTAGTCTTTTTAAAGATGCAAAAAAAAAAATGCTCCCTCTAAAAATATCATTATTACTGTTGGCATTCTTAATATGTAATCAGTTTTCAACAATCAATGGTTTGATGTCTCCTTTCTTGATTCTTGGTGATTCTTGGTTTTAATCCCAGCTACTTTTAACTCAAGAATATCATATTCCAACACATTTGATCCCTTAATGTGGGAGATGCTAAATCTTGTGTTATCCTTATTATGTTTTCACAATACTTGAATAGTTTCTTTCTGGCTGCTTGCAATATTTTCTTCTTGATCTGAGAACTCTGGAATTTGGCTGCAATATTCCTAGGAGTTTTCCTTTTGGGATCTCTTTCAGGAGGTGATAGGTTGATTCTTTCAATTTCTAGTTTCCTCTCTGGATCTAGAATATCAGAGCAGTTTTCCTTGATAATTTCTTTGAGGTGATGCCTAGACTATTTTTTCATGGCTTTAAGGTGTTCAATATTTTTTTATATGTCCTAGATTTATTTTCCAGGTTAGTTGTTTTTCCAAAGAAATATTTTATGCTGTCTTCTATTTTTTCATTCTTTTGATTTTTGATCTTTTGATTTCTTATATAGTCCTGAGCTTCCATTTGCTCCATTCTTATTGTTAAGACATTATTTTCTTCAGTGAGTTTTTGGAACTCCTTTTCCAAATGGCCAATTTTTATTTTAAAAAGCATTTTTCTTCTCATGGGCTTTTTGGACCTCTTCTGACATTAGTATATTTTTTAAAGTGTTAGTTATTTCAGGTTTTTTTTTTTTTTTTGCAAGGGAGAGTCTACTTAACAAGCTGTTGACTCCTTTTTAATGATTTTCTTGCATCACTCTCATTACTCTTCCCACTTTTTTCTCTACTTCTCTTACTTGATTTTGAAATGATTCCTTTTGGATCTTCTTTGTGGCCTGTGGCCAATTCTTATTTTTCTTGGATACTTTGAATGTAGAATCTTTGACTTTATTGCCTTCTGCTTGTATATTTTGATCTTCCTTGTGAGCAAAGTAAGATTCTATAGTCTGATTTTCTTTTTCCTTCAACTTGCTCATTTTCCCCGTCACTTATTTGACTTTTTAGCTCTCTGTTAAGTAGGACTCTCTTTCCAGAGTGGAGGGCAAATAGTCCCAAGCTGCATGGTTTTGTGGAGCTATTTTCAAAGATACTTCCAGAGATCTGCAAATTCTCAGCTGTTCCAAGGTTGTATAATCAAAAGAATGGTTTTTACTCCACTTTGGCCTATAATCTGGTCTGTGAGTGACTACAATGACTCCTTTCTGCCTTGAAACTGTGAGAGGGACAACCTTTCTACTGTTGCTTACAAAGTCAGCCACACCAGTTCTGCTCTTTATCTCAGGACCACCAACCATGACTGTGACCCAGATATAATATGGGCAAAGGAAGGGAATTCTCCTTCAGTTCCAGCAAAGAGATCTTTCCAATGCCCTTTTGATGAGCTATCAGTCCCTCCACCACAGCTACTGTTGCTACTACTGCCGCCACCCTTGGCCTGGCACTAGGGCTGTACCATGCTCCTCTCTCAGCCAGGTCTGACAGACTTTTGCTACTGACCTTCTAAATTGTCTTTGGTGTTTGTGGGTTGAGAAGTCTGGAAACCACCACAGCTGCCAGCAATTTATTCATCTGAGACCTGCTCTGGTCCCATCTGTGCTGACACAGCCCATGCTGGACTGTGCAGTTCTCTTAAATTTATGCAACACACCTTTCCTGTCAGCCTTCCAGGTTGTCTTGACCTGGAATTTTGTTTCGCTCTGTCTTTTTGTGGGTTCTGATGCTCTAAAATTTGTTTAGAGTCATTTTTACAGATATTTGGAGGGGTTTGAGTGAGAACACAGGCATGTCCTTGCTTTTACTCCATCATCTTGGCTATACCCCATGAAGTCACTCATTTGAAAGACATTTACTCCAAAAGCATTGCAAAAAGAGTAGGTACAAACCAGTCCCCTCATAAATCTGAGGTCTACTCTATCAAAAATATAGGTTACATGGAAAAAATGGGCTCAACCCTAGAGTAAAACACTATTTAGAATATGTATATGCCAAAGGTAACTCATACCTACTGATACTTCATGGCCCAAGAATCCTTTCTTCATAAAATCCTCATGTTGTATAAGGATTTTTATGCTTTACATATATTATTTACAGCCCTTGCTTTATTCTCACTAAATTCTCATTCTGAAATCGCAGAAGTCACACTTCTTGAGGCTGCTTCTTCTAATTATAACTAAGTAGTTAATTAATCTTTCTATAGCAAATGTCTGTCTGGAATGTATGTCTTTACTGCCTGCTGGATGCAGTTGTCCCTCTGCACTAGTTCTACTTCAAAGCTATATGAGTGAGATGTGGAGAAAGGAAGAATGGAATTCTTTCATCTTCCCCATTCCATCCTGCTGTGGTCTTTTTCAGGTCAATTGGAGGGTCTTATAAAGTTAAAAAGAATTTCTCTATTTTCTCATTTTCTACAACAGTTATTGTTTAGCATATATATTGAAATTTTCTTCTTGAAAACCTTTTTTTTTTTTCCTTGCCCATGATGGAAATTGTAAGTCAAAATGACTTGATGTCTCATGAAGTGTGTGAAAAAGAGTCAAAATATATGAAAGTACATGAAAGACATCATGCCATCTCTACCCATTCTTAAGTATAAGCAAAAATTGAAGTTCCTGGTAAAGAATAGTTATGAGAAAGAAGAAAAATCTGTGAGATTTCTTTAAAATAAAGGATAGGATGGCCGCAATTTCTGTGAGGCCAATGCTAATTGTTAACTCAGTCAGTTTCAAATCTCTAGGAACCAAAGAGGCACAAGCCTAAAGAAGCTATGGCAGGAGATGCCATAGAAAACAGAGTTCAGAACATGAAAAAGAGAATTGCCATGGTCCCTGAACCACTGCTGAGAGAAATAAGAGCACTCAATATAGTAAGGATTTGACTACTTAGAGGAGTAAGTTTTATGGGGGCATGATTATTCTCTTGTTACTGAGGATGTGAAAATCTGGCTATTGCATGTCTATTTGCTCTTAAATATAGTGAATTTATTTTGAACTTGGAGATAGGAAGAAAAGAGTCAAAATCCTTCTTCAGATACCAGACACCCAGAAAATAATGTGACCTCTCTTATTCTTACTATCTTCATCTATAAAATGGATATAATAATTCAATTTATTTCATAGGGTTATTGCAAGAATCAAATAACATAACCCATCTGGATCATTTTGAAAATTTTCAAGAACTATATAAATGATATCTAGTAATAAATGTGGTATGTACAAATGTTCTTGAGATAAAATATTCTGACTGATTCTCATCTTAAACTCTTTATAAACTTGTTTTCTCCTCAACTAATGCTTTCTGAGATGAAACTAATAAAGGAAGAATTTGTAACTAGTGCGGCCCTTGGCTTTTATGTTGTTGTCTTTGTTTTCTGCTTCTTGGCAAAGGTACAAAGTATATAGTCAGTCAGTTTCTGGTTTCTTTTAAATTCTTTATTTTTGGTGGCAACTGCTGTCTATGTATTACACTTCCCTAATATATGCAACATCTTTTTTTTTTTATTTTTTTAAATCAACTTCTTAACAAAGTTGGGCTACTTTGTCTTTATGAAGAATTTTCTCTTCTACACCATTTCTTCAAATTTAGCTGCTATTGACCCTTGTGCAAAACAGGCAAAATTCTTTTTTTTTTTAACTTTTGTTTATTTTAGTTTACATAATTCATTTCCAGGAGATTTTGAATTACAAATTTTCTTCCCATCTTTCCCCTACCCACCACCCCAATAACAGCAATCCCACTGTATACCCCCTCCCCCAATCTGTTCTCTCCTATCTCCTCCCCCATCACCCCTCTAGCTTTCTGGTATGACAAGATGGATCTCCCTACGCCAGTGCCTGTACATCTTAATTCCCAGTTGCATGTAAGTAATAATAATAATAATACATATTTATATATA
>CM053590.1:168389359-168421890 GCA_028646515.1 Pseudochirops corinnae | reverse complement strand
AGTAAGGAATAAATACAATACCAATAAACAACGGGTTTTCTGCCTGTTGAAACATGGTCAGTATTGTATTTTTTTATTTTGTCCTTTGATTCTTATAATATCTAGTACTTTCTGATACTCTTCTTAAAGAAAATATTATTTATATGTGTAAGTCATCAAGATATTCTATAAAGCTTTATTGTTTTCTGTTAATTATTTTACTTTTAATTTTGCACATTCACTTCCATAAGATTTTTAGTTCCAATTTTTCTCCTCCTCCCTTCACTTCCCCATCCCCAAGACAGCAGGTAATCTGATATTAGCTCTCCATATACATTCATATTAAACATTTTCACATTAGTCATATTGTCAAGAAGAATTAGAACCAATAAGAAGAAGCATGAAAAAGAAGAAAGAGAGGGAAAAAGAGAGAGAGAGAGAGAGAGAGAGAGAGAGAGAGAGAGAGAGAGAAAACGCGAGCAAAATAGTATCTTTTGATCTGTATTCAGACTCCATAGTTCTTTTTTTTTTTTTCCTGGATATGGAAAGCATTGTCCTTTGGAGTTGTCTTAGATTTTCATGTTGCTAAAAAGAGCTAGTTCTATCACAGTTAGTTATCATACAATGTTGCTATTTCTGTGTACAATGTTCTCCTGGCTCTACTCAATTCACTAACCATCAGTTCATGTAAGTCCTTCTTGGTTTCTCTGACTTCTGCCAGCTCATCATTTCTTATAGTACAATAGTATTCCATTACATTCATGTACCCCAACTTGTTCAATAATTCCACAAATGAGGGGTATCCCCTCTACTTCCAATTCTTATCCACCACAAAAAGAGTTTTTAGAAATAATTTTGTTCATATAGCTTCTTTTCCCATTTTTATTGTTCTTTGAAATACAGACCTAGAAGTAGTATTGCTGAGTCAAAAGGGTATGCATATTTTATAGCCCTTTGGGCATAGTTCCAAGGTGTTTTCCAGAATGGGTGGATCAGTTTTCCAATCCACCAATAATGCATTAGTGTTCCAATTTTCCCACATCTTCTCCAGTATTTATCATTTTCCGGGTTTTTTTTCTTCATCTTAGCCATTTGGATAGGTGTGATGTGGTACCTCAGAGTTGTTTTGATTTGCATTTCTCTAATGAATAGTGATTTTGAGCATTTTTTTCCACATAACTATAGATAACTTTATTTTTTTTTGTCCTACCTGTTCATAACCTCTGACCATTTATCAATTGGAGAATAACTTGTATTCTTATAAATTTGACTCAGTTCTTTATATATTTTAGAAATAAAGCCTTTATGCCCAAAGGGCTATAAATTATTTCATACGCTTTGATCCAGCAATACCACTTCTAAGGTTGTATCCCAAAGAGATCATAGAAGTGGGAAGAAGATACATATGTACAAAAATATTCATAGCAGCTCTTTTTGTGGTGGCAAAGAATTAGAAATTAAGGGGATGCACATCAATTGGGGAATGGCTAAACAATTTGTGGTATATTAATGTAATGAAATACTATTGTGGTATAAGAAATGAGGAGCAGACAGACTTCATATTTACCTGGAGAGCCTTATACAAACTGATGCTGAGTGAGAAGAGCAGAACCAGTAGAAATTTGTACACAATTATAGACACAACGTATGTGTGAAGACCAACTTTGATACACTGGACTCTTCTCAGCAATGCAGGGTTGTAAGACAACTCCAAAAGACTCATGATGGAGAGAGATGTCTAAATTCAGAGAAAGAACTCGAAAGAACTGAGTTTGAATGCAGATTGAAGCAAATTACCTGCTCTCATTCTTTTTCTTATTTGGTTTTATTTCCTCTTTCCCATTGTTCATTCCATCTGTTACAATCCTTCTTTATATCCTGACTAATGTCTAATGTGAAAGTATTTGTAGATCCTATACTTGATTGCATGCTGCCATTGGAAGAGGGTAGATGAGAGGGAGGTGAAGAAAATTTGAAACTCAAGGGAGTATGGAAATGGATCTTGTAAACTAAAAGTAAACAAACAAATTAATAAAGACAAAAATGACATTAAAAAAAGAAATAAGACCTTTCTCAGACACTATTGTAAAAAATATTTCCCTGCTTTCTGCTTTCCTGCTGATCTTAATTACATTGGTTTCATTTGTGGAAAAAATAATCTTTACAACTTAATGTAATCACAATTACCTCTTGTGTGTTCATAAATTATTCCATTCTCCATAGATCTGACAGGTAAACTATTACTTCCTCTCTGAGTTTGCTTATAGCATCAACCTTTGTATCTAAATTGTGTACCCATTTTGACTTTTTGTTGGTTTCAGATATTGGTCCATACAGTTTCTGCCATATTATTTTCAAGTTATTCCAGCAGCTTTTGTCAAATAGTGAGTTCTTAGCCAAGAATTTGGAATTTTTAGGTTTATCAGAGAGTTCATTATTTTGTTCATTTACTACTGTGTCCTGTGGACTTATCTATTCTATTCCACTGATCCACCACTCATTTTCTTAGTCCACCAAGTAGTTTTGATGATTTCTGCTTTATAGTACAATTTAAAATCTGGTACAGCTCGGCCACCTTACCTAACACTTCTTTTCATTAATTCTCTTTATGTCCTGGACCTTTTATTCTTCCAGATGAATGTTATTATTTTTTCTAGGTCTAAAACATAATATTTGGTATTGTGATTGATGTGACAATGAATAAGTAAGTTAATCTAGGTAGAATTGTCATTTTTATTATATTGGCTCAGCCTACCTATGAGCAACTGATATTTTTTTCCCCTATTATTTATATCTGTCTCAATTTATGTGAATTTTTATTCATTAAAAATATATATCCTGACATTCAGAAATACAGAAAAAAATACAACATAAAACAAAACAGAATTTGAGAAGAGAGAGTTATCTCTATAGTCATCTTGTTCAGAATATCCATGAAGATATTTTAGAATTTTAGGAAGATATCAATAATTTTTTTTTCAAAAAGGAAAACATTCACAATCATACACACAAATCAATCCTAGATGAAACTCCTACATTTAGTCACCAAGTGGTGCTGCCTGACACTCACTTGATCCATTTCAAAAGGAAATATAGGCCAAATTCTAATGATCTTTTTCATGCTTATGGTGTTTGATCACACTGAGCAGATATGTTAGGGTTGCTCACAAGCTTTTTATCAGTTCTAATAGACTGAATGACCTTGAGAAGATTAAGAATGATTCTGTACCATGTTTTTTTACCTATCTTATTTATAATTAATTTTACCCTATAAATACTTAAGTAATGGGTCTTTGTCCCTGGACTTGTTGAGAGTTCAGCTAGTTTATAATGAATTAAGTTTAAAAATTCAGCTCTCATGTTCAAAGAATTTTACTAAGCTTTGGGAATGTGTGAGGAAGCAAGGGGGTTTGGGTATGATATCTATATTCCACCAATCTATCCTTCAAGGATGTCCAGTTTGCTTTCCAAAAATCTGGGGCAATATCTCGCACCTGGATTCAAAGAAAGAAAATGTCTTAGTCTCATGAAAGAAGGGTTGTCATTGCTAGCCCTCATAACCAAACTTCCAACTGATCATGTTGTTCTCTGTGCTCCAATCTGTATTCAATTATGTTTTCCTTGGTCTCATCTACCCTGTACTGTTCTTTGTCCTGTTCTCCCTGCACACTATACAAGAGAAGTTGTTCTCTTATTGGATTCTTTAATATAAATCAAGGCAATCCACTGACCCACTTATTGGCAAGTAACATACTCCTGCTAATAAATGTTATCCTGCCTGAAGATTTGCCATGGTTTACCTTTTTGTTAAAATATTGAACATGACAACTTTTTGCCCTTTACTTATAAACATATTTGGGGAAATCACTATCTATCTAGGTCAGGAGTTCTTAATCTTGAATTCACAGACACCTTCCCCCATTTCACCCATAATCTTTGGATATATATCATGGGATCAGTGAACTTGCAAGGAAAAAAAAAAACATGCATCTTCATTTTCACTAACTTCTAACTGAAATTTCACCTTTCCTTTAATTATGATTTTTTTAAAAAGAAAGAATTATGCTAGGAAGGATTCCAAATTATTTGATAGCCTGCCCAAGTGGTCAATGATACAAAAAGTGCTAAGAACCCCATGGATGGAATTATTTGTGTTGATTTATCCAGACAAAAGTAAGCTCTTAGCCTCCATCCTCCACAGCAATAAAAAGACAAAAAAAATTCTTCCTTGGCTTGCCATATTTTACTGAACCATAATCACATGACCATCACATATGTTCCTATGGGCTTTTCATAAGAAGAGAGAGTTCTTGGTTCAATTCATAAGAACAGTTAAAAATCATAATATCATATCTTCCTGGACGTTATGAATCCATAGCCTCTCCTAGAATCAGGTAAAGAAAATAGTGAAAACTGCTTCCCTGGACCTAGGTGTTCTACTGTTTTCTTTTCACCAGAACCATTCCTCTTTCAAATACAAAAAAGAAGAGGTTACGGACTTAATAGCATAGTCACCAAAGAGTGTTTACAATAAAATTCAAATAAGGATCTTCTTTAGGTGAAGACTCATCAAACTTGTGTCTTATTTCCTCCTCATCTTGGACTCAAGATCTATTGCTTTTCTATTTGGTGATCCTTTAGAGGGTAGTCATCTATAGTGCTGTGTTATATCTGACTATGGTTAACCAATCAACCATTGGGGTGGGGTAGCTTGAACTTAGTGGTAGAAATGGCAAGGAGAATCCTAAGTATCTCAACCATTTCACTCTAAATTTTACCTTCTGCCCTTCAATTATTGTTTTAGGGGAAAAAGAAATATATCCTATCTTTTGTGAGCCTTCTAATCAGTAGTCAAACCTAGCCATTTGCTTGTCCCATTTACTCCTAGAATGCTACGGAGTGGAGGTGTTGCACATATGTAGTATCATTTCTTTTCGAAGCATATGGATTCCATTTCTTGGCATGGTATCTTCTTTTCTACATATGCATGACTAGCTCCTATTAACACAACAGCAATATGTGTTTGCACGGCATTATTGCAATAAATATTGTAGGATTGAAATCTCCACAGATGTCTCTAAACATTACCTCTGTTTTCAAGAAGTTTAACAAGTTTGAAGTGAGTAATAGTAACTGAATAATCAGATCTGTATTCATTTGGTAATTCATAATTTGTCTCTTCTAAATATCAAATGAACCACCTGTTTATGTGCTTTAAAAATGTTTGAAAGGATTAGAAAACCTATCCAGTCTTTGTTATTTAGTTGGTCCATTTTGAAAATTGGGGTCATGGATGATGGCTCTCTGAGTGTGGCAGTAAAAGCAATGGTAATGGATAGGTATTAAAAAGATTCAGATGCGTGCTTCAAAAAGGCATTCACAAATGTGTGAGTGCATTGAAATGCTTGATTATGCAAAATATGAGCAGTGCAAATCATAATAATCACTGTTTCTTGTGATATTTCTTACTTATACTCCATTGAAGCTGGGAACAGAAAATGCAGGGGGAAATGAGATTTTGATAAAAGAGGACATCAAGAAAAACTTTTTCAAATTTTGTGAACTTCTAAATGAATGTCCAGTTTGTATAGATTTTAAATTTAAACTGTTTTCACTTTTTTTGTTTTTTGGTTTTTTTTTTTCCCTTTTCTCTCTTTCTACTTTCAAAGTATGCCTAATGTGAAAATAAGTTTATATGATTGCATATGTATAACCTCTATCAGATTGCTTGCCATATTGGTGATGGGAAATGATAGAGAAGGAGGTTGAAAAACTTAAATTCAAAATCTCATGAAAATGAAGTTGAAAACTATCTTTACATGCACTTTTAAAAGAAAATAGTGTTTACCAAAGAAAGACTTAAATTTAAAGAATGTACTTAACTTGGCTTCTACAATTGTCTTTTTTTCCATGACTCTATAGAAAATATATATGGCATGGTCTACTTGCTCCAGATCTATAACTATGAATGACAATTTTTGAGAAATTAATGCACTCATTTATTTGACAATAGAAAAGCTTTAGTTTAAAAAGGGGGAGAAGTAATATGTATCAAGATTAAACAGAATAAAGAAATGCTCCAAAAATGTTGACTTTACTTTAAAAAAAAATTGCTTTTTTTATTTTAGACTCATGGGTCAGAACACAAATATAGAATAGAGAAAAGAAATCAAAAAAAGTCATAAGACTTAAATATAGGAACTTAAATACAAAGAATTAAAAAAGCATATCATGTTCATAGCAGAACATAAGAGAGGATTTGAAATATGGAACGATAAATTTTCATTTCAGGAAAACCTGTATGATAAATAACACACGTTGTGTAGAGAATTGTTCATCTTTTCTTTCCTTCCTTTTAAATTTTCTTTTGTTCTCTGCTGTGCACTTTGTTCTTTGTTCTCCCCACCCCCACTCCAACCCAGAAGGCTACAATAAATTTAGATATGTTTCTTTATAGCTATAGGTATGTACATATGCTTATGCAGATATGTATGTAGATATATTATTACTTATTATAACATACAATTATAATATAAATATAATTATAATATAATTATAGCATTATAATATATAAGATATTCTACTCATGATCTTTTTGTTTGTGTATATTTCTTGTTTCCTATCCCTCTTGCCTCCTCTACTTTACTTCTACCCACTACCTTGTTCTCCTATTACTTACCTACCCACTTCCAAGGATCCCTCCCCTATCCTCACATTCCCATAAATCAAAACACCTTTCTATACCCCCCTTTAACCTATTCCTTCTCCTTCCCCTCTAAAGATTCCTTCCCTGTCCACTTCCCCTGCCTATGCCCCTACTGTTTTATTTCTTCTGAAATAAGATGACTTTTATATTCTTGTAAATATATATTTATTGTTCCCTCTTAAACCCATTCCTGATGAAAGTAGGTTACCAGAACAACCAGCCGTCCTCCTCGTCTAATTGCTCTGTATGGATTCTTCTCTTATACCTCATTTGTATAAAATAATTAGTCTTTATAAAATTAAATGATTTATTTTTTGTTTTTAGGATACAATTCCATAAGTTTTAAATTTTCTCTGCCTCCCTCCCCCATCCCTCCCCAAGAAAGCTTGCAATATGAAATGTGCTCTACATACATTCCTATTAAACACATTTTCACATTAATCATGTAGCATAGAAGGATTATAAAGAATGGGAAAAAACTATGAGAAAGGAAAAATAATGAAATAAAAAAAAACAAAAAAGAAAAGAATCTGTTTCCTTCTGCATTCTGACTCCATATTTCTTTCTCTGGATGGGGTGGGCATGTTCTGTCCTGTGTGCTTTGGAATTGTTTTAGGTCTTTGCATCGCTGAGAAGGGCTAAGTCTACTAAAAATAGTCACCCCTGACTTGACATCAGTTCATATAATTCTTTCCAGGTTTCTCTGAAGTCCACCTGTTCATCACTTCTTTTAGCACAATAGTATTCCATTACATTCATATACAACTTCTTTAGCCATTCCCCAGTTGATAGGCAACCTCTCAATTTTCAGTTCTTGGCCACCACAAAAAGAATGTCTATATATATGTGGGTCCTTTTCCCATTTTTATGATCTCTTTGAGATACAGCCCAAGAAGTGGTATTCCTGGGTCAAAGAATATGCAATTTTTACAGGCCTTTAGGCATAGCTCCAGTTTGCTCACCAAAATGTAGTGATCAGCTCATGGCTCCACCAACAATGAATTAGTGTTCCAACTTTCCAACATCTGCTCCTACATTTATCAATTTCTTGTTTTGTCATATTAACCAATCTGATGGGTGTGATGTATTTTGATTTACATGTGTCTAATCAATAGTGATTTTGAGCATTTTTTCATGTGACTATAGATAGTTTTAATTTCTTCCTCTGAAAACTGTCTGTTCATATCATTTGACCATTTATCAATTGGGAAATGACTTGTATTCTTACAAATTTGACTCAGTTCTCTATATAGTTTAGAAATGAGACCTTTATCAGAGATACTGGTTGTGAAAATTCGTTCCCAGTTTTCTAGGTAATCTTGGTAGCATTGGCTTTGTATGTGCAAAACCTTTTAAATTTAGTGTAATCAAAATTATCCATTTTGCATATGTTAATATTTGCTATCTCTTGTTTGGTCACAAATTCCTCCATTTTCCATAAATCTGAAAGATAAACTATTCCTTGCTCCCCTAATTTTTCATAGTATCAACTTTTATACTTAGATTACATACTCACTTGGACTTTATTCTGGAGTACACTGTCACACATTGGTCTATGCTCAGTTTCTGCCATACCATTTTCCAGTTTTCCTAGGAGATTTTGTCCAAAAGTGGGTCCTTATCCCCAAAGCTGGAGTCTTTTTTTTTTCAAACAATAAAGTATGGAGGATTTATTTTACAGGTGTGCTACACTTAGCCACAGAGAAAACAATCAGTCCAGAATGACACAAGTACCATGGCGCAAAGTCAGGAGTCAGGTAGGTGGAATCTGCAAGGAATGATGACATAGCCTTTTGTCAGAGAGGTGTCAGATGGTGCTAAGAGTCCTTTATCTGACGCTGGAGCTGGTGGAGTCCTTCCTACAGTGGACGACTCCCCAAGGTTTCTGCTTTCCTGAGAATGTCACCAAGGGTCATCCCATCTCTGCTTCTGTGGCCTCTGTGGTCAGCACAGTCTGCTTAGTTGAACCTCTGCCTCATCTTTCTCCTCTTGCGTTTCAGCCTACATATTTGCTTCTTCCTCCACTTGGCTCTCATGGCACAATTGGAGTCCACAAGATGGCGCTAAGAAGAAGAGCCCAAAGCTGGAGTCTTTAAGTTTATCAAACAGTAGATTGCTATAATCATTGACTACTATGTCTTGTGTACCAAAGCTATCCCACTGATCTACCCCTCTATTTCTTAACCAGTAGTAAGTGGTCTTGATGATTGCTGCTTTATAATACAATATGAGATCTGTTATGACTAGGCCACCTTCCCTAGCATTTCTTTTCATTAGTTCCCTTAATATTCTGGATCTTTTATTCTTCTAGATGAATTTTAATATGGTTTTTTATAGCTCTTTAAAATATTTTTTGATAGTTTTATTGGTATGGCACTGAATAAGTAAACGAATTTACGTAGAATTGTCATTTTTATTATATTAGCTTTGCCTAACCACAAACAACTAATGATTTTCAAGTTATTTAGATATGACTTTACTTGTATGAATAGTGTTTTGTAATTGTTTTCATATAGTTCCTACATTTATTTTGGCAGGTGGACCCCCAAATATTTTATAATGTCTACAGTAGCTTTAAATGGAATTTCTCTTTCTATGTCTTGCTGTTGAACTTAGTAATATATAAAAATGCAGATGATTTATGTTGTTTTCTTTTATATCCTGAAACTTTGCTAAGGTTGTTTGTTATTTTAAGTTGTATTTTTTTTTATTTTACTTGATTCTCTAGGATTCTCTAAGTATATCATAATATCATATGCAAAGAGTTATAATTTATGTTTTCTTTGCTTATTCTAATTCCTTTTTCTTCTCTTATTGCTAAAGGCAACATTTCTGGAATCATATTGAATAACAGTGGTGATAATGAGCATTCTTGTTTTTACTCCAGATATTACTGGAAATGCATCTAGCTTATCCCCATTACACATAATCCTTGCTGTTTGTTTTAGATTGATGCTGCTTTTTATTTTAAGGAAGACCCCATTTATTCCTATGCTCTCTGATGTTTTCAATAGAAATGGGTGTTGTATTTGATCAAAAACTTTTCCTACATCAATTGAAATAATCAAATGGCTTCTGTTGGTTTTGTTGTTGATATGACCAATTATGCTGATAGTTTTCTTAATATTGAACCAGTCCCTCACTCCTGCTATAAATCCTACCTGATCAAAATTTATTATTCTCATGAAGAGCTGTTGTAATCATTTTGTTAATGTTTATTATTATTTTTTTGCTTCAATATTCATTAGAGAAATTGGTCAATAATTTTCTTTCTCTGTTTTGTCTCTTTCTGGCTTAGGCATCCATAACATATTTGTATCTTAAAGGAATTTGGTAGGACTCCTTTGCTAATTTTTCCAAATAATCTATATAATATTGGAATTAGTTATTCTTTAAATGTTTGATAGAATTCACTTGTAAATCCATCTTGCCCTAGAGATTTTTTCCTATGTGGTTCATTTATGAATTTCTTTTTCTGAGGTGGAGTTTTTCATGTATTTTACTTCCTTCTCTGTTAATTGGTATGATTTATATTTTTGTAAATATTCATTCATTTCCCTAAGATTGTCAAATCTGTGGGCATATAGTTGGGCAAAATAATTCCTTATTATTCTTTTAATTTCCTCTTCATTTGAAGGAGAATTACTTTTTTTTTCATTTTTGATACTGGGAATTTGGTTTTTTTCTTTCTTTTTAATCAAATTGACCAGAAGTTTATCAGTTTTGTTTTTTTTTCCCTATAAAACCAGCTCTTAGTTTTATTTATTAGTTCAAAAGTTATATTAATTTAAATTTTATTAACCTCTCCTTTGGTTTTCAGCATTTCTATTTTGGTATTTAATTGGGGATTTTCAATTTGTTCTTTTTCTAGCTTTTTCAGTTGCATGCTGAGTTCCTTTATCTCCTTTTTCTCTATTTTACTCATGTAAGAATTCAGAGATATTAAACTTCCGCTAAGAACCACTTTTACTCCATCCCATAAGTTTTGGTATGTTGTCTTATTATTGTCATTCTCTTGAATTAAATTACTGATTGTTTTGGTGATTTCTTGTTTCATCCACTCAATCTTTAGTATTAGGTTATTTAGTTTCCAAATGATGTTTAGTCTATTTTTCCATGGTCATTTATTACATATATATATTTTTTTCCATATCATGATCTTAAAAGCATGTATTTAGTATTTCTGCCTTTCTGCACTGGATTGTCAATTTTTAAGCCCTAGTACCTGATCAGTTTTTGTGTATATGCCATGTAGCACTGAGAAAAAGGTATATTCCTTTCTATCCACATTCAGTTTTTTTCCAGAAGTCTGCCATATCTATCTTTTCTAAAATTATATGCACCTTATTTCTTGTTTATTTTCATGTTGGAGTCATCCTGTTCAGAGAGGGGAAGCTTGAGGGCCCCCACTAGTTTGGTTTTGCTCTCTATTTCTTCCAGTAACTCTCTTAACTTCTCTAAGAACTCGGATGCTATGCCACTTGCTGCATATATGTTTAGTAATGATACTACTTCATTATTTTTTGTTTTTATTTTTATTTTTTGCTTTTTGCAGAGGGAAAGCAGGGCAATTGGGGTTAAGTAACTTGCTCAAGTTCACACAGCTAGGAAGTGTTAAGTGTCTGTGGCTGAATTTGAACTCAGGTGCTCCTGACTCCAGGGCTGGTGCTCTATTCATTGTGCCACCTAGCTGCCCCTACTTCATTATGTATGATGGCAATAATTACTCTTTTTAGCTATTCCTAAATGGTTTTACTTTAAATATTCATATAATACTCAAGTTTACCCCAATCTTTCTCATGAGCTAACCAATTATTAATCTTAGAGATACATTTTGTATTTTACATATACAAAAACTAAATAATTTTTCCTTTTTAATCCCTTATTATCAGTCTTTGGTATGTACCTTATATTTCTCTTGGTTCTTTTATGTCCAATCTTCTGTCAAGTTCAGGAATTTTTTCTTAACGAAGTCCTGAATATCTGAGAGTTTATCAAATGTCCATTTTTTAAAAATTCAGGATAATATTTAAATTTGCATGGTATGATATTTTCAGCCAGATCCACACTTCTTTTGGTTTTTGATATATCGTGTTCCAAGATGCATGGTCCTTTAATATCTCTGTTACTAGATCTTGTGTAAGTCTAATTATGGTACCATCATATTTCAATTGTTTTAATGCTTTTAATATTTTATCCTGGAGCTTGGTGTTTCTGAATTTAACTATGTTATTCCTATGAGTTTTCCTCATTGGATCTCTTTTAAGCGATTATTGATGGATTTTCTTTTTTTATTCCTACTTTCCTCCCATATTCTAATATTTCAGGATGATTTTCGTAAGTTATTTCTTATATAATTGTACCAAGATTCCTTTTTTGATTTATAAGATTTTTTTTCTTATAAGATGTTTATTTTTTTCTTTTAAGATGTTTCACTTTCTCTTCTATTTTTTTTCATTATTTATATTCTGTTTAATCATTTCTTGGACTCTCATAAGTTCACTGGCTTCACTTTACCCAATTCTAAATTTCAAGGTGTGATTTTCTTCCTTAAGATGATAAATCTCCTTTTTTTTTGCGTTTGACTTTTCTTTCAAACCATTCTTGTTTTTCTTGCATTATTCTCTTTATTTAATGTTTTTTCTCCATCACTGTCATTTGAATTTTAAATTTTTTAAAGATCTTCTATGAATTTATTTGGGCAGGTAACCATTTGACATTATTCTTTGGGTGCTTCTTTACTTCCAAAATCCTTCTCTGAACATGAACCCTTTTCAGATTCCCATAATAGCTTCTTCTTCTTCTTTTTTTTTTTTTTGAGCTGCTCACCTTTTCTTTATTTGTCTTTTTTTTTTTTTATGTTGAACTTTTCTTTTACTGGCCACATGAGTAACTGGGAAAAGGAGAAGGGGAGCCAGCTGTGTGGGGGAGGGAGTCTCCACAACATTCCATTTATACACAAAACTAAACAACAAGCATAAAGCCACTATTGTGATTAGAAGTTGGCAGAACCCAGGAAGGGGGAAAACTGGGGGTGTCAGTTAAAAAAAAATACTGGCCTGCCCCTCATGTGGGCATGGGGCGGGGCAAGTTGGTCTGCTACAACTCAAGAGAAATGAGAATGTCAAAGGCAGTTTGGGAAGGCCAGAGCTGCTGGGGTAAAGTGGGGGAGGTCAGGGGTCAGGGGTGTTTTGGCAAATGGGTGAAGGGATTGTCCTGCCCCTGCTAGAATCCCCCCAGGCCCTCTGGTCTGTCAGGAAGGGGGCAGTCTGCTCCCTCACTGGGCTCAGGCAGCCCCAGCAGGGGGTCCAGAGGTGGGAGACTCACAAGGGCTTCCCCTCCAGGGAAATCACAGCATTGCCCCCAGTTTCTCGGCTAGGCTACAGCAGTCCTTCACTTCCTCATAACAGTTGGCTTGTAATTCATGTTTGATTCCTTCAGTTCCTTCTTGATGGCATCCTTGGAGCTGGCATAGATCATTTTTCTCTTCAGTGGGGCACACTTGGGGACCCAGAAGATGAACACCAGGTCCTCCTTCTTTCTCTCCTTGGTCTTGTAGGTGGTATCATAGAGCGCGTAGCGCCAGTCCTTGTCCAGCAGCATCTTGACGAAGGTGATGTAGGGGTGGTCCACCATCTTCCTCACATCCCCCCCCAGGATCTCCTTGCCCTCCTTCAGCACAATGTTCTTCTTGTCCTCACTCAGGCAGAACTGCACAGCCTTCTTGCACTTCTTCACCTCCTCGGGGTCAACGAATTGTGGACCTTCATGTCATTGATGACCTTGATCACTCGGTCGGAGACAGCCACAACAGAGGCCATGGTTTTGGAAAGGAGTGAGCGAGTGAGGGAGGGTCAGGGAGGAAATAAAGGTCCCAGGAAAGAAGGGCTTTGCTCCTTCCCCACTGTTGCCTGGAGCCAACTGAACCCATAATAGCTTTCTATGGTTGGATTCTATCTCCTTTGCCTGTGCATTTTTTTTTTTTGCAATAGTTCAATTTTTGTGATCACCTTCAGCCCTGGGGTGTGGGAAATGGTGCCTCTTGCCCCAGATATTCAGTTCTCCCTTCTAGCCTGGAACTGAAGACAAAACTCCAAACTCCTGTAAGTGTCCACAGCCAGCGGCATTCTGCCCCACTGTTTCTGTACACACCAAGGACATGCTGGATCCTTCTTGCCCCTGCTGCTCTTTTCAGTGCAGCTGGGTCTGGTATTCATTATCAGTAGAAGTTCCCTCAATCTTTCCAGGCTCAAACACCCAATTTCCCTCAATATCTGGGTGCAAAAGTTCCTGTAGCTTGGCTCTATGTAGACTCTCAAGCGACCTATCCCCAGGACTTCCCACTTGTTTCTTAAGCTGCTTGGTGCTTGTTGAAATGGAATCTAGCCTGGAGGTGTTACTCTTAATAGGGACTAAACCTTATTCCAGGAATTTCCTTCTGATTCTCTCAAATAATCCCAGGAAGACCCCAATTGTGCCACTATTCTTATTTATCTCCACCTACGCTTTTTTCACCCTAAGGTGTTTTCATAACTCTCGTAGGGAAAAATCTTCAGAGCTTGGAATTTTCTGACCTACTTTGCACTTCCCAGAATCCTCTCAAAAATGCAAAAGTTTTAAGAATGAAAATTGTGGGTAATATTCAAGCAGAGATCTTCAATATGCCAATTGACAATTCCCATTGTATTACTTACATCACCCCAGATTAAATTGCACGATGCTTTGTCCTGTGTTTAAACAAATATATAATCATAAAGTACTAGGAGTGTGGGAAGTTTAGATAGAAGCAATAAAAAATGAAAATTCAATAATCTTAAAACAAATATGAAATTTTAATTTAAGAGCATAGCTTTAAATATTTGGCAAATTTCCAAGTGTTCCATTTTAATTTTATTGCTAAAGAAAATTAATTAATGTACATCATAAAATGGGAAAAATAAGATTTATTTAGTGAATCATCATGGTCCATACTGTCTTTTTATATTTGATGGAACTCACTTCTTGAAGGAAGTAGTTGTGAAGAGCTGTATTATTTTAGTAGCAATGACATGTACTTATATGATCTGAGTTTTTTGCCATCATTATTTGTTTAACTACCTACATTAGCAGCACAGTATCTTCAGGAAGAAATTGTACCATCTGTCCTCACATCCCGATGGAGATAACCTAAGACTCAAAATCTGATAGCATTGGAGTAACAATGCCGTGCAGACCACAGGTTCATCTTCTTGCATGGACTCCCAGAGCCATCATCACTTGTATCAACTTCAATAAAGAAAGGGTTACAATCTCAATCATCAACTCCAAAACTGACCTCTGGGGTAGAAAAACCAGACTAGCTGAAGCAGCAAGGATTATATAGGAGGTATCTTGTGCCATATCAGTCAGACCACTGTTATTCCTTCAACCATCACTTTCTTTCACACCCAGATGGAAACAGCTTACATTGCAGAGCCCCAGAAGTTCTATCTCCAAAGTCATTATCCCTGGAGCTACCCTTATAGAAATGTGACCGGGAAATTGCTTCTGCAAGTGCTGCAACCTGAGGAGTTATAGGAAACAAACACCTTAAAGGAACAAAAAAATGGCATGAAGTCTTTGACATACAAACATCATAAAGAGATATAGTTTTATAAGTGAAAATGATGTAAGTCACAACACCATGTGCTTTGCTTCTGTACTCTAAGCTGAAAACACTTGCATGTATTCTGTCCCCAAATAATGACTCTCTTGCTTTTTTCTGTGTATCTTCAGCACTTAACACAGTGCTTTCTGTTAATTAAGTACTTAATATTTTTTTTTTCTTTTAGTCATTCATTTACACAGATATAGCCCATAAGGAAATTTTCCTACATTGGACAAAGTGAAGTAGAATTTTAGTTTGAGTCATCTGGAGTGGCAATCAATAATTAAATTGAGCAGATAAACATCAATATTTCTATTAGCAATGTGGGTACACCACACTTCAAGGTGCCAAAAAGATAAATGGTGGAGACAGGTGACTGCTGATCAAGGCAGCAATAACTAAAGCATTCTACTGGTTGATATTTAAGGAATAAACTCTCACCTATATGGTCAGACTTGATTGGCAAGTAAGTCTTCCTATCACAAATAAAAGGGAATACTTAAATTGTCAAGAAGATAGGAACTTGAGAGTCTTGAGCAGGAGTGAAGATGGAAGGAAGAGGATAGGGGTCTTTGGACAGAGTTATACTGCCACCCTTGCCACCACCACAGCAGGATCTACCACTGTCACTTTCAGCATACTTGCAGGGGCTCAAAAACTGATGCACTAAGACTGTATTTAAGTCATTGGAGAAACCAAAGGGAATATTTCAAATAATTCTAGAGATGCTTCATCCTACAGAGCACAGAATGGAGAAGCTGTCCTTTCTTATCCTAATACTTGTTTCTTGATAGATTTTCCTTTTTTTTTTTTTTGATGACCTATGTATGTGTCTTTCAGTTGGGAGAGGAAAAGGTAGTGGGTAATGTCCCCAGGAAAAAGTAACAGAGGCTTCTAACTACTGCTGTAATTTTTCCTCACACAGTTTAGACTCTGAACTATACCAGAAGCTTTACTGATTTCTGTGTCTATAGTTTCAAAAACAAAAAACAAAAAAAACAGGGAATAGTGAATCTAGACCAGGGTAAATAGAAAATGATCCTAGCCATTTCTAGATGAAGGAAATATAAGAAAGCTGGGAGCTAATAGTGCTCAGGAAGTTGCCTCAAGCACTGACTCTTCCCATTGTCTTACAAAAGCCTGTATAAAAGTGAAGGAAAACCATTTTCCTTCGGAGGAAGAGACAGAAATTGACTTCATAAAAAAGACAAAAACCTAAAAACTCCTTCCTTCAGGGCTGAAAAAAAAAATAGTGCCACTCACTGGGGTATCAATCATGTGGTATAAGATGATGGGCTATCAATGATGGGGTAACAGAAGGAGCAGTCAGATCTCTACTCACCAACCCAAACACCTAACCAACACAACTTTTCCATGTGTATATGACCAGAAGGGCTACATACTCATTTGCAGAATATTAGAAGGATTCAGTGACATAACTAGATTGTATATCATTTCCTTAAGCATTCCTTATCTTATGATCCATGTGATATCTGATCACTCTAAACCTCTGAGGAACTATTTACTGTATTGCACTCTTTGAGGAAAAATGTAAATATATTTCATTAACTCAGTAAAGCTAATATCTAGCATTAGAAATAAAGTTAAATATTTTTAATCTGATGAAATTCCATCAACTAAAGAATCTATTGATTTATAGCTGATTGATGATATATTAATGATTTTATATACTTTTATGTGCCTGCATGTATACATGTTTGTGTATAAGCAGGCAGGAAAGACAGGCAACAAACATTAAGCCCTTGGGGTGTGCTGGACGTTGTACTAAGTGCTCAGAATACAAAAACCAAAGAGAAAGTCTTTGCCGTCCAGGAACTCATATTGTAATAGGGAAAGACAACCCTCTGAGAAGTGCTTGTGGTGAATTCTAGAGAGTAAGAAGCACAGCCAGAAGCAGATGAAACACGGACAGCCTGAACCATTCCCCAAAACGGAGGCCTCCATAAGGAATTCCTCAAGAAGAAGGAGGCCAGCTTGATAGAGGGATGATCTAGGGAAGAAGGCTGTCTTGAGTTACTGACAAAGCACAGAGTTTTTCATTTTTATGGATTTTTTTCCTTCTTTTTCACTTATTTTTTTAAGGCTTAATCTAATTTCCCTTGAGATATGTGGGTCTGTGTGCACTGTGCATGTGTATGGTTATGCTCATTTACCTGTGTGCCTTAATAAGACTGAAAGTATTAAGACAAACATTAGTTGTCCCAATTTTATAAATTGAAAAAAAAAATCAGATGACATGGATGGAAAGTGATTTAACTTATACTATTGAGAATATGAATCTAGAGCTCAGTGCTACTGCCTATTTCATTGAATTAATAACATAAATTCTGATTTCCTTAGCAGTGGGGTGCAAAGTAGAGAGGATTAGTATTCGAATAGTTATAATAGTTGTAATAAATAGATATAGTTATAATAAATAGATATTGTCATAATAAATATATAAATTATACTTCTGTGCCTAAAATCTTATAAAGTTAAAAACCAACTTTCACTGCATAGTATATACATAGAGTAACAATCACAAGCAAAACTGAATTTTTCAAGAGGACATAGTTGTGTGTATGCTTGTATGTGTGCATGTGTGGGTGTGTGTTTTTTAATCAATGTTGTTCATGGCAAAGCTGCGTCACAGCATACAAATGACACTTCTTTCTTTATCCCTAACTTTTCATGTGTCTAAAGTTCTAATGTTGTCCCTTTGGCCACCTGGTGCTTCTCAGAGAAGTCCGAACTAAACCCTACCACAGTAGTGTTTAAATATTCTCAACCATTCTGTTCTTCCTTTCCCCTCCATCTGACCTCTTCCCAAACGCTATATAAAAACTATAATTGTATCTGATTCCTGAAGACCTTCGAAAATGGCTGAGTGTTCTGTTAAACTAATTTGTACTAAAAATTTTATTCAATTAATGTATGAACACATTAAGTGTGAAGGATTAAAAAAATGCCTTAAGCCAAAGAAATAATTTGTTGGGCATCAAAGGCATCAATTCAGATATGTGTAAAAAAGGAATTTGGGGTGCAAGCAGCAATATGACATACTGGTAATCATACTATGGTGTGGTTTGCTATGTATATGGTTGGATTTCATCTGAAAAATATGCTTTGAGATTTTAAATTAATTTTCTAAAATCTTAGATTGTGACAAGTTTCCTTTTTATGTTTTTATCTGATTTGATTAGTGTAGTTCTACCTTCCACTAATTCATATCAAAATATCCATACCTCCCCAAGAATTTTCAACTTATGTATTAATTTTTATTTTTTTCAAATACATATTGCTTACTTGACCTATTACTATCTGATTTTCTCAATCTTTTTGATATCTCAGGATACAGATATTGAACCTCACTATTCTGTGTTTTGTTCATTTTGGTTTTTGTTTCTGGTTTTATTGTTCATGTTTCCATATGTCCATTTCACACAATAGTCTCCTTTGTGACTCTTAAAACTAGTGTAGGTTGCCCACAGTACCATTATCAATGACATCACACAGATGATTATGGAGGGTTCTTCTGTTAAGTATCAGTGCATCATCAATCTAAACATCAATCAACAAGTTATTCATTTAATTCTCACATGTGCCAGATATAGTGCTAAGTATGAGGAAATAAATGCAAAGAAATCAAATCACTCCTACCCTCATATGACTTATATTTTTACAGTCTAATGTGGGGTAGGGGAGGTTAATGTTGATAATCTTACAGTGACTGAGAATTATACTCTCGAAATATTTTTCTCCTTTATGTCACTAGTGGAATAAATTTTGAGTATTAGAACTTTGGCATACTTGGTCTGTCTACTCTAAAATTTAGTTTCATTATACTCCTTAGTAACCAATGGCCTGCCATCTTTAATTTTATGAGAGGACCTACCTTGGAGTGCAAGTCATATGAGGCAGCAAATTCATTATCAATGTACCTCAAAAACATTCACTTTAATTTCATTGAGGTGTAACTTGAGTGCTATGATGGAAGTAGAAGCACAGTTTGAATTACGTGAATGTCAAGCAATTTCAGATGAGCTTGGATTCTGAACAAATGAAAAAGTAGCACCTTCATCATCAGAGCCAATAGCCAGAACTACCCCCCATGAAAACAAAACAAAACAACATATGTTCAATAATTAATTTATAGCTTGAATACAGACTTTAGGGTCCTAATGAAATGGGGACATCTAAGCTTTGTGAGCTAGCATGTCAGGATGGCATCAGAGCAATCATCAAAGTAGTCCTTCATGGGAGGATTAATACTTATCTTTTTCTGAAGATGTAGGAAGATGTCTAAATCTATCTTTATATCTTTATATTTATAATAATAAGGCAGCTAGGTGGCACAGGAGATAGAGTGTCAGACATGAAGTCAGGAACACTTCTCTTTGGGGCTAAGAGTCTGGCCTCATATGTTTTCTAGCTCTGTCACCTTGGCTGGAGAAAGAAATGGTAAATCACCCCATTATCTCTACCAAGAAAATTCCAAATAAGGTCCAACATCACTGAAAAAGGCAGAAAAAAAAATCTATGCCAATATCATCTATGTCAAACTCATAATGCCTTTGGAGGAGACACAATAGAGTTTAGCACAATATAATGACCAGTAAATCTACCATTTCCCCAAAACTATTAAGAGATTAATAAATTATGTTTCCAGTTTGTTGGATGGCTCTCTATTGTCTTTCCTGAGATAATAAGACTGTTTTTTTTTCTTTTCTTACTCACAAAAACAACATACAGGAGTAGTATTATTCAGTCTCAAATTATACTTCTTTGTATTCTTTGTTCCCTTTAAATGGAAGGAAAAAGTTTCCATGTGGCATATTTCTTTAGAGGTCTTAGTCCAATAGGGTACAACTCAGCATCAATCTAAACTTTGATTGTTCTAAAAAAAAAGAAACAGCAGAAATATACATAAATTGCAAGCATAAGTATTCCTAGGAACAATCAATATCAGATCTTAAAACTGATTTCAGTCATCTTTAATTATATCTTAGAGGTCTTTTCAATGAAACATTGAAATTCCTCATTCTCATTTGTTTCTCATTCTCAAGCAATTTAAAATGCTTCATTTTCTATTAAAAAAGAAACAGGGTGGTGACCAGTTTTAAAAAAAAAAAACATCTGGGAATGCTTTAACTAATCTAATTTTCTTAGGTTGTTTTACTAATACCTAGTCAATTAGGATATTGTTCTCTTTGTGATGCACTGGAGGAGGAGTAATCACTGATCAGAGACTAAAGCAGCTGGCAAATTAACTGTACACTCTGCATATGTATAAATATACATGCATATATACACACATACGCATATATATATATATATATATACACACACATATTTATACATACATATTCACATATATATGTGTGTATGTGTATATGTGGTATAGAGCTATAGTTTTTCACTGTATATAGATATTGTCTTGTTAAAGTCAGAGAACAACAAATCCAATTAATATCAATTCCACAAATAACTAAATTGCTTTTAGACATAAGTGGCTTCAATCTTGAGAGGACTTTGTGGGCCTGTGAACAGTACAAGGTTCCTATCAGACAGCTCAGGGTTGCTATCTTGCTCCGAAGATATATCTATTAGATACTGGGACCTTGGAAGTTTTACCAATACTCTATTGTATCAATACAATAGAGTACCTACCCTGTCTGGGATCTGGATATCAGTCCATGCAGCCTATATTTTGCAAGTGGTTCCCATGATCACACTGCAATACTCTGGCCATTTGTTTGGACATACCCTTTGCGAATATATGCAGGATATCTAGCTGATGTAGATTGAGTAAAATTCCACCCCAATTCAAATTGCTTTGCTACAGGCTCAACTGATAAAACTATTTGTATATGCTGTACTCATCAAGGAAATTCTGTGATGCTCTTCACAGGACACTGAGGCCCTGTGCTTTCACTTGCATTTTCTCCAAATGGTAAGTACTTGGCATCTGCCGGTGAAGACCAGCGGTTGAAGCTGTAAGACTTGGGATCTGGTACCCTCTACAAAGAATTGAGAGGCCACACAAACAATGTCACCAGCCTTACTTTCAGCCCAGATAGTAGCTTGATTGCCTCTGCATTCATGGATAACTCTGTTCATGTTTGGGATATGTGGAACACTTATTGCAATGCTCCTGCAGATGGTTCTTCCAGTGGAATATTTGTTCTAAGAGTCTTACTACAAACTGAGATTAAATCACTGATTTTGAAAGAGACTTCCTCCCCTTCTCTTTTTCCTTTCTCCCATTGGCAGACAGGTCTTTGGTACTGCAAATACCATAGGGTTGTTCTGCCTAAAAATGTCCTAAAACATTGAGGTTGAAGAAGGAGAGGCTGAAGAAAGATGGTGTGTAGGCTTGAGGCAAGCAGTTAAGGTGCTTCTGAGGTCAGATGGAATTTCATAGAGATCTTGTTGGGACCTTGAACAAGTACCTTAATTTCTGTTTCACTTTTCCCATTCATAAAATTTGGATAATACTAATACTCCCTCACCTCATGGTGTAGGGATTTTTGATTGGATGAGATTTGCAAAACACTTTGAAGATAAGCGGTGCTAAAAGTATTATGTATCATCATTCACTTTGGTTGAAAGGAAATCCTTTTGGCTTAGGAATGCAAGGGTGGGAGTTGGGGTTGGAGGGGGGAGAATGGGTAATCCTGGCAGAAAGTCTTTCATTTTCTGCAATTGCAAAGAACCATGATTTTTTTTAATTAATGTTATTGTTATTATTATTGTTATTGTTACTATTATTATTATTATTATTATTATTAAGAAGAAGAAGAGGGAATCTAGCACTAGCAGAGGGTTCCATCTCTGCTTTTATCTTTCAGGTTTAACTCCTGGCACTGGCTGTGATACTTGGAATTTTGAGGTTCAGGGACTTAGAGAATTTGGACGCACAGTGTATTGGGAGAAAAGGACAATTTCTGGGTGGTTCTTAAATCACCCTGGATGAGATGTTATGGGTGGGTAGGTTTGATTGAGAAAGTTTTGGCCTCCTGCAGTGATGGTAGGAAGGGAGGATTCTCTTCCTAGTTGCACTTCTCCATAAAAGAACATTTGTTGCATGGGTATACAAACAATTTGCAATGGTAGGTCATAAATTGAAATTGGAAAAATTGAATTCTCATATTATCATATGGTCAGGGGTGTAGTTCTTTTGCAAATATTTTTTCCTTCCCTAAACTCCTTGGTCCCACCTTCTGCATTGCAATACCAGTTTTATGAACACTTTGTGAAACAAATTCTATATAAAACCATACTTTGAGGATGAAGCAAGTTCTAATTTGTTTGGGGAGAAAAGGATTAAATATTTCTGTTTTCTGAAAGGAAAATAAATAAACGAAAAAAAAAGAAATAATTGGTTTTAGCCATCCCAAAATCACTCCAATTGTTTGAATTCAATGTTAATGGGGCAAAGGGCAGATAACAGTTTTTTAAAGGGTTGTGTGAGAATGAAGCTTCAGATAATACATAGATAAAAATCATTTGAATTGAAGAAGAGCCTTGATTAAGTCTTCACAATAAAAGCTATGCTACAAAAAGGAAAACCTGTGGTAGATAAATGGGACTAGTAATGACCATCTTGGCAAACAGAATTGTGACTATAGTAGAGATGAGTTACTTTTGACTATACTTCTGAGACTTTACTAAGTGACGATTGGTCCTTAAATGTGTTCTTGTTCTTCCCTTCCCCCATCATTACTTTTGAGATAGGTTTTTGTTTAATAATAGTCAATTATGTCTGTAAAACACTAAGAATTAAATTAGAGGCCAACAATAATGCCGATAGGCTCTCAAGAAGTCTTTAATCCAAGACTACAACATTATGTTACATTACAGGTAAAAGAAAAATTCATCAGGTAAAATGAATACAAATATATACTCTTAGGTGTCTAGTGTCCTAATGATGTCATTTGGCTCCATAGTGCTTCTCACAAAGCCCTGACAAAACTTCTTATGATTAGTGAATGGAGAGAGAGTTTTAGAGTCAAGAATACCTGGGTTCAGTTTATGTCTGAAATGCCTATGAACTCTATGGCCCTGGCTGAATCAAATAAACTCCCATAGCCCCAGGCAATTCTCTAAGATTATAAATTACGGAGAAAGTGCTAACGTGCATTAGTAAATAGAGTTTCCTCACCAAGAGTTCCCTATATCAATGAAATAAAAGATCCAGTCCCAGAATAAATTTGTGTCAAATCAGCAGTTCTGGAATAAATTGTTTCACCTTCTTGCAACATTCTTTAAAAAAAAAAAAAAAGGATCTTACTTTTTCTCTCCCATGTAGGACAGGAAGATTGAGATGGAGATTATATGTTAATTAGCTAAATTTCTCTGCCATGTGGAGTTTGGTAAAATTTTTAAAGTGCATACTTAGAGAAGACTAGGGCTGCACCAGGAGAAATACTGTAGGTAAATTTGTGGTGAGCATTTTGACTTTTAAGCACCATGATGTTGAAAACATGTCATGTGGGAAATCTTAACATTTATGCCAAGATAAAAAAAATTTTTTTTTTTAAAAGATGCAACCTGGGAGGTCAGTCTAACAATACTTCCAGGTTTTTCTAGTTTAAGATAGAATGAAAGATTAGCCCTATGTGGCTAAGAAAAATGAGACTAGGGGAGAGAGAGTTGATGAAGATGTATTAGATTCTGAAAGGTTAGAAATGGACTGATGCCAAAAATCTGCTAGAAGTGGTAAGCAGCTAAAAATGAGAAGTCTAGTATTAGAAGTAAAAAGGAGACAGAGTTGAATCACTTAACGGAACACATAAAGAAGCTCATTATAAAAACCAATTGAATCTTTTTATGTCTAATGGGCAGCTATAAAATATACCATGTAAATTAACTGATAAACTACCTTTATTTATTTATTTTTTGAAGGAAAAACAAAAGAACATTGTGTAGCTACCTACTTCACTTTCCTTGTTTAGGTTGTAAAAGGTGTGAGTCACTAAAAGTGATGATAGCAAGTCATTCTTCATTTTCAGTCATATTTCAAGATTAGTGAGGTTGAGCACTAAGAATTTCCCCTTCTTTCTATCTTTGGTTTGTCTTGTCCTGCAGTTCAGATTTTAGCTCTTAAAACAAATTCCTAAGATTAAAAGAAACACATACAATATTTCACAAATCTGGAAAGAAATCTTTGTACCCAGCCAAAGATAGGGTCGTTGTGAAGTCAGGCCCAGTGCAAAGTCTCACTTCTCATTATTCTCTTAACACATCTCCATCCTGCTCAGAGCCATTCCAGTAATCCTGCTCTGAATAGAAACAAATAACATGCAGCCTTGCCAGGGTACAATATATTTCCTGCAAGTCAAAAACATCATCTGCTTGTATTGAAACCATCACCTCACTGTAATTAGGTCAGTATCCAAAAAGGTTCAAAATCTGCCAGCCAAAGTCAAATGACTGGAATTTCCGAATACCAAGCTTCATGGTGATTATTCATTGGGGAGCTTTGAGCTCCTGGAAGAAATATAACATGGTATTAGTGCTATTGATTGGATTTTCTTTTGTTTGTGAGATACTAAATGCCTATAGCCTGAGTTTGCTGTAATGCTCACCCAATTTCTGTGGCAGAAGAGAAACTGAAGATCCATCCTAATTAGTTTGCTGATTTTGGCTGTAACTCAAATTCAGTTTATATTCTGGGTTGGTAGGGATGAAGATATTTTACTGGATGAAACCTAAGTGAAGCTTTCCTGGAACAGAGTGAGGGTGGAGGGTGTAAAATGTTACTGTGAAGACCTGACTCTTGTTAGTATATTGGAGAGTGGAAGAATGTCACACGGAAAATGAGTGGAAGGAAAATAACAATTATAATTTGAACATAAAATCAGATTTGATGTTCTTGAAAAGTAAGCAGCTACCAAGGAAGAAGAAAAAGCTTTCCTTGGAAGGAATGACATGGAAGATTCCTAGAATCTTTTAAATATGATATCATAACAGAAGGGAGAGAAGAACAAAAAAAAAGAGTAGCACTAGTTAATTATTCTCTAGTCAGGGAAACTGAGTCAGCTATTTGTACGGTTGATATTAACATAGGTCCATTGTCTTCCCTGTGCATTATACTAAGACAGAGGACCCAGTAGTATCATCTTGCAATCAACACTCATAAGTATAGATAGAGGAACCAGATTAAAATGTAATTGTGGACTATTTAACAAAATTATAAAATATATACATATATGTGATTAAAATAAAGATAACATTATATTTTAAAACAAAGTCAATATATACCCCACTGGGATCTAGATAAATGGTATAGTAACCCAATTTCTGTTTGAGTCTGCTCCCCCTGATGTAAGATATAACACAATTTTGCAAGATTAATCAAAACATGTAACTACCCAGTTCTGATGATTCACATGAGCACAAATGATATTGTAAGAAGAAATTTTTTAAAAATGGAAGAAAATTAACATTTATTAAGTGTCCATTATATACTAAGCACTGTGTTTAGTACTATATAAATATTATTTCATTTGATACACATAACAACCTTATGAGGTAGGTGCTGTTTTTATTATTCTCATTTTATAATTGGGGAAACTGAAGCAAACAGAGGTTAAGTGATTTGTCCAGGGTCATTCTGTTAGTGTCTGAGGGAAATGTTGATCTCAGTTCTTCCTGATTCTGGGGCTCACATTTAACAAGAATGATAATAATAACTATAGCAATAACCAATATGAACACTTACCATGTACCAGGTACTATGTTAATCACTTTATAATTCTTATGTTATTTGGTGCTCATGATAACCCTCGGAGGTAGAAGCAATTATTACTTCCCTTTTATACTTGAGGAAACTAAGGAAAACAGAGGTTAACACACACCTCATAGGGTTCTGAGTCTGTGTTTGCAAGACAGTCTTGCTAAGTCCAGGGCCCGCACTGTATACACTGTACCACCTTGGTGCCTGTGAAGTGTTGGGCAAGAATCTGAAGACTCCAGGGATGCAAGTTGTGTTGTCCTCATTGTTATCCACTGAAGGCAAAGGGATGCGTAATAGAAAAAAATAATTTTTGAGGTGAAAAGTTGGTTTAAAAAGATGACATCTGAGAATGCAATTTGAAATTTTAGATTATGGAGCAAAAGATAGGGATGACAGATTCCTGGACAGAGACTGAATAAAAGAAGAGATTATTAAGAAGAGATTGGCATCTGTTCAGTGATACATATAGTAATTATTATGCATTTATTTACCATAAATATATTTACCTATTAGTTATAAATTATTTTCCTTTGCCCATTTATATATACAATGCTGTTTATGCATGTTTTGTACTATGTAGACCTACTGATGGTATAGTATAATCCTTTTTTTACCAATTATATCTATTTTATTTTATGGCTCTGAATGTACTGTTATGATATGTATCAAGAATATGTACTGCATTTAATTTAGAACTACGGTCCAGAATTCGGGTGTTTGGATAAATGTCTATATATATACTATTTGATTTGCTGGGAACAGTAAAAAAAAAATTAACTGAGGGTTAAATAGGAAAGAAAATGTATACTAATCATACAATTTAAAAAAAAAGAAGAAGATGATCAAGTAGTGTTGATTTAACTTTAAAATTTTAGGCAAGACAAGGGATCCCTCTAAAAAGTATATACAAGTCTATTCATTGAATTAGGGAGGAAACAGTGCCACAGATGGACCACGACCCTAGTGAAACATTAAAAGTCCATTTACAGAGAATAATAAGGAAAACTATAAGAGTAACCCACCTAGTAGAGTGGAAATGCAGGCAGAGAAAACCACAAAAAGGAAGAGGATCCTCTGAGAATTAGGTTTGAGGACTAATGGAGTTCAGGGAATGTAAAAAAAAAATGTGTTAATGAACTACCTCCTCCCCTCTTATATTTGCAAATCTATGCAAAAGCGTTATAAATTAAAAAGTATAGTTGAATGAGAAGACTACCAATGTATAGGGATCAAGCTCCAAACTAGATACAACAGAAAGTAACTACAATAAAGATGAACTCCATTGCTTTTGTCACAGAGAAGCCGCTAATGGTTTTCTGGATAATTCAGTCTTCCCATAAACACTCTTGTACTCTATGATGCAAACAATTAATAATGATAATAATAAAAAAAACAGGTAGCATTTGTATAGCACCTACTATGTGCCAGGCACTGTGCTAAGGGCTTTACAAATACCAAAGCTGTGCTTGCTAAGAGGGAAAAGAGGAACACATAGAGAGCACATTGAGAGGAGCCCAGTGGCTTTGAGCCAGGCTGCTGGCTTCCCAAACTCTTCATCTATTTCCTTTTTTCCTGTTAAGGTAGTTTCATTTGTAAGAAGAGAATGCTAAAGATTCTTTTCTCATGGTGTCATTGTGAGGATCATGCATGAAAATATTTGGAAAATACTTTGAAAAAATCTTAAAGCATCATATAAATATTATTACTATTATTATTCTCAAAAAGAGGCATTAGCAATGGTGGGAACCAAGAAGGGCCTTTCAGAAAAAAGGATTTCTTGTTGATTTGTTGTTTATCCTTTCTTCTCAAAATAAACCAATGACTTCAGGAGAGTGATGTCTTTACTTGCAAATGAATTGTATTTAAGTGAGGCAAGGCTGTGCAAAGCCATCAGCCTCACACTCTCCTCCAGGGTCATCAAAGTCCAGGGACCAAAAATTGCTCAAGTTAAATGGTGCTGACCCCGGATACAGTGGGAGATGTTGGCCTTTTTAAGCTAGGTCTTTCTCAGGTTTCAGGTTGTCTGAGGAAGCGACCATTCAGTAATTAAAAGCTAGGTGAAAATGTAGGCAAAATCTCAAAGAAAGTCAGGAAAACCAGGAGACAGTGATGAGGAGGCCATGAATTCCAGGCATGGTGGACAGTAAATAGCAAGTCACAGAGTTAGAAAGTGGAATACCATGTGCAAGGACCTACAAGGAGATCTTTGCATTCTTTAGCATGTAGAAGATATAAAAGAACAGAAAGGTAGGAAGAAGTAAGATTGTCAAGGACTATAAAAGCCTAATAGTTAATATACAAAGGATCCTCAAATTGAACAGAGAATGGGAAATTCCTCTTTTCAGAAAAGGAAAAAAGAACAGTCTGCCATTAGTATGTAAGGTATATACATAACCATATGTGTATGCATATATAATATATATGTATTTGTATTATGTATAATTGCTAAATATATACATATATTCATCCTTTTTTTATTCAAAAGCATCTCAAAAGAGTAAACAGGTTAAAGACAGACAAAGCAAGAATCATCAGACTTCCTGAAAACATTACTAAACAAACAAACAAACAAACAAAAACGAGATAGTATCATTCAAGAAATTTAAAATGAAAAGAAAAATCTGCCCAGATTTCTTATAAACAGAGGGCAATTTGCAATCAGAAAGAATCCAGTGATTGCCTCCTGGAAGAAACCCTATACTGAAGCAGGAAAAACAATATAAACCTCTGGAATGTACTGACCAAATTCAGAGCTTCTGTGTCAAAGAAAAAAAACAAACAAACACTGCAGGCAGCCAGAAATAATGAGTTCAAGTACTAAGATTTTAGTAGGATCATAGGATATGATAATATTCTGAAAAAGAAAAAAAATACTCACTTTCCAATTAAGAATACATTAACCTGGGGTGGCTAGGTGGCACAGTGAATAGAGCACCAGCCCTGGAGTCAGAAGGATCTGAGTTCAAATGTGGCTCAGACACTTGACACACTTACTAGCCATGTGACTTTGGACAAGTCACTTAACCCCAATTGCCCTGCTTTCCCCCCTGCAAAAAACAAAAAAGAATATATTAGCCTGAAAAGCTGAGTATAATTCTAAAATAGAAAAAACAAGGTTTAAGAGAATATAGGACTTTCATGCATTGTTTGTGAAAATGTCAAAGGTCAGTAAAAAGACTGAAATTCAAATGCAGGAGTCAAAAGAAATCTTGAATTTAAACACATTTGCGCAATTAGGAGATAAATTATAATCAAGTGCTTACATTCCAAGAAAAGAGCAGATATATGTGTCCCTTCAAAACTGGACTCTTCCATTGGTCACACAGGGAACTAATAAGACAATAGACGGATAATATATGTAATTTCCCCCCCTCATTTGATGTTATTGAGAAGAAAGAAATTAGAGGGAAAAAAAGAAATTGGGCAAGAAATGAGGATTGTAGCCAAAATGCATTTCTCATGTAATAGAAGACTAACAACTCTTTATGTAGAAAATGCTAGGGATTCTGCTTCCTAGAGTTCTGATGATGTATAATAGAAGGATTTGGGGAGATTTGGGGGCATAAGACAACCCTCTGAAACTGGTCCTAATTTTCCAACTATGTTGTGAATGTCAACCTCTTTGAACATCTGTAATTGTACAATAAGAACATGGGTGCATTCATTGGCTCTCTGCTCTTGATTTTATTTCTTGACTGATGGAGTCCAATGAGAAACAATGTGGGGAGATGTATTGGACCTTCTCTTGTCAAGGTTGACCTGTTGCTCCATGAATATGGACATTGGTTCATTGCCTGCTTCAGCACTTGTTCTTTTGTTTAGAATGAAGGAGATTTGTCTGGATGTACTAACCTTAAGAGTTGCAAAATTCAGGAGAACAAATTTCCATCTATCCAAGAATTCAGGCCTTCAGGTGACCAGGAATCCAGGGACCTTTAAGAACAGAGTATGAATATCAGTAGAATATGAGAGTCAAGTCTACAGGCAGTCTTTTTTGTTTTTAAACTCAGCATAAGTAGCCTGGGAAGTGAAAAATAACCTTTGCGATCCATTCCAGATTTTCTAAGATGACATCCAATAGGGATGCTTCTGTTCATTTGGAAGTGAACTTGCTGGGATCAATTCCCTGTAGAAACTTCCCTGATTTAGCTCACTTTCTTCTTATACCTTTGAAAAAAAACACTTTAAAAAAAAAACAACTAATTGATCTTAGTAATTAAAATGGAACTAAGGTGCTTTGTATTAACTTAGAAGGAAGGGTTATTCAGCTGTTGAGGACTCATGCCAGTAACATTAGAGAAAGACAAGCAAAACCCTTTAGGGATATCCCTGCAAGGGCTACCTTGCCCTGTGATAGTTAGCCTAGAACTCATAAGATTGCTGCACACACATTTAGGATGAATAAAAAGAGTATACTAACCTATAGTAATGGGTAGTGGGACCTGTCATTTCATAAACCTCACTCTAAACTAGAAAACAAGGTTTAAATATACATATGCACTTAAATTTAGAATTAAAAAAAAAAAAAAGAAAAACTGAACAGGAAAACAGGTATCCGGGACAGGAAGAAGAGAAAAGGATGTTATAATATTTGAACTACTCAAAAGTGATATAAACCTCAACTTTGAAAAATATAGCATAAAGTGGAAATTACAATGAGAGAATTTAAGTGCAAAAATCAGAGATCTACATCTGATCTTAGGGGGGAGAGAGATGATCTGGGAAGGGGAGAAAAGGCAGCTTAAATTATTGATTACAAGAGCTTATCAGATCATTTCTCTTTCTCCACTTTTCTGTTTGTGAAGAGCGAGACAGAAATTAAAAAAGAGGAAAAAGAAAAAGAAAACTATAGAGATAATGAACTTTTTTTAAAATTATAGATAGAGAGAATCCTAGTCAAAGAAACTCCTTTGTCAATGAAGACTGGCACATTTTCTTCAATTTATAGTCAGGGATCTATCTCAAGGAGAAATGGGCTAATTTTCTAAGAATTATATAATCACTAAATGTGAAAAGTCAAACATCAATACAACTCTTCCTAACTACAAGACCAGCTTTCTACCCTATACATAATTGCTACAAACATGTATATCACTCATAACTCTAAAGATGAATGGAATGAACACACGGATAAAATAAGAGGCAAGAAGCAGTATAGATGAGAAAGCAGTATCCAACAATATATCATTTATTTGAATCATGAAAATTCACACAAAAAAATAGCAAGAATAAAATGCATTGTTTCACAATAATGTCACATATAATAATTATAATCTATGAAACATTTTCCTTAAAAAGGATATAAGAGGGGGAGGAGCCAAGATGATGGCATAGGAACAGCAAGGTTCAGCAGCTCTCACACATCCACCTCAAAATACCCATAAAATATGACTCTAAACAAATTCTAGAGCTCTAAAACGCACACAGATATGCTCCCCGCTGAAGGCAGCTTGGCTAGGAAGGACCATCTTAGTGCTGGGAGCCAAAACCAGCCCAGCCAAAAACTGCGGCTTGGCCCTGGGGGTGGCTTGACGAGCCGAGCCACAGCTGGAGCATCAGGAGAGCAGATCTGCAGCAACTGTGGCAGTATCCAGAATTATCAAGCCATAAGGAAAAAGGGACTAAGTGAAAGGTCAGTGGAACTCAGCAAAAACTGGGAGAGATAAGTGGGTTGGGCCAAACTGCCTCCAGGGCAAGGAAGTGGCAGAAGCGGGGCCCTGCATCTGCCTCCACATTGCTGCTTCAGAGCTCGGGCCTTCAGACTGCAGGGGGGCCAAGTGATCGTTCAGAGGCCAAGTGCTCTTGAGTTGAGCAGCCTGGATCTGAATTGTGGTCTTGGGTGGTGGTCATAGGGTGTGTTTTCAGTGAGCCAGAGCTGGTTCGGGCTGCAGCAGCCTCCTAAAAGCTCCAGCAGCTGGGAAAACCCCAGTGATTTGGGATAGAGCTTTCCCCTCTGGAAGCAGAGTTACATGGAGCTAAAGAATCAGTAACCCGCCAACCATGAGCAAGCATAGGAAACAAAGTAAGAACAGCAAACAAACTCTAGATTCCTTCTTTGGGGAAAAGAAGGATCAAAGCATTGAATGGAAGGAAGACAACACAGTCAGAACTCCCACACCAAAACCTTCCAAGAAGCATGAAGATTGCCTAAAAGCTAGAGATCAGCTGAAGAAGGATTTTGAAAATCAAATGAGAGAAGTGGAGGAAAAACTGGGAAGAGAAATAAGAATGATGCAAGAAAATCATGAAAAGAAAGTCAACAACATCACTGAAGAAATTAACACCTCAAAAAATAGATTAACTCAAATGGCAAAAGAGGCCGAAAAAGCCAATGAGGAGAAGAATGCCTTAAAAAGTCGACTTTGCCAGATGGAAAAAAAATCTCAAAAGTTTTCTGAAGAGAATAATTCCTTCAGAATTAGAGTGGAGCAAATGGAAGCCTATGACTTTATGATAAATCAAGATACTATCAAACAGAT
>CM053590.1:168352380-168388859 GCA_028646515.1 Pseudochirops corinnae | reverse complement strand
CTGGAGATCAAGGGAGCTAGGATTAAAACCAAGAATCTCCTACCCAGCAAAATTGAGTACAGTGTTCCAGGGGAAAATATGGTCATTCAGTGAGGTGGAGGACTTTCAAATGTTGTTACTGAAAAAACCAGAACTGAAAAGAAAGGTTGACACTCCAACACAAGAAGCATGAGAAGAGTCATGAAGTTCAATGGCAAGATGAAGGTGATGACAACTGGTGACGGCCCAGATGCAGTGGATGACCTTGGAGTCTTCAGTGTCTAACCAAGCTACAAGCTACATTTGTGGCCTTTAGAACAAACTGTTCTCAGCTGCCTGCTCTGCCAGAAGTCTTCACGTTCTTGGGGCAGACATCCCCCTAACTCACTGATGGGTCTGAGACCTGTCAGTTTCCCTCAACCTGGTTTAGCCCATCTTCCAGGATGGTTTTACCAGGATGTAGCTGCTCCTTGGAGCCACAGGTGAGAGCTGGGTCACAGACAGACACCACAGGTGGATGAGCAGCCCTGAACAAGGAGATAAGAGAAACTGCATTGATTTTAAAGGAACCACAAATAATGAAATGATATTAATATTGTATATATTTACAATGAATACATAGAATCTTATTTATATAAAAAATTAAATTATAAAGGAAAACAGTGAACTTATAACAATTGAGAATCTCAATATGTCTCTGTCCAACCTAGACAAATGTAACCAAAAAAATAAATACTCTAAAAAATAGAGGACCTGAATATATTTATTAAAGTTGCATTTGTTAATATCTGGCAATTACTAAATGTGAATAGAAAGGAATGTAGATATTTCTCAACTGTGCATAGGACCTTAATAAAAACTGATAAAAATATAGGGAACCAAAACCTTTAAAAAAAATTTTTTTTTAAGAAACAAAGGCAAAAATATTTTTTACTAATAACAAGCAATAAACATTTTAAGCCATAAAAGACATTTAAAGAGTTAAAATTAAATGCCAACTCATTTCATACTAAATAATATGTAGGCTAAAAAGAGAATTAATTTTTTTAGAAAAAAGACAATTAGGGGGGCTGCTGCCCCTCCACTCATAGGGCTCTGCTCTCTCTCCCTCACGTCCTCCACCTCCCTGACGGCCTCCAGCCTCTGGTGAGCCTTCTTGCTCAGCTCCATGTCCAATTCGGGAAGGTTAACCAGGTGGGGCAGAGGAGAGATTCTGTACTGATTGGTGGTGATGGGCAGCTCTAGCAAGGGCAAGAGCACACTGACCATCCAGCTGGTGAAGGACTGCTTTGTTCCTGACTCCGACCCCACCATGGAAGACTCCTACCGAACCCAGATGCTGGTGGATGGCGAGGTCTGGCCAGCTGGTCATCCTGGACATCACGGGCAATGAGGAATACCAGATCCAGCGCCAGAAGTTCATGCGCTGGGGGGAGGGCTTCCTCTGCGTCTATGCTGTATATGACGTCAAGTCTTTCGTGGATGTGCACATCTTCCGTGACCAGCTGCACAGTGTCAAGGATACCAACCATGTTCCCTTCAACCTCCTGGCCAATGAGACCTACCTGACCGACGTCCTAGTGACTCCGGCACTGGGCCAGGAAACCGCCAAGACCTTCAAGGTCCCCTTTGTGGAGGCCTCGGCCAAGACCCAGAAGGGCATGGAGCAGGCCTTTGAGATGTTGGTTCAAGAGATCCGGTGGTCCCATGTCAAGGCGCTCAAACACCTCCCTGATCCTGAATCGGACCAGGGTTGTGGGTCCAGGCGCTGCACAATCCTGTGAGCAGTTGCCCCCCTCCCCCTGGTCCTGCCCCCTAAACCTCCCTCAGGAACTCTTCAGCATCCCCTGCCCCTCCCTTGCCTCCTCTGCCTCTCCCACCCCTCCCCTGCCTCCTTCAGGTATACCCCAACCTCCCTCAGGAACACCCCAGGCTCCCCCGCCCCTTCCCTTTGTCCAGGACCTTATCTGGACGCGTGCTCCTTCCGGCTGATCTTCACTGGACTGCTCTACCACACTGGACCCTGCTGGGCCTCACTGGGATTTCTCCAGTCGCCTCTTGGTTTTCTACAGCATTTCTGCACTCAGGCTTTTGGGGTTTGTTTGTTTTTTTTTTCCCTTGGAGAAACAATGACTTCCTCACTGCCTCAGTATCCTGACCAAGCAAGGAAAGACTTCCTCCCTCCTCCTGTGGGCAGCATCATCTGGCCTATCTGGCAGACAGCAGGACCATGGCCACCTCCCCCCTGTAGCACCCCCACCCTCAGCAGTCTCTTCGGCCCTCCTGGGGGCTGTGGGTGGACTTTCCCTTCACACAAAGTCCAGCTCCCCCAACAGAGCCCCTGCCTCCGTTCCCCAGGGCACTTGGTGTGTTGACTGTCTGAGGCCAGTCACCCCAGCCCTGTCTATGCTGTTGTTGAGGAGCCCTGCCCTGCAGTGCCCCCCCCCACGACCAGGGGTGGGAGGGTGTTCCATCAAGTGTGTCCCTGTTGCCCCTCTACTCACATGTTACCCCAAGCATTTTTTCCTGGTGGTGAGAGGGTGGCCATGGGGGGGGGGGGGGCAGGGTAGAGTGGGCCTCTCTCCTACCAGGAGAAAGCCTTGGGTAGAAAATGTTACTCTGATTGTTGTGTTTCAGTTGATTTGAATTGGGGGTGATGGCAATGGGGCGTGCCCAAGGTCACCTGGCTAATAAGTATCTGTGGCCAGGCCCTCCCCTTTTGAGAGAGAGTGCTTTTTGCTGTGAGTGGCACGGTCTTGTTCCCTCCAAGAGAAGTGGAGGGTGGGGAGAGCTGGCTGTAAGGGATTTCAGGAGAGACCCCACAGCTGCAGGTCAGGTGGGGTCAGTCAGCTTGGGAGCCGTCTGACCTGGCATCTCTGTGCCACCTTTGGAGCAGGTGGGCAACACTCCTCTTGCACTGGAGGGGACAAAAACATTGAAGCTGTCCTACCCAAAGGCGGCTTTTCTTTATTACAAATAAAGGTTGTTGGTTTGTTTAAAAAAAAAAGACAATTACACCATGTACCAACACTTTTTGGTTCAATCAGAGCAGATCTTAGTGGAAAATGTGTATCACTAAACACCACCATCAGCAAGAAAGAAAAAGCAACAGTTCAACAAATTGGGGATGAAATTTTTATTTTAAAAATCAAAGCAAAACAAAAACCAAGTAACTGTCAAATAAAAACAAAATTGGAAACACTGAAAAAGATAAAATTAGAAATAAGAAAAAAAAAGAAATGCTAGATAGTAGGGGTTTGTTTATTTGGAAAGTTAATGAAATAATTGGTATAAAGAAGGTTTTTTTTTTTCCTTACTGGCACAAGGTTCTTTGCTCACAGTGGAAGTCCATGTTTTTTCCTGACTTCAAAGTTTAAGTTTACATAAAGGGGAAACTTATAAAGTTTACTTCCTCCTCCTCCAAGCTGAAGAACATATATTCTGCCACAGAATAAAGCAAAAAGAGATAGCAAAAATCTGTAAATATCTCTTAGATTCTTGCAGAGTGAAAATAATAAAAAGGTTTATGACCTTTTAGCAAAATGGTGACATCCACACTGGATTTCACAAGATTCAATGTATGATGAGATATTCATCTTCTCAAACATAGGAAAATCATAAAACAATCATTTATCAATTCTTCACAATGGGAAGAAGACAATATTTATTCATTTTAATAAATTTTTGGTAAGTAGACAGGTATTTGTATTCTTTTGAGGTAGCAATAATTAAAACATGAACATCAAATTATTTTAAAAATACTGCAGCAAGTGGGGTTGAGCCAAAATGGTGGAGTAAAAGCAAGGACTCGCTTGAATTTTCCCCCAAACCTTTCCAAATGCCTATAAAATATTACTCTAAACAAATTCTAGAGCAGCAGAATCCACAAAATAACAGTGAAACAAATTTTTATTCCAAGACAACCTGGAAGGTTGGCAGGAAAAGGTTGTAGCACTAATCTGTGAGAAGAATGCAAACAAGTGTAGGCCATGCCAGAAGAGACTGAACCCTAGCAAACCTGGAGCATGCCTCAGCAGACTGAATCACTGGCAGCTATAATGGTTTCCAAACTTTTCAACCCACAAAAGCCAAAGATAACTTAGAAGGTTAGTAGGAAAGGTCTGTTAGACCTGCGTGAGACAAGAGAATAGGAGGAATGGGGATGAGAGGTAGGATGAGAGGGGAGGGCAGGGGGAGGGTTGATGGAAGTGCACACTTCTGTAGAGGGACAAGGACAGGGACAGGGTAGAGAGTGGAATGGGGGGAGGGATGTTGGATAGGAAGGAGGAACATGTAATCAGTCTCTCACAATGTGCTCACTGTGGAGAGGTTCTGAGTAATTACACATGTGCAGCCTGTATTTGATTGCCTGTTCTTTCAGTGGGGGTGGCTGACGAAGGAGGAAGAGAAAGAATCTAGAATTTAAAGTTCTACAATCAAATGTTAAAAATATATATACCTGTATATACAATTATTATTACTGTTATTATTAACTACATCCAACTGGAACTTAAGATCCACAGGCACTGTGGAAGGGAGATCCATCTTGCCCTATTGGAAAGTAAGAGGAGTGATGGGGGAGGACATAGGAGAGATTAGATTGGGGAAGGGGTTATACAAGGAGATGGCTGTTTTGAGGGGGCGAGGTAGGGGAAAGATGGGGAGAAAATTTGTAACGCAAAATCTCGTGGAAATGAATGATGTAAACTAAAATAAAAAAATAAATAAAATAAAATATGAAAAAAAAAAAGACCTGTGTGAGAGAGGAGTACAATACAGCCTCAGCCCAAGGGCCATAGCGGTGGCAGTGGTGGTAGTGGTAGTAACTGCTTCTGGAACCTGCAACCCACAGATAGTGGGGGAATAGCAGCTTATCATAGGGGTATTGTAGACATCCCTTTTTGGGCACTGAGGCAGGATTCTTTTGCTTTGCCCATGCCTGGATCTCGGTGGCAGTCCTGGGGCTAGGAGGAGTGCTGGCATGGAGAAGCTTGTGGTGGCAATGGTTCCAAGGCACAAAAGAGTAATTGTGATCACTCACAGATTAGAGCACAGACCATGAGAGAAGTAAATACCTCTTCTTTGATCATAAAACCTTGAAAAAACTAAAAATTTGCAGATCCTTGGTAATACCTCTGAAAACAGCTGCAAAATATCCCTGAAAGCAGATTTCTACCTTAACAGAGAGTTAAAACGTGGAGTAATTGACTGGGGAAAATGAGGAAACAGTAGAAAAGAAATCAGCCTATAGAATCTTACTTTGGTGACAAGAAGATCAAAACATACAGCCAAAAGACAACAAAGTCAAAGCTCTGACATCAAAAACTTCCAATAAAAATATGAATTTGTCACAGGTCATGGTAGAGCTTAAAAAGGATTTTGAAAATCAAGTAAGAGAAGTAGAGGAAAAATTGGGAACAATAATGACGGTGATGCAAGAAAATTATGAAAAACGAGTCAAGCACCTGTTAAAGGAGAACCCCAAAAATACTGAAGAAAATAGCACCTTAAAAATAGACTAACCCAAAGAGGTCAAAAAAAGTTAATAATAAGAAGAATGCCTTAAAAAGTAAAATTAGTCAAATGGAAAAAGGAGGTCCAAAAGCTCAAGGAAGAAAATAATTCCTTCAAAATTAGAATGCAGGAAATAGAAACTAGTGACTTTATGAGAAATCAAGAAATTATGGACAAGAACTAAATGAATGAAAGAAGACTATGTGAAATATCTCATTGAAAAAAAAATGACCTGGAAAATACATTCCGGAAAGAATATTTTAGAAAGTATCTGACTACCTGAAAACATGACTTAAAAAAAAAAAAAAAAAAACAGAATGAACTAAACAGAACAAAACAAAAACCCCAAAATCTAAATGTCATCTATTATCACTGCCCTGATATCCTAAAATTAGAGAGTAAAATAGAAGTGGAAAGAACCCAGTGATCACCTCCTGAAAGATATACCAAAAGGAAAACTTCTAGGAATATTGTAGCTAAATTCCAGAGTTCCCAGGTCAAGGAGAAAATATTGCAATTCGCCAGAAAGAAACAATTAAGTATTGTGGAAACACAACCATGATAACACACAATTTAGCACCTTCTACATTAAAAGACTGGAGGGCTTGGAATAAGATATTCCAGAGGTAAAAGGAGCTAGGCTTAAAAGCAAGAATCAACTACCCAACAGAACTGAGCATAATCCTTCAGGGGAAAAAAAAAATATTAATCAAATAGAGGATTTTCAACCATTCTTGATGAAAAGAACTGAGCTAAATAGGACATTTGACTTTCAGATACAAGAGTCAAGAGAAGCATGAAAAGTTAAACAGAAAAGAGAAATCATAAGGGACTTATTAAACTTGACCTGCTTACATTCCTAAATGGAAAGATGATACTTTTTAACTCATGAGACCTTTCTCATTATCAGGACAGTTGGAGGGTATGTATAGGTATGTATGTGTGTATGTGTGTGTATACATACATGTATGTACATGTATACATATACACATTAATATCCACTCGTATGTATGCATATGTGTTTATGTGCACATATACATATATGCATTGTTAGTATGTGTAAGTCTCTACACACAAATATGCATGTATATGTGTGCACACATATACACATAATTTATATAAATATAGACAGAGGGCACTGGGTGAGTTGAATATAAAGATATGGTATCTAAAAAAATAAAATTAAGGGGTGAGAGAGGAATGTACTAAAAGAAGGAGAAAGGAAGGAGAATGGCATAAATTATCTTACATAAAAGAGGCAATAAAATGATTTTACAATAGAGAGGAAGAGAGTAGAGGTGAGACAATGAGTGAACCTTACTCTCACATGACTTGAATTAAGGAAGTAATTACACGCACCCTCAATTAGGTATGAAATTTCTCTTACCCTACAGGAAAGTAGGTGAAAAGGGGATAAGAGAGTTGGGGATGATAGATGGATGTGCAAATGGGGGGAAGGTAAAATCAGAAGCAAATACTTTTGAGGAGAGACAGAGTAAAATGACAGAATAGAATAAATGGGGAGGCAGGACTGGATGGAGGCAAAATATAGTTAGTATTTCAAAATTTGACTATTATAGAAATGTTTTGCATGACTACACGTGTATATCTTATAGCAAATTGCTTGCCTTCACAATGAGGGTGAGTAGAGAGGGTGAAAGAGAGAATTTGGAACTCAAACTTTAAAAAAATAATAATGTTAAAAATTGTTGTTGCATGCAACTGGGAAGTAAGATACACAGGCATTGATATATAGAAATCTCTCTTGACCTACAGGAAAACAGAAAGGAAGGAGATCAGAGAAGGAGCTGGTGGTCCTCTTGAGAGGAGGGCAAGATTGGGGAAGAGGTAATCAAAATATATGCCATCTTGGGGAGGGGGAAAAATTCGCAATTCAAAATCTTGTGGAAGTGAGTGTTGAAAACTAAAAATTAATTAATAAAAATTAAAAAAAATACTGCACCAAAAATCTGCGCATTGTTACACAGTCACATAAATAGTAAATCTTCTCTGGTAGTTAGTAGTAATGTATGGCCTCTGTCAAGTACCCTAGGCTAGACTGCTTTAAAAAAGGAAAAAAAAAAATCTCCATGAAAAAAGGCAGTGAAATTGTCTTTAAGGTCTATTGATATAACTTCCTAGTGGCTTAAGTGTAAAAACCAGCACAGAAAGAATAAGGACTTCTTTTCTCAGGCTTGAAATGTTTTTCTAACTAGATCCCTTGAGTCACCAATACAGAGGCAAATAAGCTGTGTCAAAGTGAATCTATGCTGTATCTTTGCTGAATATATCCTTTTTATTCTATGGTTAAGCTAACTTCTGGTTTTTTAATTGTTAAATAATAATCCAGTATCTCTTTTCATTCTCAATTTGACCCTGAACAATTGAACCTACCTAAATCAGGCTTAGTCAGCAACATTTGTGAGTCATTGGAAAGACTGGATCAGAATGAAGAACTTTGAAAGTAGAGGAAGAGCAATGTAGATATGTTGATCAGATAAATTGATAGGGAAATCTTTTACCCTCTGGCCTCTGTGAGTCTCATAGTGTTGTTACATTTTATGGACACATACTGCAAAGTGGACCTCACTGATTTCTGGAACAGAAAGAAAACTTATCTATGAGTATTCAGCAAAAATGATACAGATGTGAATATGTCTTTAGGGAGAATGTGCCCAGAAAGTAGCAATAGTCAACTATTGCATGTTTAGTTGATAGAAATTTGTATGTGAGTGGGGTACACTCTCTGGCGCCCTCTGTGAAGACTCCTCAGAATGAAAAGGGGGAGAAATTATCTGGAAAGCAGAGATAGACTTTTGTAAGACTGGATAGACCTGAGTCCTGGGTTTCCACAACCTAGGACCCTTCTCCCGTTTCCTTGTTGTCATCAGCGTTAGGTCCCTTTCAGGAGTTTCAGACCTCCACCCTTGTATACCACACCCTTAAAAGCATTAGGCCCAGTTTTAGGAGTTTTTGACCTCCACCCTTTCTTTTGACTTTTTCCCCTCCCTTGCTTGGTATTTACCAAATAAGGACATGGATGATACCTTGGTTTCCTGTCCCAACTCCCTGCCAATAGGAGATAGTGGTGGGTTTCTTTGTTATCCACCATTAGGTTAGATTTCACGCCAAGACTGAGAGCCCACCTCCTAGCCAATGGGAGAAGGGACAGCCAGGGGGAGGGGGTTTGAATGCATTAGGGTATAAATTCTTGTTCTGTGTTTTGTAACATGTCTCCTCTCCTTGATCTGAGCCATGGAGAGGACCACCCTCTTCCTGCAGGAGAGGAGAATAAAACTTCCTGTTCCTTCCTCAAGATACTTCTGACTTTTGATTTTTCTTGGGTAGAGGATTTTGATGGTCCCTGTACCCCACACATGTGGATTGTATGGGTAGAGGGCTTGAGAGATATCTCTAGGTCCACTAAGAAAAATAAGGCAGGACTCTCTCCAGAGATAAAATTTTGGCATAGTTTATATTCTAAGGACTGTGCTGAATGAATGTTTTGGATATTTTTAAATATGGCATTTAGGAGGTCATTGAAAATTTAATAATGCAATCTTTGTTGAGACTCTATGGCTAAATTCTATCCAGGAACACAGTGTACTGCCCTGTGTACATTCAACCTAACAGTTTCTTTGTATTGCATTTCCCCTCCGGAATTTGTGCTTACCAGCTCCATTTTCCTCCTCACTTCTATCTTGTGATGAATTTTTTTCTGCTTCCCTACCATATTAATTATCTTCTTAGACACTACCAGTGCACTGTCCAGCTTGGTGTTTCTCACTCCCCTGCTCCTTTCGAGTAAGCAAAGGAGTAAAGATCTTCATAGAATATACACCAATCAAGGTCATCTCAAGGGTTAGGATGGAAGAAGACACTTAGTTTCAGTGGTATGTTCTTACTATTTTAGTTAGATATATCATAATGAAAACAAAAGATGGGCTTGCTGAGTCAGAGGGGAAGTGAATAGGAAGTGAAAAATCTCCATTTTAGATTCTCACCTGCTAGGAGACTACTTGGAATGTTGAATGTTAGATTCTCTGCTCCTAGGAGGCTTTTGACAATGTGAATTTGAATATTGAATAGCCTAGGATTCCATTTTAGTTGTCTACTACAAGAAGATATATTGGAATCTGAAAAAAAGTAAAATATAATCAGTTAATCTGACCTCAAAAGCATGCCAAAACACCATCGTAGAAAGTTAGCGTTCCAACTTTTGTGGCCTACAAAATAGAAAATTCCCTTGGAGCCCTCTTTATATACTGAGATCTTAGTTAAAGATATATCTGCCGGAAAATTGAGAACAAACTCTTTTACCTAAATGTAAGGGAAGGGTTCCATTGATTATCCTGTCCACTTAAAAGTACAGACACTTCTCACTTTGTAAATTTGTGTTGCAAAAATTCTATTTTCATAAATATTCTGAAAGAAATCTGCATTCAAAAATTAAAAAGAAAAACTATGTTAACTTTATTGAATGATACTATTCTCTCTCTCCCAACTCCCGTGGGAAAAAGAAAAAAGAAAGTAACTGTCTAAGTGAAAGCAGAGGAACAAAACATCAATGATTGACACTGTTGAGGTCTGGGGGCTTAGGAGTGCTCAAGATCTCGAAATACTAACGCGCTGGGTCCTGCCAAATGAATTCTCCTCAAGCCTTCACTCAGTCAAAGAAAAACAAAGTTTAGTAAAGATTCACCATAATGGTTAGATTCCCAAGAAGCCTAAGTATTTGTGATGCTTGTGTTGACAAGGGGGCCAGTACAATCTGACACAGACTGAATCTGCTGTAGATTGAAACTCAGACCCCTCAAGGAGGCAAGATGGATCTTATGTACAGAAAGACAGTGGGAGGAATCTAGGGGTGGTCTAGAGGAAGGGTTTGGGGAGGGTCTTGAGGAGGAGTCTTTGGAGGGTCTAACTACTTTGCTTCTAACTACCCTCTCCCACAACCTGTGCTCCCTTCTATCATCCCCTCTTTTATCTCCTCCATCCCCAACACTTTCCTTTAGGGTAAGATACCCAATTGAGTGTGTATGTTATTCCCTCCTTAAACAAAATCCAATTAGATTTGGTTGACTCATTCCCTTTCACCTTCTCACTCTTCCCCTCCATTGTAACAGTTTTCTCTTGCCTCTTTTATGTGAGATAATTTACTCTATTCAGTCTCTCTCTTTCTCCTTATCCTAATATATTCCTCTCTCATTTCTTAATTTTATTTTTTAGATATTATACCTTTATATTCAATTCATCCTGTGCCCTCTGTGAATTCATGTACACACATATATACACACACATTCATACATACACATGCACGTATACACTCCTATATATACACATATAAGTATGTGTGTATACATATATGTGTATGCATACACGTATATTTGTATACGTAAATATATACATATATGTATACACACATGCACACACATATCCTTCAGCATGAGGACATATATCATGCTGAGAAAAATCTCTAGTTGCAATTATCATCTTTCCTATACAAAGTTAAATAGTTCAACTTTAATAAGTTCCTTATGATTTCTTTTTCCTGTTTACCTTCTCATGCTTCTCTTGTTTCTTGTATTTGACAGTTAAATTTTCTGTTCACCTCTTATATTTTCATCAAGAATGCTTGAAAGTTCTCTATTTTGTTGAATGACCATATTTTCCCCTGAAGCATTATACTCAGTTTTGTTGGGTAGGAGATTGTTAGTTTTAATCTTAGCTCCTTTGACCTCCAGAATCTCATATTCTAAGCCCTTTAATCCCTTAATATAGATGCTGCTAGATCTTATGTTATTCTGATTGTGTTTCTACAATACTCAAGTTATTTCTTGCTGATGGCTTGTAATATTTTCTCCTTGACCTGGGAACTCTGGCATTTGGCTATAATATTCTGAGGAGATTTCTTTCTGGGATCTTTTTCAGATGGCAATCAGTGAATTCTTTTGATTTCTATTTTACCCTCTGGTTCTAGAATATCAAGGCAATTTTCCTTGAGAATTTCTTGAAAGGTGAAGTTTATATTCCCTTTTTGAACGTGGCTTTGAGATAGTCCCATAATTTTTAAATGATCTCTTCTGGATCTATTCTCCAGATCAGTGGTTTTTCCAATGAGATATTTCACATTGCCTTATATTATTTCATTTGTTTTCAGTTGTGTTATAGTATTTTGATTTCTCTTGAAATCATTAGTTTCTCTTTGTTCCAATATAATTTTGAATGAATTATTCTCTTCATTGAGTTTTATAAATTTCTTTTCCATCTGGCCTAGTCTGCTTTTTAAGACATGCTTCTCCTAATTGCCTTATTGAGCCTCTTTTGCCATTTGAGTTAGTCCATTTTTTAAGGTGTTATTTTGTTGAGTATTTTTTGGGGTCTTCCTAATTTTTCCTCTACTTCTCTTACTTTATTTTCAAAACTCTTCTTGATCTCTGCCATGGCCTGTGATCAGTTCATATTTTTCTTTGAGACATTTTGTTCAGGAGTTTCAAATTTTTTGTCTGCTTCTGGTTTTCTATTTTGATCGTCTTTGTCACTGAAAAGCAATTCTATAGTTTGATTTTCCTTCCTCTGTTTGCTCATCTTGCTAGTCAATTCCTTGGGTTTTGAGCTCTTTGCCATGGTAGAACTCTACTTCTAGAGTGCAGAGTGTTGTGTCCCAAATTTCTGAGCTTTTGCACAGTTGTTGTCAAAGCTTTTTCTAGGCACCTCCCTCAGAATTGTGAGAATGTTTGCCTCTCCACAGTCTCTACAAGCTCTGTCACACTAGTGCTTCTAACCCCAAGATACCACCCAATACCTTGACCCAGATCCAAGTAGGTCAAAGCAAGAGCAATTACCATGTGAATGGTTGCTTCATCCCCCTATTACCTGTAGGCCTGGAGCTCAGGAAGCAGCCACATGGCAGCTGCAACCATTGCCATCTCTGCCCCACCCTGGGGGTAGGAATCAGACAGAGCTCTTCTCTCACCCACTTCCAACAGAGTCCCCCAGTGACATTTTACTTTCTCTTTGGCATTTATGGGTTGAGGAATCTGAAAACTACCACAGCTGCTGATGTATCAGTCCCCTGAAATCTGCTCTGGCTGGTCTGTGACACAAATCTGGGCTGGTGTGGCTCATGCAGGACTGTGCTCCACTGCCAACATAGTGTGATAGAACCTTCCTGTTTGCCTGCCAGGCTGCCTTCAGCAGGAGATTTGTTTCTCTCTATCACTTTGTGGGTTAAGTATCTCTAAAATTTGTCTAGTCATTTTTTTACAGGTATTGGAGGTGGTTGGAGTGGGAACTCAAGCAAGTTCCTGCTTTTTCAATATTCATTTTTGTAAAATTTTAGAGCTCCAAATTTTTCTGCCTCTCTCACTTCACTCCTTCCCAACACAGCAAGCAATCCTAGATAGTTTATATATATATACAATTAGTCATGTTGTCAAAGAAGAATCAGAACAAAAGGGAAGAACCACAAGAAATAAACAAAAACTAAAGTAGTATGCTTTGATCTGTATTTAGACACTGCATTAATACACTATATTATTTCTGCATGTGTGTTTAGCATTTTCCACCATGACTCTTGGAATTGACTTGGATCATTGTATTGCTGAGAAGAGTTAAGTTCATATAATAGTAATTAAATTAAATTTGACTACCCAGTTTTGTTCTGGCAAGTAAGCAGGTACTTAACCTGTAGTAACTAAACAAACTTCTGTGAAAGAAACAGAAGGTGTGAACTCCTGTCTCCTATTGCTGACATAACAGGAAGGGATTTGCTGAAACAGGAAGCCAGTGCTGTGTGTGTATAAGAAAAGCTCCAGAGAGGCATAGTCAGAATTTCTTGAGACCAGAACCTGGTTGCAGAATCTGTTCTGCTGAGGAGGGAGAGAGAGTTTCTCTAAGCAGCATCTGGAAACTGGGCTGCTACTGCTGGACTGAGAACTGAGTCAGAATTTCCTTTGGACGAGAATCTTGTAGACTAAAGTTGCTGCCACCTGGAAGACTGAAGAGGAAAGCCCCCCACCCCCAACCCCAGGCTAGCGAAAACAATTTTGATTTTGAAAACATGGGAGGGGTGATTTTGATTCTGGGAGCCAATTGAGATTTCTTCTGGCTTCTAGGATCAGCCAAACTGCCAGAGAGAAATGAGGAAGCATGGCTGTGGTGCCAGTATTCTGTCTGTCTTGATGTTGTTTTGCCAGATTCATCTGCTGGTGAAGGACAGTGCTGTTGTTGCAGAGGTCTTGGAGCCTTGCAGTTGGCTCAGAAGCCCCGAAGAGGGATTTTCTTTTTGTATGTTTGCAGAAATCCTGGAATAGGATCTTGCTGATGTTTTCAGGGGTCCTGAGATTGTTCTGCAGCCAGAGAGTGAATTGATGAGGACACTTGCAATGGATATTGTGACTTTGTTAAGCTTTGTCTCCCCAGGAACAGAGATTGCTGAGAAGTTGCCTTGGCTCAAGATGAAGAAAAAACCTTTCCTTGGATATTGAATACTATGATGATAACCTGGTTTACTAGTGACCTAGGGGTGGGGGGGTTTGTGTATTTTCTAATTATTGTATTTAGTGATTAATGATACGTAATAATTGATTGCTAAATAAATGACTGACTGAGTTAACCTAGTTGCCCCATGAGTGGAAGACTGACTATTATACTCTAAGATGACTGAATGACGGAGTAAGGAGGCAAACCTCCTTAGGGATACCAGATGATTGCTCTTTGTTCTAAATATTGTGACCACTTTGGTGAAAACTATGTGACCATTTTAATGATAAACTGTTGAGAATACTAAATTGTGATTTTCTGTGATAAGTTGTAATATTGTCAATGGTGTACCTTGATTTTCTGTGAATGTTTTGCTTTGATTTGTTATGGAATTAATACAGTGTTCACTTTACTGTGTAAGCAGAACCTTAAAAAGCTGTTCATAGTAGCATTATTTTGGAAATCTGTTCGTGCATGGCATTAGAATTCCTCACAGGTAATCCACAATGTTGCTGTTGCTTTGTACAATATTTTCTTGATTTTGCTCACTTCACTCAGCATCATTTCATGTACGTTTCTCTAGGTTTTTTCTTAAATCTACTCCCTCATTATTTCTTAAAGCATTATAATATTCCATTCCATTCATATACCAGAACTTGTTCAGTCATTCCTGAAATGATGGCATCCCATCAATTTCCAATTTTTGGCCACTACAAAAACGTGTCTATAAATATTTTTGTATATGTGGGTGCTTTCCCCCTTTTTATGATCTCTTTTTGGGGAATAGACCTACTAGTGGTGTTGCTGGATCAAAGGGTATACATAGTTCCAAATTGCTCTACAGAATGAATGTATCAGTTCACAACTCCACTAACAATGCATTAGTGTTCTGATTTTCCCACATCTTTGCCTACATTTATTGTTTTTCTTTTCTGACATTTAGCCAACAGGACAGGGATGTGGTGGTAACTCAAAGTTGTTTAAATTTGCATTTATCTAATCAATAGTGATTCTGAGCTTTTTTTTTTCATATGATTTTAAAATGTTTTACTTTCTTCATCTGAAACTTGCCTATTCATATATTTTGCCCATTTATAAACTGGGGAATGACTTGAATTCTTATAAATTTAGTTCAGTTCTCTATATATTTTAGAAATGAGTAGGTCTTTTATTTTTGAAGTGAAGAAAAAATGTTTTAGATCTTCATATTTCATATTACTTCAGTTAACAATTTAATGGAGAAGCATGTGAATAATAGATCATGAGGAGTTATCTGAATAGAATTAGGAAACCATAAGTGTAAAGTATTTTTAAACTTTTAAGTATTACATATTTTCTATAATAGACACTTCAAATTATTCAAGTCAGTCCTTGACTTCATATTTTAAAGTATTCAGTAAAAACAAGTTTCCTTTGAGATCTCCCTAATCTAGTTTTTGATGATTATATAACTATACATGCGTATATACATACATGTAGGTATATAGATATATATTCATACATATGCACAGATATGAGAAAGATATATTTACATATACATGTATATTTATCCAAATATGCATACACACATATTTTGTCCTTCTGGTAGCCTCTTTATAAATATGATCACTTTTTGATTAAAGGGAGGGCAGATTGCAGTAGAGAGTAGTTAGAAGCACATATGTTTGAAAAGTTACAGTGTCAAAGAACAAAATAAAATAAATGGAGCAGGATAGGATGAAGGGAAATATAGTTAGTCTTTCACAATATAACTACTATGGAAATGTTTTGCATGACTACCCACGTACAACCTGTATTAAATTGCTTATCTTCCCAGTGGGAGTGGGTGAGGAGAGAAAAAGGGAAAGAATCTGGAAATCAAAGCCCTAAAAGCAAATGTTAAAAAAAAAAAAAGTTCTTTACATGCAACTGGGAAATAAAATATACAGGCACTGGGGTTTGGAAATCCATCTTGCCCTACTAGAAAGTTAATGGGGGTATGGGGGAGGATATAAGAGACAGCAGATTGGGGGAAAGGGTACTCAGTAGGCTCACTATCTTGGCATGGAGGGTAGGGAAAAATGGGGAGAAACTTTGTAATTAAAAATCTTGTGAAAATGAGTGTTGAAAACTAAAAATAAGCTAAAAAAGTGAAATAGAAAAAGAAGAAAAAAAGGTTATCACTGTGTTACCCCTATGATGAGGGAAATTAGGACAGATCAGAGGATATTTTATTAGCTATTAAAGATCTTGATTCTTTCCCACTCTTCCTTTTGTTAGGAAGAAGAAAGGAGAAAAAAAAGAGAAAGTGAGGGAAGAAAGAAAGGAAGGAAGAGAGGAAGGAAGGAAGGAAGGAGGAATGGAGGGAGGGAAAGAAGCAAAGAAGGGAGAGAAAGAAGAGAAGGGACAGAGAGAAGGAGGGAATAAAAAAAGAAAAAAAAATGCTGTGCATTGGAGAATCTTTTAGGAGAGTCACAGATAGGGAAATGGGAAAAAGCCAGCTGCCCTAGAATAGATAACGACACAGTTTGAAGGAATTATTTTTTAATGAAGTTACCCAAATTATTGCTCTTTAACTTCCTCACCATAGAAGACTCAGAGACTGTATATCTATAATTCAGTCATGCTTCAAGATTTTTACTGATGTTTTCTCCAGTTTTCTTGAGGGATCTTAGTCTTACAAGTTTTCTACACATTTCTTCAATCACCCAAAGTTGAAGTCAATATTTGCCAAATGATTTTTTTTTCTATTGCCAAATTACCATTAAAAACCTTTTCATTCTTAGTTGGAAATGGCCAATGGATAAAAGGGTGAAATGCCTAAGGATGAATTGGAAGTATTCTTGTCTACTATCCTACTTACTCAGTAACTCATGTTTTTGCATTTCATATGCATCCAGAAGCCAAAGCAATGGTAATCTTTTTGCAAATTAAAAAGATAATAAGAATAAATGTTTTCCATTTGCTATTCAGCTCAAAAATTCCTTCTAGTTTATATCCCTGTGACGTGATAAATCATTCTTCTGCTTCCCTTTTTATTATACACTTCCAATGTTTGTAAAGACTTATCATCACTCTACCTTAGTCATTCCTAAACAGCCAGGTTCTACATATTTATTTCTTATAAACTTCTCAGTAGATAATTCTTCCAGCCCCTTAATCATTCTTGTTCTTAATGCCACACTCCCTTGTATTTCTGGTAATAAGTTGTCTGGAGCTGAATGCACTATTCCAGGTTTACCTTTGCCACTCATGTAATTATGGATAAGAACTTTACTTCTGTGGAACAAGGGCCTTTGGGGCTACAATAACTATTGCATTACAAATGTAGATAAAATTCTTTTCCACTCTCACTTTTCAGTCTTTTTTTTTTTTAAGGATTAACATTTTCAAGTTTCATTTTCTTTCCTTTGACTTACACTATTCTGATAACATTTGTGATACTTAGACTCTTATTTTTCCATAAACTTTCATGGCTGTTTAAAAAAAAAAGCATTAAAAAAACCATTATTTCTACATATACACTCCTAATATACATATTTAATATAATTTCTTTGTTCTTTATGCCATCCAGAACTTTCATTTTAATATCTCCTTTACATTTGATTAATAAGATCTTTTTTTTTCTTACAGACACATTTTGTTTTTTTTCACCTATTCTAATGCATTTAAATTGTCTATTATTTTGTATTATATTTAGCTGTGTATAGGCTATGTCTTTCTACTAGACTATAGGCTGATTTTCTCATCTAAACTTTGTAAATTTAAATTCTACTATGTCATTTGGGAAGCTTGATATCTATCTAAGGATGCTTAAGTTTAAAAAAAAATCAATCTTCAAATTTCACAATCATATTATAACTGGGTGAAAACCTTAATTTGGATCATCCCATTCTGTTCCTCAAAAAAACTATTAATTGTCTATTGTCTATTAATACCTTAGGATGAAATCCCATGACTCAAACATTACTGTTGAGCTTTAACTTATGTTACTTCTGTAAAAGAACCAGAGCTCCCCCTTTTCCCAATAATAATTTTAGTTTTCTCTAAAAGGGTATGTGTATGTGTGTGGGAAGAGGGGTTGGGGGGGGGGGGGCAAGATGGTAGAGAGAAGCCAGGAAGTTGACTGAGGTCATCACAGTTTCCCTTAGAAAGTTAAAATAATCAAGCCTCTAAATGGATTCTGGAGCAATAGAATCCATAAAATGATGGAAGGAATCAATTTCCCAGTTTAAGACTACTTATAAGAACTTCAGAAAAGTTCTGTCTCACTTGGGTAAAAGGGGAGCTCAGCCCAGTGCAGACATTGTCCTGACAAGCCGGCTTGAGGCTCTTAGTCACAGCAAACATCAGCAACCAAGGCCCCTTGGTCCTGGCTCAGTAGCACAGTGACACCACAGGTTAGCAGTAAGGCTCCCCGTCTAAGAGCAAAAGACAAATTGGGAACCCAGAACGTCCGACGCAATAGGTACAACTCCAGCATAGTGAGCAAGCCACAAGCATCTGAGGCACCAGCATAGAAAACCAGTGACCAGTGACAGAAGCTTGGGATAGTGCTCCTTGTGCCCTAGGAGAAGAGCACAACTTTCAAAGTCATGAAAAAGGCTGGAAAATGAGTAAGGTTTCACTAAAAGACAACAAAATTGTCACTGGAGTTTGATTGTTTCCTTCCTAACTTGATCTAGCTTCCAGGTCACTTAAGGGGGTATAAAACCCACCCACCTGGAGTTTGAGGGGTCCTTCCAACTTGGTGGGTGTCAGATAACTACTCAAGCCTTTGCCCCCTAGTTGACAAAAAGATGGGAAGACAGATAGGATATATGTATATAGAGAGGCTAAGTGCCACACTATCCTTGATGTATATTCTTTCTGAGATGGATCTTACTAAATTTTCTTTAAATATTCAGGCATTTGTGAGTACTTTATTTCATTTTAACACTGAACCTGAACTAACAAGGAGTTAGAGTTAGGCTTATCCTTAACACTCCTCTTCATGTACTCTATGCTCCAGTAAAACTCTAGTTTTTGCTCCCTGAAACTCACTTCATCTTTTCTTGTTTCTATGTCTTTATTCACACAGTTCTATGCTCTCAAAATCTATTTTATCACATCCTATCCTTGCAAGGCTAAACTTCAGGGCTATTTCCTCTGTGAAACCTTCCCTGATCCCCCAATTGGAAACAATCCCTCATTCCTCTTAACTTTCAAAGCATGTTGTATGTTTGTTAAACTCTTTCATACTCTAATTTGTATTGTAATTATATTTGTACTTATCTTCTTTACCAGAACTTCCTGAGAGCAGGGACCTGATTTTATTAATTTATGTAGTCCCCCTGCACCTAGCACAGTAACTCAAACATAATAATTGCTCAATTATAGTTCATTGAATTGAAAAGAATTAAATAGCTCATTACACACAGGATGTAGCCCTTTAAAACATTTCTAATATCTTCATTTTTTTTCCCTTTTTTTAACTACCAGCAGTATATTGATAACTCTTGAATTTATAAAATTTATAAATTCATAAATTATTATAAAAACCTAGGCCTTCTTATCCTTTCTCTTGACCACAGGGCAGGAGACATCCACCAGCCATCTTCATTTAGATATTTCAATGACATCTGGAAATTTATGATTCTTAAAAGTCATCTGTAGTATCTTCCTCACTACAGACTCTTATTATTTCCTCACTATTTCAGTTCTTAGATTTATGATTCACTTTCCCTCATTCTCACATCCACTCATTTGGGAAGTCTTTCTTATTCTTTTTTTCTGAATTATTCCTCAGGTTTTACCCTTTACTTTCATTTTTAATGCCTAGACCATGCCCTTTTGTTTCAATATTCCTCTTTCACATTATTTTGGCATGCTGTGGCAAAATTTGGGTATTGTAAAATCACTTGTTTCTATTTCTTTCCTTTTTTTGGATTGTACTGGTTTTGATTAATATCATTTTATGCAAGTGGAATTTTTTCCCCTTCAGATGCTGTAATAAAAGAGCATCCTGTGGTGGTTCAAGTGAGACTTCTCAATCGAGAGAAATCACCCTTGTACCTCTCTACCCTCAGATCTTGGTTCTTTCACTTCCTCCAAAAATTATGAATGCATTAACTCCAAGTGTTTTCTCCTCTAGATCATTGATTACCATGATTTTGAGTCTGACATTCCTGTAATTGTTTTCAGTCCCCAATCTCATTACTTCATACACTTGTCAACTTTAGAAAGTATGCAACATCTGTCAACTCCCAAATGCTTTCCTTCAAATCCTCAGACACAATGCCCCTATTCTTCTTCATTTGTCTCAAATGTACGTCAGCAATCCTATCGGGTGTGCTGCTATGAAAACTATAATCATTTCAGGCCATTGGTGCTTATTATGAATTTTACATCTTGGTTGAGTAGCTATTTATCAGTATGGCTTATATCTCCTTCTTTAGACTGTGCTTTTTGCTTGAAATACTATTTATATTTTTGGAGGTTTTTTTGTCCTTTATGAATGGATACATCTTAATAAATCCTTTTTGTTATTATGTTCCTTACTACTAAGTTAAGATATAAATGTGTATTGAGCCAAAACATTCAGTAATTTTCCAGAAATTGAATCAAAAGTCCTAATGCTTTACTTTCATTTAAAGGGTTTTTTTTTTTTACCTTATTATACATTCTGCCAAGTTAATTTCTCTTTGTTAATGTGTTCAATATTATGAATGTGACTGAAGTGAGGCTTTCACACCTCCAACATTTCCTCCTCTGATTCCTTCTTGAAACATGGATGCCTCAGCACATGAGTCATCCCTCCCACCTTGTGTCTTGTAGACAACTTTCCTCTTCAGCAAGTTATTGCAAATCTTTTCCAGAAGCCTGCTTATTCTCCTTTGCGTCTCCTCTTCGAATTCAGGGATATAATTCATCCAGGCTTGGTGCTTTGTCAACTTTTAATAGCTCTAATTGCCTAATTATATGCTCTAGTGCAATTATGAAACCTCCATACTGAGCTTGTTTTCAGGGCTATGCACACTGTGATAGTGCTTGAATATACAAGAGTTTGGTTCTTAAATGAGGCACATGGCACTTCCCAGTGAAATGATGCCCAGAAGAAGCACAGATCCTCTTCCTCATCATTGGGGAGTGGACACATGCTTATTACAAATAAAATGACAGAACTGATCTGGCAGCATGTATATCATTTAGATTAATCTCTACTTTGAGAATTCATATTTTTAGCTTGTTCAAGTGAGCTTTAGTGAATTTTTACAGTTTTCATGTAAGTCCAGAAAGTTTATGAACAGATCACGTGTTGAACAATTGGCTGAGCCATCAGCAGGTACAACCGAAAAAAGAAGAAAGACAAAAACTTCAACTGTATTTCCTACTAAAGGGTTATTAGTATATATACGTGTGTGTGTGTGTGTGTGTGTGTGTGTGTGTATATATATATATATATATATAATTTTTTTTTCAAAATCAGCTAAGCTGATTTCTACACATGCTCTGACTTAAAGTATTGTTGTTGATAGCATCATTCCATAGAGCTGTATTGCCAAAGACTACTTTAGAGGAAACATTCCAAATGGAAATATAAAAATCAGCTCCTTATTTTCCCCAAACTCTTATCTGTTTAAGACAGAGACTTAGAAATAGGAAGTAGCATCTTGATCTGTTCAATCTGAAACCTTATGTCTAAATTTTCCTGGATATAAAGAAGTTGTTGGGTGAGGCTAAGTGGCTCAGTGAATAAAACACTAACCCTGGAATCAGGAGGACCTGAGTTCAAATTCTGCCTCAGACATTTAATACTTACCAGCCATGTGACCTTGGGCAATTCACAACCCCAATTGCTTCTCAAAAAAAAAAAGTTGTTGGTTTGTACTTCCCCTTTGGGGTATAAGTAACCTGCTTTAATGTGTATGTCTTATTTTGCCAAAAACACTGCATACTTCTTTAAGGAAAGGATCTAAGTGATGGATTTCTTCTGACTCATTGTAACAGCATACAGAATGCTGAATAATTGAGAGGCATTGTGTTATAGCCAAAAGAATACTGTCCTTGGAATCTAGATCCTTAGTTTAGAGTCTCACTTCCAATAGTTACTAGTTATATGACTATTAGCAAGAAACATCTCTGAAAACAAATTTTCTCCTTGGTAAAATAGGTGCACTACTTTCCTCATATGGGGAATGTAGAATAGTTTGTCAAATATAAAGTCCTATATAAAAATGAATGAGTGTCTTCCACAAAATTGCTTCTCTAATGTGATATTATACTATAGTTAACCGTTGGTAGCTGACGAATATGGCAGCAGAGTACATGTTCGAAAGGCTTTAAAGAGGGTCAAGGTTGTAGACTATGTATATATAGTCTGATGACCAACCCATCCAACTACACAAGGCCACAAGATGATTAATTCTATGACCATGAGAATATATGAAATAGATAAAAACACAAAATGGATTTTAATCTGATTAATCAGTCTATGTGCTTCAAAATTAGCCATGGGTTTACAAGTATTTTTATTGCACTATCATTTGTTCCAAACTAATCTACACACCCACCTACCTTTATCCCTTCCTCAGCAGAAGACTTTGTCCCATGTTTTATTTGAAAATAAAAGGCAATTTATTGAAAACTCTCTTTGTCCCTCTATCATATACTGCAAAGTTCTTCATCATCCATCCTCTTCCTGACCCTGTTCCTTCTGACTTGGAAGATTTTGCCACTGGACCTTAGCTGTCATCTCAACCTGGAAATTCCCTATGCACCTGCAGTTTCTTCACTCAGGAGCATACATTCAGCTTTGTGGCCTTCTCACCCTGGAAGATCCGTTCATCTTGCCATCCTCCTTCTGCAATTGGTGAATTCTTCCTGGAGCCTTGGGAAGGCACCTTACCAAGAACCTTCAATCTCCTTCCAATTCTGACTTTCTGGAATATAATACCTTGCCTTCACAGGAGAGGATTCCTCCCCAAGATGTTCCCATCTCTTCAGCTCCCTTTTGTGTGTTACCTTTCCTGTTACAATGTAGAATACAAACTGAGACTACCTTTATTTTTGCTAATATCTGTATCCCCAGTGCTCAGCATAGTGCCTGGAACATTAATAAACACTTGTTATCTCACAAAAATCTTCCACACTATCATCCTTTGCTTCAGTCTTTGAGGAAGACTGGAAAACAGCAATCCTGGAAAATATCAACACCTTTACTTGAACTCTTAATCACTGTCCCATTTCCTCTGTAACCTTGTCCCCTTAATCATCTTCCCTCCATCTCTCTCTGATTTCTTCATCTACTATCTCCTTCCATGTTGTTTTCAAACATTACTAGATTTTCCTCATCTTTAAAAAAAAATCACTTGAAGTTACTATCTCCAAAAGTTATGATCCTATGTCTCCTTTTTGTTGTCACACCTTTGGCCTCCATATTTCATTTCCCAATCGTTTCTTATCTTTTTGTGTTCTGGCTTTTGACATCTATACTTCTTATACTCTCAGTGATCTTTTCTGTTCCTTTAGATTCAACAATAATGCCTTTGCAGATGAATTCCAAATCCATATTCCGAGGCCTTATTGCTGCTAATTGACAGAAATATCTTCAACTGCCTACATTATACCTTTACCTTCATATCTCATAAGCATTACAAAAAAGGATACATTGTTATCTTTTCTGCAGAATTCCTTTTTTTTCCTCTAAATTCTGGTTTCTGGACAGGAAATAATCATATTTTCTAGTAACTTAGGTTTTTAGCCTAGGAATCATCATGGCCTCTTTATTTGTCCTTCTCCTTCATGTAAGTTAAAGCTAAGTTGGCAAACAGCTCATAGCAACACTAGGATGAGTCAAAATGACTTTTTGATACTCATAGCCAAAAACAATATAAAGGTGTGGTCAGATGTACAGAGATTCTGTCAGAGATAGCCTCATGTGGAATCCCTTTTCTCAATGGCCCCACTGAGAAGAAAACAAGTTAGTAACTTAAATGTACAGTTCTGGTATACATCCTGGCTTAAGGAAAAGATCTTTTGGGGCTCAGGTGTATATGGAGTTTTCAAAGGATTTTTAGACAAAAGGTTTGCTGGGGTACCTGTCATGGTAGTATTAGAGCAATAGTGGGTCAATGATTGTGGACCAACATCAAAGGGAGATTTCCCTTTAACTGTTTAATTGGAAGGCCTATTCAAACTGCTCCACAGGGCTTGGAACAAAGCAGTATTCAGGATGAGGAAAGTGGAATTTTAACTGTGCAATGTGAGTAAGCTTGCCAGGAGAGGTTTTTAATTGGTTTTAACTTGAACAGGATGTATTTACATTTTATGTTTAGTAGAACTGTGTAAGTGAACCAGGTCTGAGAATGTGCTTCCATAGGCTCATCTGGCTATTACAAATCTCATATATTCTACCAACTCAACATCATTCATGTCTGAGAAGCTTTGTTCATACGACAACCACTGTAGTTTAAGCCCTTATTATCTTTACTGCTGCCATGTTGATAAAAGCATAATCTTGACTATGTTATTACTGTTATCAAGAAGTTTCTTTGATGCTTCTAGAATAAATACAATATTTCTGTCATTTAAAGCTTTTCACAATTGACTACAACCTATCTTTGCAGGTTAATAGTACATTACTTTCTGTTGTATTCTATCCAACTGTTCTTTCCCACCAACTTGCCCTACTTGATGTATCATGGAATGACATCCCATATTCCATCTTTGTTCATTTAAAGTGGTCCCTCACTTTTCAAATGCTCTTCTTCATCACCTCTGTCACTTGTAATTCATATTTCCCTTCAGCTTTTAGCACAATTACTATCTCTTATAAGAAGCTTTTTTTTGATCCTCCCCAAATGTGTCCCCAAATTTATATTTTTTTACATATGATTTACATTGAATTACTACACACACATATGTGCAAATATATGTATGCACACATGCAGATACTTGTATATATTTAAGAGAGAGAGAAAGAGAGAGAGAGAGAGAGAGAGAGAGAGAGAGAGAGCTATGAATATACACATCTACACAAATATATCTATATATACAGGTACAGGCCTATACCAAGTACTGGTAGCAAGTTTATGGAGCATTCCAGCTTTTATACTGCTGCTGTTTCTCTGTCTCACATGACTTATTAGTGCCTGAAAAATGAAAGCCTGATCCAATTCTTCATTTTTAGATCTTTATTTGACTATAGGAGCATATAGAATATAGTGGGATCCTACAGCTGCCCCCTCAAGCATTTATGAGTTAAACTTTTACTAAATATGGAATCGAACTCTTAGCACCCCTTGCTTTAATTTATTTTTTCAATGTCATGCTGCTTGTAATTTTGAATAACTGCCTTTGCCTGCTGTGAGGAACAGTAACCACTGAGCATTGTGTTTTTGCTCAAACCCCATTTGTTGTTATGGAAACAGCATCTCTATTAAGCTTCCTGCTGCAGAATGGCTGCAGAAGATGTTACTTAAAATGTTCAGTAGTGAAGGGAGAGAGATAAAGTGAATTCAAACAATGCTTGACTATTTCTATCATGTACCCCAAAAATGTCTGAAAGTGGAAAATGTGTATTATGATGACTGGACAGAATTTCACATTACCAACTTGATTCATTATGTGAGAAAGAGACTATTATTTAGGGGGAAGTAAACTTTTTAAAAAGACTATTCAGTTTTGTGAGGTTCAAAATGGTCCAAATTACATAAAAATAAGATGTTGTGATTGACTTGATAGTTTCACTTGAGATTGAAAAGCAAGGGTTCACCTGAAGCCAGATGAAATTGTCCATTAGCATGTACGTAGTCCAAAACAAAATGTTTTTCTTCACAAAAACAGAACAAAACTATTATGCTTTCATTTAGAGGTAGCGCAATATTACTTTGTTTGTATCTCAAATGTGGCACCAGAAAAATCTCAATATATATAATTTAATTTCACATTTGAAATAAGACCATACTACCATTACAATGTCACAAGAGAGCTTTGTATTAAATAATGTAATTTTATTTAAGTTGACTACACTTGAGCAATTTATCCAGTTTTTGACATCTTAAAATGAGAAAGGCAAACATAAAATAAAAGCTCAACTCAAATACCGCAAAGCTTTTATCTGCCTTTTTGTTACTCCTGTGGTGACTGTCTGCAAAAGAAGATTGTTTACCTAATAGAACTAAATTTCATGCCAACTTTATACTGCTGATGTAGACAGACTATATAGGAGAGTGTTATGTTAATTACCTGTGATAGACTGGAATGTCATTGAATGTGTTATTTAGAATAATTCAGAGTTCTGGCTAAACTTTCTAGATTTTTCAATGCTAAAGTGTTTTGGGAAGCTAAGTTGTTCAGTAAATACTTAAATGCTCCATTCGGTTTGCTGGATATGAAACAGAGAACATGCCTAAGCATGAACATAGATCATCCATCTATTTATTTAGGCCATTTTAATGGACTTTCCAATGATTGATTTGTCTAAAGCCCCTCAATAATAACAAAACTAATTCACATTTATATGTCTATTCATGCTTACACAGCATGTTCTTCTCAATGACCGTGATACAAGTGGTGTAAGTATTATTATTTCCATTTTACTGATGTAGAAATGAGGTATCATATGAGTTGCATGTCTTATGTAAAGTTCTGCAGATTATAAATAGAAATTGGATTCTTTATGCAGTGTTCTTTTCTTTTCTTTTATTTTTATAGATAAATTCTATCAATGTCATTTTTTATATCATCTACTTTTCTTTTGCATCCTTTCCATTTTCCCCTTCACAGAGAGCCATTCCTTATCCTCTATTCCTTTTTTAAAAGCTACTTGCTAAATTGAATTTAATTTGAAAATAGTAGCATTTTATTAAATGATGGAAAGGATGATATTAGTGTTGTCATGGTAGTTCTCTAGTTATAAAAATGATATAGTTTGAATTCTTAACCTTGCTAATTTTTATTAATAAGTTAGTATAATGTATTTTATAACTTGTTTGTTTTATAAAAAGCTATCATGTTCACTAAAAACTGAAATGAGAACAGCAGGAATAAAAGAGTAAAAACAATTGAAAATATAGCAATTTATCACACTTGCTAGATATTAGCTTTATTTACTAAGAACCACTGACAGAGACATAGTTAAATTTATTGAAAGCTTATATAGATATACCTTTTGATCCTGATTTTTATAAGATTTCTAAGATTTTATAAGATTTAGTTCACCGTCTTCTTGATTGCTGTTAAAAAACTATCACCTGGCAGTCAAATTTCAGGTGACAAAGTTTTTCAAGTTCAAATAATTTGTTTTTTGATCATAGCACAACCATTCCTCATCCTGTACCTGAAAATTGGCCTATGTGTTAGCCCCTACCAGAGTTTAGACTGCCCTGGAATAGCCTTTAAGATCCCATCATCACCTCCATATCATAATAAAACATGTGAACAGGACTTTAGGATAAGATATAGATTGATTAGATAGATAGATAGATGGATAGATAGATGATAGATAGATATATAGATAGATGGATAGATAGATAGATAGATAGATGGATGGATAGATGGATGGATGGAGAGAGAGAGAGAAAGAGAGAGAGAGAGAGAGAGAGAGAGAGAGAGAGAGTTTTACTTTAAGCAAATGTTATCATTGTTCTAAACAATTCTTTCCTTTTGTTAGGCAGATATGTTACACTCAAAAAGATTAAAAGGAAATATGGTGTCATAAACTAGACACTAGAGAGATTAGAATCAAGAGATTCAAAATCTGGTCTCAGCTGTGTCATTAACTCATCTGGTAAGTGGTTAGACATTTCTGAGACTAATCTTACATAATGAGGGGCTAGTATTGCTTGGGGAATTACTGTGTTATTAGAAACAACAAATGTTAAGAATTTAGATAAGCAAGTAAAGACTTATATGAATGGATGTGAAGTAAATCAAAATAAATCCATGAGATTACACTCAGCCTATTAAGGGACAGGGGAGATCTTCAAATTTCCTTAAGTCTTTTAAGGGGCTGGTAATGTCTTCAAATTCCCATTACTGTTATAGTAGGCAAGAGGGGAAAAGATATTTAGGAATAAATGTGTGTAAAAACAAAAATCATAAACATAAAAAGAAAATGAGGGAATCCAATTTCTGAACTCCATTCTACCTCTACAGTCTATAACATTGTGAGATAGAGGTAAATAACTCATCATCTTCTGATTATATGATCTTATGTGTGATTTTTCTGTGTATTAATTGACACATCATCATTAGCTTACTAAAGGGATAGCATTTACTTCTTTCAGTCTGAAGAAGTATGAAAACAAAACCAAACAAACATTCTTCCTATGTGCTTGACACTAAGTTAGATGCTAGGGGTACAAACAAAAGGAAAATAAAGTCCATGGTCACAAGGAATTCAAGGTCTAATGAGAGAGATAACAAGGAAATAATTATGTCCAAACAAGATCTACAGAATAATTTGGGGGGGGGGTCATCTCAGAGGGAAGGCACTAAGATTAAGGAGAAGTGGGAAAGGCTTCCTGCATAAAGTACAACTTTAGCTCAGACTGGAAGGAAGACATGGAAGTCAGAAGAGAGAGAAATGAGGAGAATAAGAATTCCAGGTAAGGTGTACAATCTGAGGAAAATACTTGGAATTCAGGAATGAGCCATTCTTATTGAATGAACAATAAAGATCCCAGTGTAACTGAACAATAGGGTACCTGGAAAGGAGGAAGGTATAAAAAGGCTGAAAAGGAAATAAGTGGCCAAATAGTTAAAAAATAATAATAATAAAAAAAATTTAAAAGCCAAGAAGGATTTTATTTTATTTTATTTCATTTTATTTTATTTATTTTATTTTATTTATTTTTGATCTGGAGGTAATTGAGAAGCACTGGAGTGTGTTTAATGGAAGAGGGGGTGACAGAGAAAATCAATTCAACAGTTATGCATAGAATTATCTGAAAAGAGGAGAAACTGCAGTCTCACCCACCAATATGCTATTGTAAAGGTCCTGGAATGAAGTGACAAGGAACTGTGTCATGGTGGTAGCATAGTGGTAGGAAAGAAAGAGACATATAGCAGAAATGGTATGGAGGTAGATATAATAGGACTGGAAAACTGGATATGGAGAGAGATGAATAGAGGATAAAAATGTATGTTGTGATCCTGGGAGACTGGGAAGGTGGTCGTACCCTTGGCTATAATGGAGAAGTTTGGAAGAGGAGATGATTTGAGAGGAAATATAAGAAGTCTATTTTGTTTGTTTTTGTTGTTGTTTTATTTTGTGCTTTTTGGTCACATCTTGAAAGATGTCTACAATTCAAAACAGGCTTCAGAGAGATGGAGAATCAAGGCTAGAGTTTAGAAGAGAGGTTAAGTTAGGACAAGTAAATCTAAGAATTTTATTCATAGAGATGCTAATTGAAGAGTACAGTGGAAGAGTTTGATAGTTTGAGATGAGATATTGAGGGAAAATGGATGAAATAAGGCAATGGAGCATGGATAATGGGACTAAGTAGTGAAAGTTGAGGGGTTGAAATCAATGGAAAGGGAAATGTGGAGTGGAATTGCTGAGGATTCCAGTCATTGAGAAATAAGATCAGATAACACAATTTTCCTTGGAATTCAGACTTGAGCAGATTTCTCTTGAGTATAAGGCAGCTCTATGAGGCTATATAAGCAAAGGGATTTTGAGGGTATGGACGAGGTTTGAGGCAAGGAAATCATTGTGAAGATGTAGGTGGCTGAAGAGGGTGCATATAGTATGATGGAATGCCTGCTTGGGGAGGCAGGTCCAGACAAGGCAACCCTTTTTGTTGTTGTTGTTGTTTTTAAATAAATTGTAATGTAGTATATAAATGTGTTATTAATAATAATTTTTATGTAATCTGGTATTCAGGTGGAATGAAATCCTTCATTTTAGCTTTTTTTTCTGGCCCAATATTTTTAGGAAAAATTTCTTTCTTTCTCTAAATCTATCTCTATCTGTCTGTCTGTCTAGTACCTGTTACAATGAGTTTATTATGATTTCTTTAAATAGGTAGAGGTGCAAAGGGACCATTCATTTTGTGGTTCAATTGATTTAAACAAATGATTGAAGTTTTCTGGTTCTGTCAATTTTAGAGCTGGACTTCACTGATCTTGAAACATTTTTTTAACAAGTCTTACCATTTTATTGTTATATGAAACGCCTAATGAAAAATGAAACAAGATAAATTACCTTTACCACTGCAAATCCATACCTTCTTTGATTTTTATTTTCTTAGAGAATACATCAGAGAGGGTGTTAGGAAGTAAAGTGATCTTTGTTCATACAGATAGTGTGTATCAGACAGAGAACTTGAACCTTGTTCTTCTTGGCTATAAACCCAGAACTATTTTATACTACCCCTCTAATAAAATTTTATGTGAGTTAAAAAAGAATAAAATGGGAAACATTTGTACAAAAAATTAATAAACTTTTCTCCATCAAGAATGGTAGATACATCACAACTGGACTTTAATTTCACAGACCCACTGCCCTAGTGACAAAGAGAAAATGGTACAATTTTATAATTAACTGAAAAATGAAGAGAATATAAGATATCATTATGCTATTGTTTTTCAATTCCAAAAAAAAAAAATGTTTGACTCATTTGAACAAAATTCTGCCTTATAGATTCATTCACCACAAGGTGTCTCTCACTCATATGTAAAGACCATTCAACATTGCTTAGAAGCTACGACCACATAAATAAATCTGTTAAATAACTCTTTGATCATAAACAACAAGCGCAAAACAGGAAGAAATGTTCCAATCAAAAATATCTCTCTTTCTGATGGAGGAGTACCATTGCATTGTCAAGGTCAAAGGAGGGGGGGGAGGGAATTTCTTTGCAGAGGGAGGTCCATTAGGTATTCCTGTTTGTGACTAATGCTGATTATATCAAATGCAAGGACATCACAAAGATTTCCTAGAAAAGATATCTAATCACTAAAAGGAGTTTGGTCTGTATATCAATTCAGGAAAGACCAAGTTGATAAAAGGATATATAATACCGAGATTTCAAAATGCATTTGGATTGATACCCTACAAAACTTTGTGTGTATCTATATACATACATACATACATACTTAAATATATACATACATAAATACACACACACACACACACACACACACTGTAAAGTCAATCACAAGTAGCTCCCCTAAGCACTGCTGCTGTGAATAACTTTAAGAATCTAATTGCATATTATACTGAAGTCTCTATTCAGCAATAAATTAAAGTAAAACATTCAAGAAACTAAAGCACAACATTCACAACAATATAACACAACAACTCATTACTAAGATGGCCACATGGTCTTAAACAAAACATATCATTCAGTAAGTCACAATTTCATCAGTCAATACAGAGTCAAGTAAAGTCTTCTTTCATCTTAACTGAGGTTGACTTCTAAACACCAGGGCTCCTCCTATATGGGTTGACTGCTCCCAGCACTTTCCTAGATTCACACACAGGCAGCTCTCTGCTCCAGTTCTGTATCTCAACCCATAGGGATTATTCCACTCCAAATCCTTCACAGTTTCTGCTTCTAGGAAGGCAAAGCTTAACAGAGCTACAACAATATTTACACACATTAAGCTTAATAGAGCTAGAACAATATTTACACATATTGCCAGCACTATCATCTCCATTTGCTTTCTGTCTGACAAAGTAACACAAATCAACAGACAAGGTTTCTGTATGAGAAAAAAAACACAAATCAACAGTAAAGTCTCAGGATCTCTGCAAATAGCAGTAAAGTCCTCTTTCAAAAGACAAAACGCTTCATTCTGACAAAGTAACATCAACACAAATAGAACAGATAGACAGAGTGCCGAAATCATAGGCATTCTCCCTCTCAGTTTTGTTTGGTCTCAGCTCATGCTTGAGCTTTTTTCTGCTCTGCTCTTTCCTGCTCCACTCTTCCTGTTCCACCCTTCCTGTTTCACCCTTCCTGTTCTGCTCTTCCAGCAAGCTTCTGCTACCATGGTCTCCATGTGATGATGCTAGGCCTATTAAGGGCAGGGAAGGTCTCCAAACTCTCTCACGCTTATTAAGGGCAACACAATATATACGGTTTCCAACAAAAACTTGATAAAATCAAAGACAAGGCTCAAAGTCACTTGAATAGTTGAAACAAGTAGCAAAGTATTACTTTGCTTGCCATTTTACACACACACACACACACGTAGATAGTTATGTGTGTGTATATGTATGTATGTATGTATATAAAATAGACATGATAGATGGAAAATAAATTGGACCCAGAGCTAAACATAAGGAGAAAAGCAGATTTGATTGCTTTAGATAATTGTAAAGTTCTCTTGCTGATGCCTAGTGTTCCAAGAAAGAAAAGTCTTATCTTTTCAAAACTAACATTATACTGGTATGTCTATATGTCAACCAAACATAGCATAACACTTCCTCCAAAAAAAAAAAATGAGTGTCATTCAGAGGCTACAACAATATATCAACAAATACCTTCAAAGATTAAAAAGATTAAAGAATATCATCAAGGAAGTTTATGATTGGAAGCTAAAATGAGCTGGTTATAAGGCCAGAATAATGAACAAACAATTTCACTGATATCCTGTTACTTTTAGAAGAAAGAGCAGGAAGCTGCCAGTACATGGAAGGGACCTTCTGTGATGAAGCTTTGGGAGGACATTTATACAGTAATCTATATATACATATACACATACCCATACATATACATATATATAGTAATCATAGAAGGTGGTCAGCCATTGATGGATGCACATTATTAGATGGAATGATCAAGTCGTTGAGATAACAGATTATTTTAAGTATCTGCATAAAAGGGCAAATATGAAGAATATCCATAATTAGAGGACACTTGACTAGTTGTAAGACTTGAGCCAAAGTCATAGCTTTGCTACTAATTAACTATATGACCTTGGAATATTTGTTTGCCTCTGTGGTCTTAAAGATAAGTATTGGTGGTGATTGATATTTATGAGCCTTTCAATTCTAATATTAGTTTTAAAAATATTTAAAGTGCATTGATATAAAAGTTTATTCTATTTGTCAAATCTCCTATTTAACTATGCCTAACATATGTGGAGACAACATGAGCATTTTTTTAAAGAACATCTCTTGTTTTAATCCTGTTTCTGCTATTAACCATAAGGCATAAGAAATTTTAAGCCTTCAAAACTTACTGCTTTCTCTGTCTATTGCTATTTTTACCCTACTTTTGTCTCACTGAATCTTTCCTTTTCTTCTTTCCATGGTCCTGTGCCTTACCAGATATAACATTTTTATCAACTTCCTCACAGGACTTTTACAGTATCAAATGAGATGCCTAAATGATAAAGAACAAGTCTCACGTAATGGAAAAATTATTAAACTTGAAGTTAGGCAAAACATGTCCCATCTTCCCCACTTACTATCATTGTGTCAGGGGCAAGTAAATTAACCTCTCAGCCTCAGTTTTCTAATGTACAACAGGGAGGCATTAATACTTAACTTACATAACATAACATAAAACATCTCCATTGCTGCTTTCTCTATTTCTGCCTCTTGATTGTTAGTTTTTAAAAATTGCTATGAGGATATGAACTCAGGTCCTGAGTGTAACAGTAATGGGAATTTGAAGATCTTCCCTGGCCCTTGTTTTTGCAATCAAACAGGTACTTAGTAACTTGTTCCAAGTCAATGATTATATTAAGTATTAAGACCCAGAACTTGGTAATCCCACAGTGGGATGGCTTTGTTAACATAACAGGAAAGGGCAGAACAGGGAAACTAAACACCATATATAAGGAAAAGCCCAAGCTGAGAAAGGCCACAACTTCTGGGAGCAAGCATCTATAGATTGGATGCTACTGCTGGAGAGAGAGAAGAGAACTAAGAACTGAACTGAGAATTGAGAAGAACTGAGAAATGAGAAGAGAGAAGAACTGGGAGGAGGCATGTCTGTGGTGCTGGTACATTATCTGTCTGTTTTGATGTTATTTTGTCAGATTCATCTGCTGATAGAGGATGGTGTGGTTGTTACAGAAGCCCTGGGACCTTGCTGCTGGTTCAGAAGCCCTGAAAGAGTATTTTCTTGTTGTATGTTTACGGAAATCCTGAAGAAGGGTCTTGCTAATGATTTCAGAGGTCCTGGGACTATACTGATGATTTGTGTTGATTCCTCAGACTTTGTTGCTGGGTCTATGTTGATTTCTCAGGGAGAAAGTGAATTGATGAGGATGCCAGTAATGTTCATGGATGCTATTGTGGCTTTATTAAGCTTTTTCTTCCCAGGAACAGAAAGGACTTGAGGTGGACCAGACACTGTGAGCTTCATTATGGAACAGGAACTGACCAAGAAACTGGACAAAGCACTGAGAGCTGTCTACCCTTGAACACAGGTGGCAATTGGATAGATTTGGGCAGTAGCTGGGACCATGGAAGGGAAATCATGGAAGCTGAGAACCTGCCTCAAGGCAAGATGAAAAGACCTCTCCTTGGGTATTTAATGCAAACTAAGAAAACCATGACTTACTGTGGCCTAGGGGTTGAGGACTCTGACCTTTATATTTAGATGATTGAGTTAAGGATATCTCCAATTAAGAAGAAAAAGGACTTTTTAATTGAAGAGATTAAGACAATGTGACCTAGGGGTAGAGGATTTTGTCCTTTGTATTTTGTGTCAATTAAGGAGGCTTGCCTCCTCAAGGATGATTGAATTAAGGATTTACTAAGTGATTGTTACTAAATGCATGCTATCTCCCTTTAAAACTGTGTGGTCACTTTGGTGAATACTACGTGGCCATTTTAATGAAAAGTTGTTATGCCACAACATTGTGAATGCTGTACTTTGATTTCTGTGAATGTTTTGCCTTAATTTACTGCTGAATAAATGGAGAGTTCACTATACTGTGTAATTAGAACATTGAAGCTGTTCACAGCAGCACTCCACTGGAAAGCTTCACATGCTTGGCTTTATACTGGGGTACACATTAATTTTAGGATCTTACTCCCACACTACGTCAGTTGGAGATCTTTTCAAAGTTGACTTTGATATTAGTGTTCCTGTCGTGTATAAATTTGAAACCTAAGAGAGTACGTTTGATATACATAAACAAATGAAAGCATCATTTTTTCTCTATTCTTGTTGAACTAGGTAGAAATAATTGGGTTAAATCAAGCTAACGAATTTAAAATAACCTAATTGCTATAGATAAACATAGATTTTCATTTAAATAATCTACAGAGTCCTCAAACCTACCCCTTCAACAGGAAACTTTTTTATGTGAAGCCTGGATGCCAGCCAGAGATGCAATATAAATTAATGCCAAGAAAGATCGTTTAAGTGCTATTATTAAGGAGACTATGATTGATGGAGTTTGTAGCTGGTAATGTGATTCCCCTTTGGCTGCTCAGTGAACATCGGCAACAGATCAATATCTCATCTGCATGAGATTACAACCACTTTTGACAGTAGCAATGAGAGGAGATTTAAAAAACAAAGACCAACACATTTCACTGCAAAGTATAATTGCTATTGTTTTAAATGTAATGCAAATAAATAATTATTTTCTTTGAGGAAAATGATCTGAACAAATTTCTTTTTCTGCTGCAGCATTGATCAGAATGTTAATTTTTCTCTCTCCTTTTGTTCACTTTTCCCTTAAAGAAGAGTAACCAGAAACTGGGATTATGACTGCAGTCCATAAGAAATCACAGCTGGCTCACTGAAAAAAGTACATGGTCACTGATTTTCTCTATTTTCTATTTGTAAACACCTTTGAAGTTCAATTCAGAAACCTTGAGGACTTGACAGGTTGTAGAAATCCTACTTTGACTATGCTCTGCCTCGTTTAAAGATATAAAGTTATAAATCAGAGCTGGAAAAAATAAAATTGCTTAGTGTTAGCTCCTCAAATATCTTTTCCTTTGCTTCCTCTCAGCAAGCCTCCAAAATCCTGACTTTGGACTTAAGCAATGATGAGAACGAGCTTAAAAGGGAAACTAGAGTCTTTCATCAACTTCATCTTCCTCTTCCTCATCATCACGTTGATTCACAAAAAAGTTAAGAACAACATTTTTGATAGAAATCATCATATTGCATTTTTATAAGCTCCAAACTATGTTAGATACCTAGAAAAGTCTGCTACTGGTGTTGTCCCAAAAATACATTGCAGGAGTTTAAAGAAGATGAACTCAAATCTCATGACTTTTATTTAGTTACAAAAATCAATTGCTTTCTCTTACCTGTTCAGTGGTTTGCTAAACATTAAACATAAGGAACAGTGGTAGAATAGTGAGTTGTCATAAGACTGTACCTAGCTGAATTCTATCAAACAAAAAAATTCTGAAAAAAGAAACAATAATAATGTTAGATCATATTTGGAATACAAAGTATCTTAATATATTAATTTAATTCAGTTGAACAAACATTTAAGCAATTTGTATGTGCATAGCATCTTGAAAAGTATTAGGGATGTAAAAAAGAAAATATATATATATATATATATATATATATATATATATATATATATATATATATATATAT
>CM053590.1:168339908-168351880 GCA_028646515.1 Pseudochirops corinnae | reverse complement strand
GTAGTGGTAATGGAATTTGGAGATGCCCCTGTATTGGCTTGGTTTTTGGGTTGAGTGTTAAAATGCAGAGCTTGTGAATCCCACTTGTGAGATGGACTTGTTGACATGAAGACAGAGGGCTGAACTGGGAGGAGCTGTGAATTGAGAGAGAAGCCCAAGCCCAGAGGAGGCCAGAAGGACTTTGGGAGAGCAATATCCAGTATTGTGGAGCCTGAGTTGCTGAGAGAAAGACTGTTAAGAGCCCATTGGAGCTGCCCAGGACTTTTGAGAACTGCCACCCAGAGCTGCCAAGAACTGAGAAGGGATGACTGTGATGCTGGTATTTTGTCTGTCTGTTTTGATGTTGTTTTGCCAGATTCACCTGATGGTGAAGGACAGTGCTGCTGTTGTAGAGGTCCTGGAACCTGTGTTGGTTCAGAAGCCCTGAAGGAGGATTTTCTTATGGTACCTGCACAGAAATCCTGGAAGTGGGCCTTGCTGATGTTTTCAGGGGTTCTGGGACTGTTCTACAGGCAGAGAGTGACTTGATGAGAACACTGACTATGGCTTTGTTGAGCCTTGTCTCCCCAGGAACTGAGATTGCTGAGGGCTTGCTTGGAGTGAAGATGAAAGAGAGCTCTTTCCTTAGGTATTCAATGCTGAGCTTAACCTTGTTGTAATTTGTTGTAACTTACGGATGGGTGGCCTTTTGTGTTCTCCTGCCCCTTTTGAGAGTCAGGGGAGGGAAGCCTTTCAGTTTGTTTTTTTTTTTTTTTTTTTTTATGCTCTGTGATTGACCAAATGAATGTACTTTCTTTATGCTTGGAGACTAATCTCCATTTGAGAAGAGACTTTTGACTGATTAAATGAATGTACTGTCTAGGGGTGGAGTAGTACCTGGATTTAATTGAAAACTTACTTGCTAAAGGAACAAGTTACACTGTATTTTGACTTTCTCTGTTCTGTAAATGTCAGCTGAATAAATGGGGTTTACCATGGTGGTAATCTGAACCTTGGAAGTTGCCTTTGCTTGGCATTACAGTGAGACAAAAACAATAGTATTATTCCTACGTAAAAGAGAGAAGATAAGGAGTGATTAACAAATACCTCTATTACATCATCCCAAGGGTGCTCTAGGAATAAGACAACTTTTATGATAATTTTATGATGTAAGAAGGATATTCACATTTAGACCTCAGATCTCCTAAGTCCCCTTGGGGGGGGAAAAAAACTCACACATTAGTGGTGGCTAATGTAAGAATAATAATAAATGGCTTCCACTTCTTTTGCCCCTTTTTATTGGAAAGTAATAGAACTTATAGATCTATTATAGAACATTTACTTAGTTATTATGTCCAGATATTTAAAGTTTTTTGAGCAATTTATTACCTAGGTAAAAGAATTGATTATAGTTTTTAAATTTACACTTAGTTTTCAGCTTTCACTTTTATAAGGTTTTGATTTCTAAATTTGTCTCTTCCTTCCCTTCCCCATTCCCAAGACAATATGCAATCTGATATAGGCTATATGAGACCAATATAGTCAGCATGTATCCACATTAGTTAGGTTGTGAAAGAAGAATCAAAACAAAAAGGAAAAAACATGAGAAAGAGGAAAAAAAAAGAGAAAACAGTATGTTTCAATCTGCATTAAGACTTCTTAGTTGTTTCTCTGGATATGGCCTCCATTTCCCATCAGGAGTCTTTTGGGATTGTCATTGATAATTGTATTGTGGAGAAGACCTAAGTCTATCAAAGTTGATCATCATGCAGTGTTGCTGTTACTTTGCACAATATTCTCCTAGTTATGCTCACTTCACTCAGTATCCATTCACGTAAATTTTTCCAGGTTTTTCTGAAACTAACCTGCTCATTTCTTTTTTTTTTCCCCTAAATTTATTTATTTACTTATTTTTAGTTTTCAACATTCATTTCCAAAAGATTTTGAGTTCCAAATTTTCTCCCCATCTCTCTCCTACCCCTCCCCTCAAGATGGCAAGCATACTGATTACCTTTTCCTCCAGTCTGCCTTCTTTTATATCCCATCCCATGTTATACCCCTACCTTCTTGCCCCTTACATTTTTGTAGGGCAAGATAGATTATTATAACATATTGCTTGTATATCTCATTTTCAAGTTGCATGTAATTTTTTTTTTTATATTTGTTTTTAAAACTTTGAGTTCCAGATTGTCTCCCATCTTCCCTTTTCATCCATTCCCCTGGGAGGACAAGCAATTCAGTACAGGTTATACATGTGCCGTCACACAAAATATTTCCAAAATGGTAATATTGTGAAAGATTAACTATATTTCCCTCAATCCCAGAGGTTCTCAAGCTGTGGATCGCAACCCCTTTGGGGGTAGAATGATCCTTTCACAGGGGTCACAGGCATCACAGGGGTCACCTAAGACCATCGGAAAAAACATATTTCTGATGGTCTTAGGAACCGAGACACTGCTCCTCTATCTGTCTCCAGGCAGGTCTGCCCACATGCAGACACACCCACATACAGGTATTAAAGGGTCGCGGCATCAGGAAGGTTGAGAACCACTGCTCTATCCTATCCCACTTACCCTTCAATATATTTTCTCCTTTGACTCTGTCCCTTTTCCAAAGTTTTTGCTTCTGACTACACCTTCCCCCAATCTGCTCTCCCTTCTATTATGCCCCTCTCTTATTCACTCCCTCCCTCCACTTTCCTATAGTGTAAGATAACCAACTGAATGTATATGCTATTCCCTCCTTAAGCCAAATCCAATGACAGTAACGTTGATTCATTCACTTTCGCCTCTATACTCTTCCCCTCCATGGTAATAGCTTTCTCTTGCTTCTTTTAAATGAGATAATTTACCCTATTCTATCTCTGTCTTTCTCCTTCTCCCAATATATTGTCATCTCACCTCTTAGATATCATCCTTTTATATTCAACTCACCCTGTGCCCTCTGTCTATGCATATATATATGTATATACAAACATGTATATGTATATACAAACATGCACTCTTGAACACACATATATGCATAAACACAATGCATTTGCATACACACATGGAAACATATATAAATGTGTGGCTATATGTGTGTTGTATGCATATACATATATACACATATGTATTTACACATATGCACCTATGCATATATACATATATAATCTATGCATGTGTATCTATAATACTATACACATGAACATACATATATGCAAACACACAAACACACATATGTGCATATATGCATGTGTGTATATGTACACATACACAGATACAACCCCACAGATAGATAGATATAGAGATACAGACAGGGATGGAGACAGAGATATTTAGATATAGATATAGTTATATAGATATAGGTCTCTCTCTCTGTCTCTGTCTGTCTCTGTCTCTGTCTGTCTCTCTGTCTCTCTCTGTCTCTGTCTCTCTCTCTCTACATATATATATAAATATATATCAATATCTATAGATACATATATACATAAGTACATACATATATACATGAATACAAAGATAGATAGATAATGCTTGAAAGTCCTCTAATTCATTGAATATCCCTATTTTCCCTTGAAGTATTATACTCAGTTTTGCTGGGTAGATTTTAATTCTAGCTCCTTTGACTTCTAGAATACCATATTCCAAGCCCTTCAATCCCTTAATTTAGAAGCTACTATTTGTTGTGTTATCCTGATTGTGTTCCCACAATACTCAAATAATTTTTTTTCCTGACAACTTATAATATTTTGTCTTTGACCTGGAAACTCTAGAATTGGGCTATAGTATTCCTAGGAGTTTTCTCTTTGAGATTTTTTTTTTCAAGAGGCAATCACTGGGTTCTTTCAATTTTTATCTTACCCTCAAATGTCAGGGTAGTTTTCCATGATAATTTCTTGAAAGATGATGTCTAGTTTCTTTTTCGATCATTGCTTTAAGGTAGTCAATTAATTTTTAAGTTATTTCTCCTGGATTTATTTTCCAGGTCATTGTTTTTTCCAATGAGATATTTAATATTGCCTTCTATTTTTTTTTCAATCTATTGGATCTGTTTCCTAATATCTTTATTTCTCATAAAGTAATTAGTTTCTATTTGCTCCAATCTAATTTTGAAGGAATTATTTTCTTCAGTGAGTTTTTGTAATTCCCTTTGCATCTGCCCAATTCTGTTTTTTAAGGTATTCTTCTCCTTGTTGACTTTTTGAACCTCTTCTGCCATTTGAGTTAGTCTATTTTTAAGGTGTTATTTTCTTCATTATTTTTGGGGTCTCCTTTAGCAAGCTTTTGACTATTTTCCCAATATTTTCTTATATCACTCTCATTTCTCTTCACAATTTTTCCTCTCCTTCTCTTACATGATTTCCGTAATCCTTCTTGAGCTCCTTCATGGTCTGCAAACAGTTCACATTTTTTCTTGGAGGATTTTGATGCAGGAGTTTTGACTTTGTTGTCTTCTTCTGGTTCTGTTTTGATCTTCTTTATTGCCAAAGAATGATTCTATCATCTGATTTCTGTTCCTCTGCTTATTTTGCCTGTCAATTACTTGACTTTTGAGCTCTTTGCCATGGTAGCACTCTGTTTTCAAAGTACAGAGTTTTGCATCTCAAATTTCTGGGGTTTCGTGCAACTGTTTTTAGAGTTTCTTCTAAACACCTGCCTCATAACTATAAGGAGCACTGCCTCTCTACAGCCTCAACAAGCTCCACCACACCACTGCTCCTCACTCCAGGACCATTACCCGAGACTGCAACCCAGATCCAAGAAGGGCAAAGCAAGAGAATTCTGCCTCGACTCCAGCAAAGAGATTTCTGCAATTGCCCACTGGTCAGCCACTTGGTCCCCTCTCCCCAGTTTGTGGCCCTGGATCCCCAGAAAGAGTCACTGCCACCTCTGCCTCCCCTACTCCAGGGCTAAGGGCCAGATCATATATTTCTCTCACCCAAGTACAACAGAGTTTCCCCACTGACCTTGTACTTTCTCTTTGGTGTTTGTGGTTTGAGAAGTCTAGAAACTACCACAGCTGCCAGTGATTGACTCTATAAATAAATAGAGCACAAAATAAATAAATAAAAATGAGTAAGTAAAGGAGAAAGAACCCAACCACAGATTATTATTATGGGGATAGAAAATATCTGGATTCATATTCAGAGGAAGATAGTGGAGCTAAAAAAAGCCACTCCTTTTTCAATGAGAACCATCAAATGGTCCCAAAAACAAAAAAGACTTCTTGGAAGAACTTAAAATGGAATTTAAAAATCATATAAGAGAGATTCAAGGAAAATTTAGGGAAAAACAAAAGTAAGAGCAATCCAAGAAAACTATGAAAAGAAAGTCAATCATCCAATAACAGAGAATCAAAACTTAAGGAAGAAAATAATTCCTTAATAACTATAATTGGTCAAGGGGAAGGTCATGACATTCTAAAACACCAAGAAATCATAAAACAAAATCAAAAGAGTGTAAAAAAGTAGAAGAGAAAGGGAAAGAGGAATGAAGGCTCTCCAAGGACATGAGCAAGATTAACACAATGGTGCTCTTGACAGAAAAAAGCAGGTCTCTTCCAAATCTGAGATTCCACCATTTTTGAGTCAATCACTTTCTCAACCCTTGTGTCATAGCTATTGAGTTCTCATGATAGTTGTTTAATAGAAAAAAAAATCATAAATAAATGTTATGAAATAGTTGAAAAGAAAAAGAAAGACTGATAAAATGGAAGTTCCTTTACTTTTTTTCTTTTCTTTTCTTGCTTTTTGGAAGGAGGAAGGTAGGGCAATTGGGGTTAAGTGACTTGTCCAAGGTCACATGGCTAGTCTTGTGTGTGTGTGTGTGTGTGTGTGTGTGTGTTTGTGTGTGAAGTGTCTGAATCTGGATTTGAACTCATGTCCTCCTGACTCCAGAGCTGGTGCTCTATTCACTGCACCACCTAGCCACCCTACTTTACTTTTTTCTCTGGTAAATTCCCTGAGAAGAATCTTTAATCTCTTTTGGTAACATTTTTGATGTCTACTGAACCACAGAGTCACCGATATAAGAAAATTCTAGGTCCTAGAATGCTTCTAGGCATCTGGACAGTGTGGCTGTTTGACACAACTGTCTTATACTCTTTTTCATACTAAGGAGTTCCCAACACTTAAGTATTTTTGAGGTAAACTATGTCTCTTTCTGAAATAGCACCATATACATTGGATTCCTTGAACAGAGAGTAGAAGATATCTAATCTTACTGCATCTGTCATTGGTATGTATCATATTTCTATTATAGAACATTGTCTCCTTCTCTCTTCTGCCATCACTTGATTTCTGTCCCTGAATTTTATTTTACTTCAATTTTATAACATGTTATTAGCAAGCATTTAATAAAAATTTGTTTGTTTACTTAGTATAACTGAAAAAGGCTTTTCATCATATATTTAGTTAATTGTGGAGCCAGTACTGGAAACTAGGCACTTTTTGACTTGATAGGGGCAGGGGTTCTCACACTGAGGAGATCAAATATTTCTTGATGTAATATTTCAATACTATTTTGGGGGACAGGTCATCTTAATACTTGATAGGAATTTCGATAAGAGTGGGGATGGTGGCAAGTTAACAAAAACATATTAAACAGCTATTACATGCCATGTACAGATGTAGGTGACAGGATTATAATGACCAAAATGAAATAGTAAGTGCCTTCAAGTATCTTATATTCCACTTGAGGATTCAACGTAAAAGCAAAAGAGAAAAATAAGGTAAATATTACATTTTTCCTCTTTACCTAGCGCAATGGTCTCCAAAAAATACTCCTTTTTTCTTTATTTTGTTTTGTATTGAAATTAAACCCAAGTATACCAGGTTCAGGTGGAGTTAACTTCCTTTCCCCAGATATCTGAATGACTTCATTATGTTTCTACATTTCGTTATGCTTTAACATAACAATGTAAATTGTCAAATAAACTAGAATTTGAGATGACAAGAGAAGCAAATATTAATTTAAATAGTTTAATATACTGATTTACTGATAGCAGATATTATGGAGACATATATGAGAGAAATAATGGATTGTCTTGCAAGGTATAAGCAAATAGAGGACACAGACACATTCTTTGTATCTCATTGCATTAAAGTTATTTTAACTTTGATATTTTACTTCATTTCTTCTTCCAACTTCTTATGGATTCTTAGAAATTTTCTATCAGAATTCAAGTTAGTTAAGAAAGACACTGTATTATATAGTGTGTATGTGTTGAAAATTTAGGAGATACTAAGTAAAGGTGGATCTGCTGTCTATTTGCATGGCATTGCACTAATCTCACATTGCAAAAACCAATAATCTGAGCTGAAGTTTAATGAAACAACAATAACAGTGCACCAAAATGAATGAAAACAAGGAGAAGAAACCTAAATCTGAAAGATCAACATGAATTTATAATGTCTATTCTATACAACTTAAATCATGGGAAATATTAATAGTGGTTAACAATATTATAACCACTTAGCACTATTAAAACAAGATAAAAGTTTATTACATTCATACCAATCCTTCCTCTAAGACTATGTGATTAATATTTTTATCACATCTTTAAGATATTCTGCATGAAAAGATGTTTTGATTGATTACTATCTAGCAAACCAATAACCTTCTGCATCAAAATTCAAGTGCATTACTGTAGCATAGAATAGTGTTATGGCAGATGTCATCTGGCTGCTCCACAGTTCAATGATTGATTTCTCTGGTTTTGATTGATGCTATTGACATGCCCTGGCATCCAAAATGGAGGGGGCATTATTTATATTTGTGGTGCAAAAATGAAGATAAAATTAGGGAATATGAGAAATGCTAGTATACAAAAAAATGTTAGGGTAAATGTTATATATAGTTAGTATATTGCCTTTAAAAAACATAAGAGTGGGAACTGTGCCAAGAATTAGTGCAGTGGGAAGAAGAAAAGTTTTTTATAAAGCAAAGTTATGTAATTTGAATCTGCTTTGGGGGGCAAGGTACAGATTGGGCTTCACATTGTGGGAAAAATCTTTTCCTAGGCAAATAAGCTGCACTTTTCTTATTTTAAATACAAAGGGAATTTTAAAACTTCCTCTTCCTTAACAAAACTGACATTTTCTGTCACACATCACCAGTGGAGGGATAAGAAAAATAGAAAAGAAAAATTGAAGGGTTTGAGCTAAGTTTCACCTGGTGTAACATGTTTGGGACTGTCTTATATAAAATATTATTTGATTTTTAGCCTCACAAAAGTATGACTAGAGAGACAAGGAAAGCACAGGCCTGTTGAAATTAGATTGAAAAAGTACTATAAGGAATCACACAGTAATAAAAACAGATCTCTGCAATTTAGCAATCATTTGTCTTTGCCTTTGAAAGAATGAATGAGAAACAAATTTACTTAGTATATTTTTTGTGCAAAAATAAACATTTTGGTCAGTGAATGCTAACAATACTTGAAGAAAAAATAAAAGACAGTATAAGAAATAGTAAGCGAAAGGAAAAGTATGATCATAAAGTATATTATCCTACAAACTTAAATAAATATCAAAGAATTAGCCCATAGTGATAGATTTTTAGCTTAATCCAAGCATAGTTTTAATATGTATAAGAGAGGGATAGAGAGAGAGACAGAGAAAGAGAGACAGACAGAGACAGACAGAGACAGACAGAGACAGAGACAGAGACAGAGACAAAGAGACAGATCACTTTCTGATCATTTAGCAGAGAGAAAAGTGCTGAAGACATGCTTCTCATACAATTATGCAAGGCTTAATATTTTTATAGTCTTTGAAGGAGAAAAAACGCCAATGAATGTCTAGGAAATCATTAATGCAAGGGTACAGATTAAGGAAATTAATGGAGATTTACAGAGGGGAAAACATAATCATGGTTTATAAGTAGAACCATAGGCTCAACACCTTGTGTTTTTTGGGAAGAGAACACATTGTTGGGATATTCAGAGAAAGAAGTATTAATGGGTAATAGATTACAGGAAGTAGGCTAAACATTTGCAGTGTTCTAAAAAAAATTATTTCACAGGGGAAACCCATTCCTATAGTCTTTTAGGATAACAACAGTTAATTTACCCATAGATCATGCAGGAAAGTCAAATTTCTAGAAGCACAACAACCAAGCAGAACATTGGGGAAAACACTAGGGGCAGCCCCTGATTTCATACAACAAAAGATTAAAAGGTCTAAAGAAGGAGCCCTTTAAGTACTAATGATATGGATTGTATTTGTTTAGTATTTTTCTCCTGAGAAGATATCAAAATATACTTTTTCCCACTAAGTAGCTGCTTAAATAGTAATATTTCCCTTTTTTGGGTTTCATAGTCATTAGAGAATGCTATAGTATATAGGTGAGTACAAGTTGCACAGAGAGTTGGCTAATATTATTTATTTTATATAAGCAACTAGCTTTTGAAAATCTAAAAGAAGTGGTTACATAATACCAACAAAAGTCTGTGTATTTTTTTTTAAATCATCAGCACCAATTGAATGGGATTATGTCACAGAAACTACTGTATTATTTTACATAGGAAGCTCCTAATGAAAGCAATCAACCTGACCATTGACAATTATTGAACTGCACTCATTTCTACTTTCAATAACAGTTTGATCTGGCTCTAAAAAAATCATCCCAACCCTGTCCACTGATTTTTATTTTCTAAGGAAGATCAGGAAGGAGGAAAGAACTTAGAAAGGATTCAATAGGAACTGAAGTTGACAAGATCCTTGTCTTGGAAACAGATGATGTTAGATTTTAAAGCTGCCCTAGAAATCATCTTGTTTAGCTATCATTTCCTGTAACTACTGGAATTACGAATCACTAAATGGTAAAATTAGTAAACATATGTGAAGTACTTTATAAACCTTTAATAACTACAGAAATGTTAGTTATTGTTATGAGTGAATGACACACCAACCAAAGTAGATTTCATTAATTTCAGAGCTATCTATAAAGTTGCTGTCTAAAATTCAATGTGTTAGCCATGTTGCCAGGACTGGGAAATATACTAAAAATACAAAATATCTGTTTGCAAACTTAATTCAAGCTTGGTGAACATATTTACTCCTTATCCTTAAAACTAAATTAAAGGTAATAATAGGTTTCTTGGAAATACAAATCCATTGTCACAACCTTTTCTTTTCTTTTGCTAGTAATTCACCTCTAATTTGATTTTTCTCTTTAAGTGTATGTTTTCATCAATTAGGGGCAGAGTCAACATGGAGGAGTAGAAGCAGAAGAACTCTGTGAGTTCCCCCATAACCACCTCAAATATCTACAAACTATGACTCCAAACAAATTTTAGACCTCCAGAACTCACAAAATGACAGAGAAACAAGGCTCCTGCTGAAGGCAGCCTAGAAGGCAGACAGGAAGGGTTCATTGCAGCACGCTGGGAGCCAAAACCAGTCTGGCCTGAAGCCATGGCTGTAGCCCCAGGGCAGCCAGGACAAGCCACTGGAGCTTTCCAGAGAGTGGATCACCAGCAGCTATAGCAGTTTCCAGAATTATCAACCCATAAGATCCAAGGACAAAGTGAAAGGTAGGTGGAACTTGGAAAAATCTGGGGGAAAGGAGTGGGTCTGGCTGTCTACTGGCAGAGCAAGAAAGCAGCAGCAGCAGTCCCTACAGCTGCCTCCATGTGCCTGCTTCAGAGCTCCCGGCCTGCAGATTGCAGAGGGGCAGGGAGGAAGTGATCATTGAAAGGCTAAGTGCTCTTGTCTTAACCTGCCTGGATCAGGGTCACAGTCTGGGGTGGTGGTCCAGAAGTGAGTGACCAGTGAGCCAAAGCTGATGGGGGCTACAGAGACAGCAGCCTCCTAATAGCTCCGGCAGCTGCAAAAACCCCAGTGATTTGGAACAAAGCTCTCACCCAAGAAAGCAGAGTTCTACAGAGCCCAAAATTCAAATAATTGACCGGCAACATAAGCAGGCAAAGGAAACAAAGCAAGCTCATCAATTTAACTTTAGATTGCTTTTGTTGGGACAAAAAGGATCAAAGCATGGAATGGGAACAAAACAACACAATCAGAATTCCCACACCAAAGCTTCCAAGAAAAAAAGTAAACTGGTTATGGCCATAGAGGAGCTTAAGAAGGATTTTGAAAACCAAGTGAGAGAAGTAGAAGAAAAATTTGGAAGAGAAATGAGAATGATGCAAGACAATCATGAAAAGAGAGTCAACAACCTGAATGAAGAAAATGACACCTTAAAAAATAGATGAACTCAAAGGGCAAAAAAGGCCCAAAAAGCCAATGAGGAGAAGAATGCTTTAAAACAAAGACAAACTGGAAAATGGAAAATGAATCTCAAAAGCTCACTGAAGAGAATAATTCCTTCAGAACTAGAGTAGAGCAAATGGAAGCAAATGACTTTATGAGAAATCAAGATACTATCAAACAGATCCAAACAAATGAAGAAATAGAAGGCAATGTGAAATAACTCATTGAAAAAAACACTGACCTGAAAAATAGATCCAGGAGAGACAATTTAAAAATTATTGGTCTACCTTAAAGCCATGATCAAAAAAAGAACCTAGAAAGCATCCTTCAAGAAATTCTCAAGGAAAATTGCCCCAATATTTTAGAACCAGAGGGCAAAATAGAACTTGAAAGAATTCACCAATCACCTCTTGAAAAAGATCCCCAAAAGAAAACCCCTAGGAATGTTATAGCCAGGTTCTGGAGTTCCCAGGTTAAGGAGAAAATATTACAAGCTGTCAAGAAGAAACAATTTGAATACTGTGGAAATATAATCAGGATAACCCAGGATCCAGCAGCTTCTACATGAAGGAACTGAAAGGCCTGGAATATGATATTCTGGAGATCAAGGGAGCTAGGATTAAAACCAAGAATCACCTACCCAGCAAAATTGAGTATATGGTTCAGTAAAATATATGGTCATTCACTGAGGTGGAGGATTTTCAAGCATTCTTGTTGAAAAAAAAAAACAGAATTGAATAGAAAATTTGACATTCAAATACAAGAAGCATGAGAAGGTAAACATGGAAAAGCATTA
>CM053590.1:168314582-168339808 GCA_028646515.1 Pseudochirops corinnae | reverse complement strand
GAGGAGAAGTAAAGGGAATATAAATGTGTGTGTGTGTATATATACACATATATATGTATATATGCATGTATTTATATGTATACATACATATATGTCTTTATAGGAGGGTATATATGCATATGAATACATATGTGAATGTGTATATATATGTGTACATAGACAGAGGGCACAAGATCAATTGAATAGGAAGGGATGATATTTGAAAAGGTGAAATTGAGAGGTGGGAGAGGAATAGCATGAGAGGAGACAGGAAGAGTCAGAATGGGGTTAATCATCTCATATAGAAGTGGCAAGGGATAACTGTTACAATGGAGGGGAAGTATAAGAAGCCAAAATGGAATGGGTCAACCTTACTCTCATAGAATTTGGCTTAAGGAGGGAATAACATACACTGTAAATTGGGTATCTTGCCCTAAAGGAGAGTAGGGAGGAAGGGGATGAGAGGGGGGATGATGGAGGGTGGAAAGTTTGGGGGGGGGAGGGTTGTTAGAAGCACACACTTTTGTTAAGGAACAGGGACAAAGTAGAGAATAGAACAAGTGGGGGGCAGGTTAGGAAGGAGGGACATATAGTTAGTCTTTCACAATATATCCATTGTGGAGATGTTTTGTGTAACTACACATGTATAGCCTATATTGAATTGCTTGTCTTTCCAGTGTGGGTGAGTGCCAAGGGAGCAAAGGAAACAATGGAAAGAATCTAGAATTTAAAGTTCTAAAATCAAATGTTAATATATAAATATATATATATATATATATATATATATATATATATACACACACACACACACACGTATATGTATATCATCATCATCATCATTATCATTATTATTATTATCATTGTTATCATTTACATGCAATTGGAGAATAAGATATACAGGCACTGGGGTAGGGGGATCCATCTTGCTCTACTGGAAAGTCAGAGGGGTGATGGGGGAGGATGTAGGAGAGAGCAGGTCAGGGGAGGGGATATACAGTGGGATCACTGTTTTGGGGTGGTGGGTAGGGGAAAGACAGGGAGAAAATTTGTAATTCAAAATTCCATGGATACCAATGATGTAAACTAAAAGTAAACAAAATTTAGATCATGATTAAAAAATAACAAATAATAATAATAAAGTATATGTTTTCCAATTTTACTAAAACCTTAAAGTGGAATTTTGAAAATTATAGCTTAAGGAGCAGTTTTTTGGTGAAATTAATAATGTTGAGTTTGAAGATATTGGAGTCTTGTAAACTTGAATGCACAACTAGTAAAAATAGGTCACTCGATACATCAATCTACAAGCATTTATTAAGTACCTCCTAAGGCAGGCACTGTGTTTTACTATGGATGTACAAAAACACAATAAGACACTCCTTGCTCTTAAGGAAATTATAAACAATTTGCTTAAAATAATGTCTTATTGATGTCTTCTGTTTCTTATACAATCTTAGTCATTCCCATTATTCTTCCTCCTCTAGGAGAGCCATGCCATATTCAAAAAATGGTATTTTTATGAAAGGAAAAAACACACAACTTATTTATACACTGAAAAAGCCCCCAAATATGTATAAAATGTTAAACCTCTGGGGCTACTTCCTCCACAAAGGGTAGGTTGAAGCATCCTCTCATATTTCTTCATTTAAATCAATCTCGAACTTTTAAATTTTGTTATAATCACTTTTGATTTTTTTGTTATGTGGTTGTTCTTTTTCATTTACATTGCTGTAGTTATAGCATATGTAGTTTTCCTGACTCTACTTATTTCACTCTGCATCAGTTTGTGCAATTTTCCCCATACTTCTTTTATCACACATATCACGTTACATACACCATTTCTTGTATATCTCTATTATTTTCATGTACCACAAATTTCATAACTATTCATCAATTGATGGGCATGTACTCACCCAGCTTTTTACTATTATAAAAAACACTGCACAGGGGTGGCTAGGTAGTACAGTGAATAGAGCACCGGCCCTGGAGTCAGGAGTACCTGAGTTCAAATCCAGCATCAGACATTTAACACAAGAAAACTATGTGTTTGACCTTGGGCAAGTCACTTAACCCCAACTGCCCTCCAAAAAGCAAAAAAAAAATAAAAATAAAAAATTAAAATTAAAACAAAAAACCACTGCTATAAATACTTTGGTATATAAGGAGACTTTGATCTTATTGATCTCTTTCTTCCTTTCTGGCAAAGGAATTTCTGAAATCTTATACTTGAGTTGGCTATCAGACTGACAAAAACCTGAGGAGCTAACAGTCATGTAGTCATTTTTGGTTTAGTCTTGTAATTTTTAATTACTGAAGTATATATTTCTACTTGACTGAATTTAAGATACTGAAATAACTTTAAATGAATATGTTTGCTTATTCCCTAGGATTTTCCAAGTATGCAATCTTATCATCAACAAATAAGGACAGTTTTATCTCCTCTTTATGTCTTTTCTTTCTTTCTCCTATCTTATTGCTGCTGTTCACATATCCAGGATTTAATCAGATGGGGATAGTAGGTATGCTCCTTCACTCATGTATTTATTGGAAAATGTTCTAGTGATTCTCCATTGAATATGATGCTTTCTTTTTGTTTTAGATAAATGTTTTTAATGATATTAAAAATCTCTCTGTGAGTATATTTTGTATGGTTTTTAGTACTGTATAAAATAATTCTGTATTGTCAAAGGCTTTGTCTGAATCTGTTGTGATAATCTTGTGGTTTTGGATGTCTTGTTTTCTAATATGATTAATTAAGTTGATTGTTTTACTAATTGCTAAGCCATTCTTGCATCCCAGTTATAAATCTCTCTTTGTTATAATAAATGATATCTTGGATAATTTTTTGTAATATGACAGGATTTTGTTTAAATTTTTGAATGCATATTCATTAATAGTATTGGCCTTTTTTTTTTCCTCCTTTGTTTCATTTTTTCTGGTTTGGATATTGGGACAACCTTTGTCTCATAACAAAGATTCTAGAACAGTGTTTCTGTTTTTCAGAATACTTTGTGAACTATAGTTAATAATTATTTTTTTTTAAGTTTGATATAATTCTTTTGAGAATCTATCAAGACCTAGATGGTCTTCAATGTTTTTTTTTTTAATTTTAGTAGTTCCTTCATATTATCTTATTTATCTTTCCTTTTCTAAGACTGTGTTATTTAAAATCTCTTACTAGACTTCTAATAGTTTGGGCGTTGTATACTTTTGAAGGTATTCCTCTATTTCTTTGTATTTCTCAGTTTTGATAGAATATAATGACAATATATTCTGATTATTCTTTTTTCTTTCTTCTGGTTTTTGAATTTCAAACTATTGAACACCATCTCTATCTTCCCTTCTTCCTTTGGAGAATGAGACAGTATCGAAAACACTCTTTTGAAAAGAACAAAAAGTAATAGAGGAGATGTAAGGGAAACCATTAAGTAACTGGAATTTTTCTTGTTATTTGTAAGTGAAAGGAGTCACACCAAAGGAGATCCTCTGCTTTCCTTTATAACCCAACTTCCACTCCTTTTCTTTCTTTTTTTTTTTTGAGAGGGGAAAGTAGGGCAATTGGGATTAAGTTACTTGCCCAAGGTCACATGGCTGGTTTTTGTTTTGTATCTGACCCTGGATTTGAACTCAGGTCCACCTGAATCCAGGTCTCTATTCACTGTGCCACCTAGCCACCCCCACATTTCTGCTCTTGAGATTCTCATCATCTGTTGATAATTCAAGACTAAATCTGACATCCTAAAAGTTGCACAGTCATGAAGTTTATTTACTACACTCGTGCATCAGGATTAATTGTCTGCTTTTGTTTTCTTGAAGTTTAACAAACAATGAAAACAAAGGCAGAAGAAATGATGTTGTTTTTTTTTTTTAAGGAGGTTACTTAAGTCCTAAAGACATCGATTCTTAGAAACCAAAAAGAAATATACTCCAGGTGGCTGTCAGATTGACAAAAGACTGAGGAGCTAATAGCCATGCAATCTTTTTGGTTTAGCCTTGTAATTTTTAATTACTGAAGGCTAGGCTTCTAGTTGACTGAATTTAACATACTGAAATCTCTCTAAATAAAGGTTCCTTTTGTTGCAAATTATAGACAACCATAATCCAGATGACAATATAATACTTCAGCAGCTGATCCTGAAAAGTATATTCAGGATGGATTCCAGTGCTATTGGTAACAGTGTATTTCACTGCAGATAAGCTCTGAATAAATAACATGCTTGATGCTTCTAATTCCTTAAATCAACATAAAAACCTTGCAAGCTATTTCATGCCAGGTTTGACAGGTGGTGATAATGTTTGAGAAGTCACAGGATATACTGTAGTCAGCTGTGAATAGGGAGACATTTAAGGTGCGCTAAGGAAGGGTGCTAGATGTGACTGAATAAGTTAAAATGAAGTGTTTTGTAACATAACGGTTTGTAGATCTGACTTTTAGCTACCTTGAAATACTTTCCACTTTTTGAAAGTTATAAGGCTCAGCAAAGCATAAAATGGCATTCAGATGAAAATATGCATGGTAATTGTACAAAATTAGAAAGATTTGAGGGGAATCTCAAATGCTTTTAAAATGTTTTCTTTTAATCTTTGATCTTACTTGCTTTAAGAAAATCTCTCACTCAGCCTTAAAATTTCCACTAATTACAGATTTTGACTTTGTCTCATATGCATTATGAACCTGCAACTGTCAATATGCGTATTATGTACACACACACACACACACACACACACACACACATACACACACACACAAACACTCACAAAAGGGCCACTCTGTTCTTTGTTCTCTCTAACATAGGAAATGAGCGGCAAGGTGTATCTTTCCTACTGTTGTTATCAGAAAAAAAAAAAAAAAAAGTGGAACTGGAATAATTAGAAAGATACCTTTCCAAGAAGCAGTTTTGTGTATCATGAATGAATGCTGAGTACAAAGGAGGCACTTAGATATGAAATGAATTGAAATATTCTTTGAAGAAGAAACATTCAAAATAGGTTCTTCTTAGCCAATAGAAAGTGAAAGCAATGTACTAATTGGAAAAGTGTCTGTACTGATAATGTGACAAAAATTAAAAACCCAAACATCCAACAATTTATGTTCAGTTCTTCAAGGCCACATTACAGAAAAGCAATAGGAATTATTATGTTTATCAGCCACTGCAGGACAGCTATTAATCTTTCATGCTGCTGATAATATTAACTGAGAACAATACAGACACTAGGATGATCTGACCAGTCAAATATTTGGTTTTTTTCCTTATAATTAATTCTGAATTATGAAGAATTTAACATTAATCTTTAACATTCAGTTAAAAAATCATTAGTATTCAGAGTTTATGTGAACAGCAAAATAGTAAATTATTCGCTTTTTATAAACTGCGTCAACATTCAAAATCCTTCCTCCCCCGGCAAAAAAAGGAACAATATCCCAGAATTAGGGTAGTTGAATCTAAATCCACAGGCAAAATAAGACAAAACCCTGATAAGGGAAAGTCCCTGTGAATTAATACCTGAAAACCCTAATCCTTAAAGTATCCATTCACTTTAAAGTACCAACGCCCATCAGTAGCCACAAACCTATGGTAGGACTATAAGTTAACTGGCAAATTTTATTTTCAGAGGTCAGTTTTGGGATCTACTATGACCACTGCCACATAGGTTCTGTTGGAACAATATTTCCTCCTGGCACCTAAAACCTGGAAAAAAAAAAAAAAAAACTGAAATGTGAGACCCACTCACAGGAGGAAACATAGTAGCTAAAAACAGGCTTCCTTTTGATTTGAACTAGCTATATGTTAGTTATTCCCCTGCTCCTCCAACAACAGCTTCAGAGATTATGTACCTCCCTCCCCTCACCCATAAGAAATGTTGTTAAATTCTACCTAGCCATAAAGGAAAATAAAGGAGAGCTCAGAGATAAATCAGGGTAGGTGTTGGTAGCAGTGCACTACATCCAAAAGATACTTAATAGACCCCATCTTGTGTGAGTCCTATCCCCTCAGAGGATACTCAGGCCAAGGACTCAAGCCAATAAGCACAATCGCCCTCAGTGAGAAGAGATGAAAGCATCCTTGCAGCCTAGCCTCTAGGGCAGCGGTTCTCAACCTGTGGGTTATGTTCAATTTGTAAAAATGAAAATACATCCTGCATATCAGATATTTACATTACGATTCATAACAGTAGCAAAATTACAGTTGTGAAGGAGCAACAAAAATAATTTTGTGGTTGGGGGTCACCACAACATGAGGAACTGTATTAAAGGATCGTGGTATTAGGAAGGTTAAGAACCATGGCTCTAGGGTTTACTGATCAGCAAAAGATGAGAAAATGATTTGGTGAGTACCAAAGGAAAAGCAATAAGAAACACAAAAAGTGTCACTAAAATCTCATAGCAGAAGCAAACAAATTGAGAGCAAAATTCATTTTGGGGAACTAAAGAATCAGATTCTGAAAGAAAATTGTGGAGAAAAAGGTATGAATAAGGAGTGAATATAACTTCTTAATCTCTATATTATAAAGACATAATAATTAAGACTATTTACTACTGATTAAATATAGAAATGTACATCACTGTATTATTCTAGATAAAAAAATTTCAGGAATAATTGAGCCCCATAATAAGATATTTGATAATTATAAGGACATAAATTACCTAAGAAAGAACAAACTTTTTGAACAGAAAACAGAAAAAAATTGAGAAAGTATACTAATAGAAATTACAATAAATAACTAGCATTTTCATAGTACTTTCATGTTTTTTGAATACTTTACAATATTATTTCTTTTAATCCTTATAACCCTGGGAGTTAGGCATGATTATTAACTTTATTTAATAGATGGGGAAACTGAGACAAAATGAAAGCAAATGACTTTATCCAAAGTGACACAGCTAGTAAGTGTCTGAGATAGGCTTTGAACTTAGGTCTTCTTCATTCCAGACCCAGGATTAACTGGTTTATTGCCCTATTTATAATATTTATTATGACAAAGTCAAAATGTGGATATGTAAATATACATATATAATGTACATATATGTATACATATACACACATATGTCTATATGTTTATGTTCGTGTATATATCTTTATCTATCTATGTCAACCTATCTATCTATCTATTTACCTATCTATCTATCTATGTAAAATCTTGGATATCTTTTTTTTTTTTTTAAATAGAAGAGAACCAAATCAGAAACGTTTCACATCTGTGACTAGGGAATGATTTTCTTTGTCCAGGGTGCAGGGAGGATTTTGTTAACTGAACAAGAGAATGAATGAAAACATAAAAAGTAGAACACATCATTTCGATTTGTAAGGAATTTGGGATGTGATCTCCCACTAACCGTTTAAGTTAATGCAGGGAATAGTTAGATGACTTGCTGACTCCCCTGACTTAGGCTTGGCTTCTGTTAAATCTTATGGGTGTCTTTAAGGATTTCAGTATACCCATTTGTAGTTAGAACTTCCTGCTGAAATATTCTTACAGGTTTACTGATAGAACAGTTATAATTCCACATTACTCATCCTGAAGGTTTGTGTGGTCAACGCTATGTGGCAGAGTTAGAACAGAACTTCCTAGATAATTTTAAGAGAATGCTCTTTGCTTCTGGTCATCATTTCTTAACCCCATTGTCCTCCTGCAAGAGGGCCTTAATTTTTGGGCACATCTTCCTGTACATCTGAGACACCGCACTGCATTCTGCCCAGGGGTTGGGAAGGTGACATTGAGGGAAGTAACATGTGATTCTATCCCTGACTCAGTAACTGTCCCTCCTTTCTATACTGTTCTTGTTTGGGAGAATCAGTAGGTCATTTTGACCTATCCTACTGTGGCTGTTACATGTCAGACCTCACTCTAACATTTTATGACATGGATCACAAAATATGCTTACGATGATGAGGTTTTAATATGTTAATAGAGTTTAACAACATTTATATGTAAATGCCTCTTTTTCGAGTCTAGAAGGGAATATGGATGAACAAATTAGCCAAACTTCTGTGCCTTAAATAAATAAACTCTGGATTAATTTCATAAATTTAAGACTGGAAAAGATTGAAAGCCAGGATCTGTATGTAGAGGAGAATTCTGTGGATTGGAGTTGGGGGAGAGTTTCTCTGTTTTCTTTGTTGAATTCTCTACCAATCATGAGGTCTAGCCATAGGAGTCCAATTGGATCTTCCTTTCTTCCCCCTCTGAATTACTTTACTTGATCTCATTAACTCCCATGGATTTAAATATTGTATTTTATTAATGATTCTCAGATATGCTTCTCTTGCCCCAACCTCTGGTCTGATCTTCAGTCTCTTATCCCCAGTTGCAATTTAGATATCTCAAACTGAATGTCACATGTTCAAAACTGAGATAATCTTTCCCCCTAAACCTTCCCTCACCTGGTAACTTCCTTAATACTATTATCCCACTGTCCCCAAGACTCAAAATCTAAGAGTCATCCTTAACTCCTCACTCTCTCACACCCCTGTATATGGTCTGTTGCCAATACCTGTTGATTTTATTTGTGCTCCATATCCTGATTTTTACCTTTGGTCATTTTTTCCTTGTTGGTCTTCTTGCTTCAACTCTCTCCCCACCCAATCCATACTGCATTCAGGCACCAAAATATTTTTCTTATAGCACAAGTCTGACTATGTCAGCTTTCTCCCATCAATTAGCTCCAGGGGCTTCCTCTCACTTCCAGAATCAAATGCAATAACCAGTTTTTTTCATTCAAGGCCCTTCATGATCTGCCCCTTTCTACTCTTCCAGTCTTCTTATACCTTAACACTCATCATGTATTCTTCAATCCAATGACACTGGCCACCTTGCTGCTCTGTGAACAAGAATATTCTATTTCTTGCATCTGGGAATTTTATCTGACTGGCTCTCCTCCCTGGAATGCTCTCCCTCCTCATCTCCACCTACTGACTTACCTGCATCCCCTTAAGGGCCATTTCATAACCTCTCTTCCACAGGAAGCCTTTGTCAAATCTTCTTAATTCTAGTATGGTCCCTCTTTACTGTTCCTACTTATACTACAGACAGCTGGTTTGTATGTATTTATTTGATTGTTATCTGTACCATTACATTGCTAGCTCCTTAAGCTCAGGAACTAAATGACATTTCACTGTGGAAACCGGCACAGGGCTACTTAATACAGGTTTACTGGGTGACTGACTACAGTACACTGACTATAGTATACTGGAGTCAATATGAGGTGAAGGAATTGAAAAGATGAGTTCAGAAGAAGATATATAGGGGGGAAATTCTTAATAAGACTGTGAGATAAGTAATTGTCACATGCAATGAGATTATCTGAGACCAGTGAAACAACATCCAGTTGAGACTGCATACCCAACAGTTTTCAATCTGACACCAGTGGTGACCAGTGGATACAAGAGGAGTCAAGTGGGAAGCAGATCTCATGACAGCAGTGTACTGACATTTTGGTGTAATGAGAATAAGAAAAAAATTGGTATTCTGCAGCATCAGATGCACGATATATCCCTTGTCATATATGCCTTAGTCACATTAATTGCCTGATCAGGAAATATTAAATAATTGTCTACTATGTGTCATTCACTTATCCTAGGGATAAAATACAAAAATGAAACCAATCCTGCCCTCAAAAAGTCAATTTGTTGACTTACATGAATTGACAGAATGAAATTATCAGAAACAGAAAACTGTACAGAGTAACAGCAAATTGTATAATGAACAACTATGAATGACTTAGCTATTCTCAGCAATACAATTATTCAACCAAGACAATCCCAAAGGTCTTATGAAGAAAAATACCATTCAACTCTAGAAAAATAACTACAGCATTTGAAATGCAGACAAAAGTATACTAATATGTTTTTTCTTCTTCCTTCCTTGCTTCCTTCCTTCCTTCCTTCCTTCCTTGCTTGCTTCCTTCCTTGCTTCCTTCCTTCCTCCCTCTCTTCCTCCCTCTCTCTTTCTTTTGCTCCCTCCCTTCCTTCCTCCCTCCCTCCCTTCCTTCCTTCCTTCCTTCCTTCCTTCCTTCCAAGATCACGCAATCTATAATGGATAGAACTGGAATTTCAACCTAAATCTGACTAGAAGTCTTTCCACTATACTCCTATGTTACTGAATGTATTTGAATTGTCTTGATGTAATTGATCTTGATGTAATCACTTCAATCAATCAGTCAATGAACTAATATTTATTAAATTTCTACTATGTAACAGGAAATGTGCTAGAATCTAGGGACAAAAATATAGAAAGGAGACAGTTTCTATCCTAAAAGGGCTCATTTTCTACTAAGATGATACAATATATTCATAGAGGAATGATTGAAAATATACATATATACATAGATATGTATATGTCTGTATATACATATAACTTATATATATATACACATAACATATATATATATATATATATGTGTGTGTGTATGTATATGTAACCTACTTTTCTTACAGCAGAAGTCTGACTATGTCAGCTTTCTCCTATCAATAAGCTCCAGGGGCTTCCTATTACTTCCAGGATCAAAGGTAATAACCAGTTTTTCATTCAAGGCCCTTCATAACCTGTTGATGGGGAAATATATATGGGAAAGTATTTTTATGGACAATGAACATAAGTTATTGGATAGTCAACTAATTAGAATTTATTGAGTTCATACTATGGACCAAGAATTATGAAAAGTACTAGGAAAGGGTGCCACTTATAATTGTGAGAATAAAGAAAGGCATTTTAAAAAGATTTGTACTTGATTTGGACCATGAAGGGAGAGCGGCATTCTAAGAAACGGAAGTGAGGAGTTTGAGGATTTCAGGCTTGGAAGGCAGCCTGTGAAAAGAATGTTATACATAGGGAGCAGCCATTAAGTGTGTCTTGCTGAAATATACAGTGAGTGAGGAAAAGTAATGTGTAAGCCTTCTGGACAAAAGTCTGAAGACATCCAATGAGGAGATTTAAATGTTAGAATATTTTGAATTTTATCCTAAAAGTAATGGGAGTCACTGAAACTTTATGAGTAAAGTAGTGGCATGGTCAAATCTGTGATTTAGCAATAAAGATTTGGCAGTTTTGTAGGATACCTTACAGAGAGAAGAGACTAGACTCAGGCATAACTGTTAAGATGATTTTGCTGTAGCATCACATGCCATTTCTTCTCAACTCTACTACTTGAATGCTCCACTGTTTTCATGACTCAGCTCAAGTAACAACTACTTCAAGAGGACTTCTGTAATTACACAGTTTTTAGTGTTCTCTTTACCCAATCACTGCCATTAAAAAAGTGTCCTGTATAGTACTGGAGTACTAATGGTAAGTATTTTCAAAAAGACCATTCTGAAAATAATTACAACTTACATAGCAACAGTGGTTGGTAAAAGAAAAAAAAATGGTGAGAAAAATCTATTAAGACCTTGATAAAGCTCTCCAAATCAAATCCAGAAGCAATCTGATATTTTGTGACTTCATTGAAATACTGGGAAAAGGTTAAGATGGGGAAATATATATGGGAAAGTATTTTTGTGGAGAATGAAATAAAAAAGGCTAAAATAAGTAGATTATATAGAAACCTTATATCTCTACAGTACAAAAACATTCTGTGGAAAGAGATTTGGTGTCTGCTAGACATGGAAGTCACTAAATATTATAAAAGATGAAAGTAATATTTTAGCGGACAGGAGATGACTTATTTTTGACAAAAGTTTTTCCTGAGTTGGCTCCATGTGCTCAGTCAGTTTACTGACTCACCAGAGCCAAGAACAGAATTTATAATGAATGAGAAGGAAATTTAAATATTATTTAGAAAAGAGATATAATGCATAATTGAGACTAAATCCTGAATTATTTAAGTACACTATTGAAAACTTCTATTTCAAAAAATGGAAAGTGAACAACTAATAATTACATCACCACAGATTGTAATGATTTTATTTAGAAGTTAAACCAATGCAAATTAATTGCTAAAACAGAGAACAAAACAGTTCAAAATATTCCTTGGTCAGAAAAATTTGATTTCCTTGCTAAATGAAAAAAAAAAAAGGTTGCTGCCAGTGGTGATAATACATGGTTAGAATATACATATATCTATAAAAATATTATACAGAAGAAACATGAATAACTATCAGCAATATTGTCTCATTAAAACACAGTAAATCAGCAATGGATAAAACTTGTTTAAAGAAAGCTTGAAAAGATATTCTTACAAGCAAAGCCAAATAAGAGTGTTCAAGGGTGAAAGTGAGAACAAGAAAGTAAGTGGAAGAAAAATAGAAATGTTTTGATAAAAATGTCTAAAAAACTATTTTTCTTTTTTCTGGAAGGCTAGTAGAACTACCGTACTTAGACTCTAATATCAGTACCTGAGATTGAAATAGAATTAAAGAGAAAAAACAGATGGGAAAAACAGGAGATTAGAACAAGCCTTTATAAAAGAGAATAATGCTTGACATCAATGAGAACCTGATATAGAAGACATATGGTAAATGAGAAGATACAAAATGAAGTAAAACAGTTTAAATGTTTTTAATACTAAAAAGAAATGGTGCATGTGATAACATCAATAACATCAGAAATTAATTATATACTTACTCTCCTATTATACAAAATCTTTATGAATTTCATCAATACATAAATTGAGGGCATCCTTGATGAGGATATTAGTAGAGAATAAATAGGATTTCAAAAGCTACATTCAACCATGGAATACATCTTTACCACCTAAAAAAATCAAGGAAAAATAAAGAGAATATAAGATCCTATTTTGATTATTGTTTGGCAATTATGAAAAATCATTTAACTTGATATTCAAAACATCATATAGGCTCTCTTGCAACAAGGTGTCTCCTCTTCATATTGTAAGTATCATTAAGGATTCATTGAAAGATATAACAATATGAATAACTAGTCAATTGCAGTTTGATAATAAACATCATGTGAGGCATAAAGCAGGGAGATATGTATTTGCTGAAAGTTTTCCACTAATGTGATGAAAATGATCTAGTGAAGAGCCAAGATTGAAGAAGGATTCACAGTGGATAGTGAGGAAGACCTCAATGTTCGCCTTTGCAGATAACATGTTCTAATATTGCAGAGACTTCTGTAAAATATCTCTAACCCCTTAAAGGAATTTGTGCGGTCCATTCTCATAGGAAGTACCACATGCCTAGAGAAAGTCTTGTTACTAAGGTTTTAACTTGTATGCAAATGGACACCCTATTAACACCATATTGACCTTATCTGATGGATAACACAATACAGATGGATAAATAAGCTGTGCCCAGAGTTCAGTACTACTATAGGAGAGAAGGATGCACTTCATTCAGGGAATTGCAATTTTTAAACCCCATGTCACCCATAATAGCAAATAATTTTCCTCTTTAATTAACATTTTACTGATGTTGTTATACGACAGCAAAATCTAAAATATAGCACTCTCCAAAAGAACTAGCAACAAGAATTACACAGAGCAGAACTGGTAAGTATAAATAAAATGTAACATATAACCAGGGGAGAACTTCACAGAAAGATAGGATGCCAGGAAGAAGCTGTATGACAGAAAAAAGATCATTAAGTCATGGAGTAAGAGTGTGGGATGGAAGTTAGAAATACAGAGTGCTACATTTCTTCCTTCCCCATGTTAGGAGAAAGTGAGGAAGACCTTCAACAGATTGGATGTACCTCCTTTGGTGTGCTTTCAGGAGACCGTGACTGAGACACAGGATGAGCATGGATCACTATGAGATCATTTGTTTGCTTAAGTAGTTGAGTAGCAATTGATCAGGAAGGATGTCATGGTTATCCACATAGGTTGCTTTTTATATGAATAGAGAAAAGAGGAAAGGCCTGTCAAATCTTGAGAAACTAGGATTCTAAATATGAGGAGGGAAAGTGAAGATTGTGAAACTGATTGATAAAAGGAATTAGTTAAATCATTCTCTGATATTGATTTGGACTTATTTTCTATTAACTGATAGCTTACATTTCTTTATTTGAGAACTGCAATTAATTGACTATGATGATTTAATCTATTGGGAGATGGTTCTTATTCTTACATATTTCTATCATTTCAGTCAGTGAGTCAAACAAGCATTTGTAAAGGCTTACCATGACCTCAAGGACTAGAAATAAAGTTCTGCCCTCAAGGAATTCCTATTATAATGGAAGTAGACAATGCTTAAAAGAAAAGTGTGAGAAGAAAGCATACCCAGTCTGTGCAGGGACATGATGGAGAAGTCCAGACTCTAGCCTGGTAAGAAATGAAGAGATGGCTAAACTTGGCAGATTGATAATGGGAGTTCTGAGAAAAAGTCATCCAATTGAACTAATTTCAATTTAAAAATGTGTAGTACTGTGGAGGAGGTGAGTGAATCTGATTACTGTGAATCAGGGAAAACATCTGCTCCTTGGAGGGAGGGGAGGGACCTCTGAGACCAAGGAAACAGCTGCGAGATTATATAAAATATAAGCACTTGGGTTATAATTTCCCTTCTTATTGGTAACAACTGGAGGAGCCTGACTGATTAAATATTGATGTAGGCCTTTACTCTTTTGAGGATGAACTGCCAACACAGAACATTGTGATAAGACTAATCATGGAGAAATTCATTGTACCACAAAAAACAAATCTGACCTTTATTCAAGACTCATTACCCCCAAGGTTTGCACATTTCCCCTATTTCTATTCTGACAGAATGTTTGCTAATTAATTGCATGTGTGCTCTTAAAAAAGAAGCCTAAAAAAAAAAACCCTACAAAAATCAAGTCTCTACTGAAGAAATTAAAGCTACACATAGTCAAAATGGTCTTCCTTAGAGCACTAGCAAATTTATTGACTTTTTTGGTCTGGATATATTATACATTTAGAACCGTAGTCTTACAGACATCATGATGGATGAGATTCCCTCTGAGCTATCATGGAATCCAGTCTGGGAAACTCCCACATTGCCATTTACATTTTCCCAATTGTTTATTAAACGTAATATTAGTAAATCTATGTTTAAAAATAAGAATAAATGTGTTTTACAAAGATCAATTCTGAAGCAAAGACTTTTCACAGGTGCTTTTCTTTCCCTTCCTCAGATCTTTCTGTTTGTTTCTTTCTCGGCTTTTCCTTCAAGCCTTCTCTTCCATTGATTTAACCTCATCTTCATCAACTTTCCTTCCTCTGAATCTAATCTCTGACCCATTTCATAATTTCCAATTTCTTCAAAGCTCCTTTGTAATCTCTTCTCTTTCCTCTTCATTCTTCTCCTGCATTTACAGGGAATTCATATTGAAAATATGGATCCACCTTATATTTCCAGAGTCATTTCATACTATTTCAATGTGTCTTACCTTTCAGTCAAATTGTAATACTTAGCTACTAGTTAAACTAGACATTGTTTCATACTTCCATGTACTCTGACTTTATAAATCTTTCTTCCCCTCCAGGGAAGGCCTTACTCATAAAACCTTATCCAACAAGTTAATTGTGCTTTCAGTAACCTCATACTACTTTTTTTTTTATTTACATGTAATATTTCTGCTTTCACTGCCCCATTAGAATGTAATCTCTTTGAGGGTAGAAACTATTTCATTTTTGTCTTATCTTCTGTACATACTCCATAGTGCCTGGAACATAGATGTTTGATAAATTCTTGGTGAGTTGAACATGTTTAATTTTATTTCCTACTAGAGTATAAGGAAAAAAAACAACAACTCAAATTTGGCTCAAGCAATGAGTAATGATTTCAACTAATTCTATGGCTATTAAACTGTGTTAAATGTTGCTCATTTAATCATCACCATAATTTGTTTTTAATCTGGAAAAAGGAAATTATATTTACTAGAAAGAAGAGCAACACATCTTCATTCCTTTGATTTAGATTCCATGTCATGATTATGTTAACACTGAGGAGTGAAGTTGTAGATTTTAAATTGTAAATCTTGATTACGTATGAGCTGCAATTCTTTAATGATCTTAAAATAATTAATTTTCTTCCACTATTAAAACAGTGGAAAAAGTTTCTTGAGTAGAAGTACATATTTGAAATAAAAACTGTTGTTTTGAAATGAAAGTTTTTCTAGATTAACTATACATAGTCATATTTTAAAAAAATGAATGTGGTCATATGACCAAGGATTTTAGTTCTTAAAAGTTTTCTAGTCTTATGACCCTTTGCAGATTAAAACACTGAGGCCCTGAGAGAGATTATTTACCTAAAATCCTGTAGGTGTTTAATGGAAAGAGGCCCTCTGACTCAAATTTAGTCTTTTTCATTACAACACACTGTTTCTTTCTCTTTCTTTGTTGTTTTCTTTTTGTTTCTTTCTTTCTCTCCCTCACAAATTTTTTCTTCTCCTTTCCTCATTTCTTTTCTCTTTCTTCCTTTCTTTCTTGTTTGGTTGTTTTATTTCTTCTAAGAATAAATGCAAAATTATGAGAATGTTCTACAGAACTTTTACAATTCATATTTTGTTTTTCTGGAAAGTGTTACAGAGGAGATTTAAATCTTCATTTATTTTCTCAGGTTGCTAATCCACATTAATTATGAAGGCCTCTATTATGTGGTGTACACCTGTTAAATAGGAACTGGATTTAGACTACAAACTCATTTCACACATAATACTAAATAACCATTAGAGGTAATAGCTTTTGGACAATATTAATTTCTAGGTCACCAATTCAAATATGAGCCAGGCTGGTATTTCCTATGAAAGAACATTAAGTGGAAATACAATGCAGATTTCCAATAATACAATAGGAAATATAATGGAAAATGACGCAATGGATAACAATTAAATAATTAAATTTAACCCAAGTATTCTTATTTTTCTAAGAAGAAATACATTAGTAGAGTCTGTATTTAGATTTACTGATGTAGTTACACAAGCCGTGAAATCTTACTTTCCCTACTACCAGGATCACCTCTCCAATTTTCCTAGTACTATAGGCTGAAGGGAATAAGCAAAGCACTAAAAAGAAGTCGGATGGTAACAAATCTTTCGGCTCACAATACTCTCTCATATGAAATGTGCCAAGAGTGCTGGAGATTTGGATGTGTAGTAAAATCTGTAATGTAATGTCATACTCTGGTTTCCTGTTATTGTCCACAGCTCCTATTATGATGGCATGTTTAAAGATAAGCATCATCTGACCTCTATATAGGAAGATGACAATGAATTGTCACCTGTATAGGTTCTGACGTGCAGAATACAAATCATTTCTTGGTCTCTCTTCATTTACTTATATATAATTATTCAATAATAGATTTCCCTTATCAAAAAGCTTAAAAAGTAGGACCAGGAATTCAAGCATTGTATCTAAATACCTGTTATAATATCTTGGTTCTATTTATAAACAGCTTAGTGGTATTTTTCCCATACTTGTGATTTCATCCTTGTGTGAATTTTATCTTGGATGAATTTGGGCAATTCACATTATTGCATGGGCAAGAGTTATAAACAACTAACCATACCTCAACATTTGGAGTCTTTCAGGTTTTAACTTTCCTGGATCTGCCTCAAAGCCTAAACCAAGAGTAGGGAACTTGTGGCCTCAAGGTCACATGTGGCCTTCTAGGTCCTTGGTTACAGACTTTTGACTGAATTCAAGTTTTTCAAAACAGACTCTTTAATTAAGGGGATTTGTTCTGTGAAGTTTAGATTCAGTCAAATGACTGCCCTTAAGGACTTAGAGAGCCACATATGGCCTAGAGACTGCAAGTATCCCACCTATGCTGAGCCCTATTATCATTTTTTTCCTCCATACTGATTGCCTGTTTCACATACATTCCATTTCTCTTAATCCCTGTAAGATTAAAAGTGACGATTGAGCTTGGCCAATAATTGCATAAGGTATGGCTCTTTGTGGGAGTGTTAAATTTTCACAGAGACTTCAAAGACTCACAAGACAAGAGACTTGCCCACAGCTATCTCCCTTCTAATGTTCTCTTCTTTCTCTGTTTGGCATAAAGCAACAATCTAGTGGTTGGTCTAAGGGATTTTCACACACACACACACACACACACACACACACACATCTAATCATTCCTTAAGGAGTAAATAATTATGTGTGTATGTGTATGTGTGTATGTGTGTGTATATGCATGTCTGAAGTATTGCAGTTTTTTTTTTTTGTAGTGATTGGAAGAGTTCATGATTTTTTAGGCAAAAAGTTATTGTAAGCAGTCAATGATTAAATCTAAAAGACTGTTATGAGTACTATATTAAACATATCTTGCTGTTATACTGAAAGGGCTTCATGGAACAATAACAAACAAACAAACAAGAAAATCCCACACACTACAGGACAACTTTGACTACTATGAGCCTCTGAGGGAAAGTTTTACCTTACGTTCTTATCTCCTTGCTTTTCTTATTTACATATTTTTTCCGTTTGCCTTTATGAAAATTTCTGATCACAAAAATAAGAAATATATTTTTAAAAATCTTGAACATAATCAGTCATACTCTTAAGGTTTATTCCTAGATTTATTTCAATTTTTAAAATAACATTTATGATTATTTTATATATGACTATACATCTGCATATGTCAATTTTATTATTCATATTTCTAAAAAATGATAAAGCCAGCCTTATACTCTCTTGAATTATTACTCTGTCCTGTCCTTAATAAAATATAATCTTCATTTGATCAAGTTTTCTTCTTTGAGACAGTTTAGATTAAACTACCACAAACCTTAGTGACCTGTGCTGTCCAGAGACAGCTCTCGCATCTCACAGGCAATAACAAGTTGTCATTTCATGTTGGAAACTTTTATTGTAATCCAAAATATCATGTTGTGAAAAATCACATGCCATGTTGTATTTATTGGAAGATAATAACTTAGTGCTTATCTGTCTGTCTCATTGATGATTTCTATACATTCAATTGTAAGGGTAAAAGGTTAGATACCTGTTAGATATTTTCTTTTTAGACAGAAGAGATTGTAAAAATCTTGAAATTTTGAGTCATCTATTTATATATGTAAAGGTCAAGAAGACTGACAGCTTATTACCGTGCTTCCCTCCACCCAGTTCACTGCTTTGGGCTAAGTGGAGAAACTGAAATTTTAATAGCAACTGCTCTCATCCAGCATGTAATGTTAAGTAGAGTAGCAATAGGATTAGAGATTCTGGAGCTTAGAACTTGGATCTGGCTCAGGAGATGACAGGCTCAAGAGCTGATATCCTTTTATTTTTATGGCATAGACTCCAACTCTTTCTAGAAATGAATGCAGTGTCTTTGCCCTAGATTTCAGCTGAACATAAACTTAGATGTAATAGTGACTATATCTGAATAGTGCAATAATGTCCATCAGTGCAGTACTCTGTAGAGTCCTTTGGAACAACATTCCACAGCAAACAAAGGATCAGGGTCTTGCAGAGATTTTTTTAGATCAAGTTTGACAGTAGCATTTTGAGAATATCAACAGTATGAATCTCTCTAATATCAAATATATGAGTCCCCTCCCCTTCACCCAGTGTCACACCTGTCTTAACCATATGTGTTACCTAAATATATACTTTTCCATTTGGGACTTCTGTATTTCTTCTTTCTTCCCTCTAATATTTTGAATTTATGGGAACATGAACCCCAGATTTCTAGAGGAGATATTTTGTTGCCACTCTTCTTAGTAGATTATGTTAATAAATGCCTTTTCTTTGAGGGAATTTTATTCCCTAGTAGTCCAGAATTAATACAAGCAATGGTATGTGCTTCTGGACTATTAGTGTGAACTCACAAAGTATGTTTCTTGAATCTAGGTCCTCCAGAGAAAATAACATTTCAAATTCAAATTATATATTTGAATATATAATGGAATAAAAATATAATGGAGGGAGACACAATTCAAATAATCATAACAGTCTATATATAAACTCAATCTTTTGCTTATTTTTTTTTACTTTTTACATATTAAAAGGATATAATACCTATCACAACATGTTATATTTTGAGTCCATAACAAAATCTTATGGTACTTATTTTAAGTTTGCCTTTCTGTAGATTTACTAAAATTCTTAAGCTTGTACATATGTATGTGTATATAAACATATATGCATACACATGCATGCAATACATACATATACATATATATCATATTGTGTGTGTGTGTGTATACACACACACACACATACACACATAAATATATTTTGCTTTCCATGCAGGAAAGCACATGTACATTTTCCTTTAAAATTGTTCTACTTACAATCTTTTTTTTTTTCTTTTCATTTCTAATGTTTTAATTATAGAAGTTCAGTGTCATACCAAACGTTACTCTGTGTTGAGCTTTTAGAGATGCTTTCTTTGTGTTCCATAGATTTTGAGTGTCAGTCACAGCACCTATTTCTGATTGTGTTTTCCAGGAACAAAGGCAGATGAACTCTGTGAATTTGCAGACCTGCTGAGCTTTAAACAACATGTTTTAATGGAACCCCAAAGAAATACTGTGAGTGCTTACTCTACAGACCTTAAACTTTACTCTAAAGACTATAAACTATAGAAAAGCCAGAGGAGTTTGAGAAGCTTTTAGATGTAGCAAGAGATATTAAAGTCCCAACAGAAACACTGCATGAGTGGCAGAAAAGTCAGCAGAAACTTTCAAGTTTCATGGAAAAGGTAAATGAAAGGGAAGCATTAAAAAAAAAAACAACAATGTAAAGACCATTTTTAAAGAGTCAGGGCAATGCCTGCCTCTGTGGTTTAAACAACTGAGAAGAGAGGCAGTTTATCTGTCAAAAGATATTACTAAAAGAAATAGCCACATGATGTGTTCTGGAGGTTTATTTCTCATGTTATAATTTTTAAGTCTCTGTTGTTTCTATAAGTATGCTATTCTCAGTGTTAAAAACACAGTAAAGTTGAGATAAGCTATGTTCATAAACTTGAAATTTCAGTTACCTTTGAAAGCTGGGATCCTATCTTCTTGGCAGAGGACTTAGGTGATTGCTGCCAGTGAGCTCAAATAAGTAGATAGACTGACACGCTATTTGGAATAGTACACTATGTAGGCCTTGTATGCATTTCATTCCAGGGAATTTTGGTCTCTCAGGCAGCACATAGATGACAAAAATACTTTTCAGAAATGGGATTAAGGAAACTTTTAGAGGACTGGAATCTTGATTTAAAATTGCAGAATTCTTCTAAGTCCCTATAGTGACAACTACCCATCTAGCTTTTAATCATGGTCAAACTGGAAAAGAAAAATTTTCTTAAAGAAATACAAGAACTCAAAGAGTCAAATAAGAAATAAAACAGAAATTTTGATTGTAGTGTGAAAGTTTACTGATGATGCATGCATGGAAAGTTTAATGGCTAAAATTTTTGATTATGTCACATGTTAAAAGATGCAAATGATGCAAGGATCTCTCAAACACATCTAAAGTCTTTCTCTCTGTAGATGAAATAAAAGGAATAAATATAGGACATTTTTAAAAATAATTTTTATCAGGATGACTATCATTAAGAATGACTTTAATATATAATATAATGGGTTAATGACATCAAAATGTGTAATTCAGAATTGAATTATTTCAAGCACATGTGTTTTCATCACACATATTTCCCTGCCAGGTTTCTGTAAGCATAGGTCTGCTTTCCCCTGTGGATTGTGAATACAATAGTGGGAGGTACACCCTAGCTTTATGGGTGTGTTGTGATATATCTATTATTGCTGTATTTGCTGTAATATATAAGTACTTGTGATATTATTTCTTTTGCCCTATTTTTTGATTTAAAGATTACATTAATGGGGTGGAGCCAGGACGGCAGTGTAGAAGCAGGAAAACTCCATCAGGTCCCCCCCATAACCACCTATAAAATACAACTCTAAACAAATTTTAGGGCTACAGAACTCACAAAGTGACAGAGAGAAACAAATCTCTCACTGAAGGCAGCCCAGAAGGGTTGATTGTAGTTTGCTTCCAGCCCCATGAGAGCCCACAGGTTGAGTCCCAGGGCAGCTCCAACCAGCAGCTGCAGCAGACTTGGGGAGAGTGGATGACCAGCAGCAGTGGTGGTTTCCAGAATTACCAACCCATAAATGCCAAAGAAAAAGTGAGAGGTCAGTGTAGAACTCTGTTGGAACTGGGTGGGAATGAGGAGCAGGTCCAGCCCCTGCTCCTAAAAAAAATAAGGCACAGCTATGCTAGCCATGTAGCTGCCTCCAGATGGCTTCTTCAGAGTTCTTGGCCTGGACATCATAGGTGGGCCAAGCAAACATTCAGAGGATAATCACTCTTGCTTTAACTTGACTGGATCTGGTTCATGATCATGGGTGGTGATCCTGAGGTGTATGACCAGCAAGCCACAGTTTGTGGAGGTAGCAGAGACAGTGCCCTCCTAATGGCTTTGGCAGCTGTGAAAACCCCTGCAATTTGGGAGAAAACTTTCCCCTCTGGAAGCAGAGTTCTACTGTGGCAAAGAGCTCAAAAGTCAAGTAATTGAGTGGCACAATGAGCAAGCAAAGTAAGCAAAGCAAGCATAGCCATCCAACTTTAGATTCCTTTTTTGAGGACAAAAAGAATCAAAGCATGGAATGGGAGGAAGACAATGAAATCAGGACTCCTGCACAAAAAGCGTCCAAGGACAATATGAACTGGTTACAGGACATAGAGGAGCTCAAAAAGGATTTTGAAAATCAAATAAGAGAAGTAGAGGAAAAATTGGGAAGAGAAATGAGAATGATGGAAGAAAATCATGAAGAGTGTCAACAACCAGAATGAAGAAAATAACACCTTAAAAAGAGATTAACTGAAATGGCAAAAGAGGGCAAAAACCCAATGTGGAGAATGCCTTAAAAAGCTGAATTTGACAGATAGAAAAAGAATTTCAAAAGCTTACTGAAGAGAATAATTCCTTCAGAATTAGTTTGGAGCAAATGGAAGCTAATGGCTGTATGAGAAATCATGACACTATGAAACAGATCCAAAAGAATGGAAAAATAGAAGGCAATGTGAAATATCTCATAGGAAAAATAACTGACCTGGAAAATAGATCCAGGAGAGACAACTTAAAAATTATTGAACTACATGAAAGTCATGATCAAAAAAAGAACCTAGAGATCATCCTTCAAGAAATTCTCAAGGAAAATTGCTCGGATAATTTAGAACCAGAGGACAAAGTGGAAATTGAAAGAATTTACCAATCACCTCTTGAAAAACATCCCTAAAAGAAATCTCCTAGGAATAGCATAGTCAGGTTCTAGAGTTCCCAGATCAAGGAGAAAATATTATGAGCAGCCAAGAAGAAACAATTCAAATATTGTGGAAACATAATCAGAATACCACCAGATCTAGCAGTTTCTACATTAAGGGATCAAAGGGCTATGAATAGGAGGTTCCAGAGGTCAAAGGAGCTAGGAATAAAACCAAGAATCACCTACCCAGTAAAAGTGAGTATAATATTTCAAGGGAAAATATCACGTTCATTGAAATAGTAGATTTTCAAGCATTCTTGATGAAAAAAACAGAGTTGGATGGAAAATTTCACATTCAAAGACAAGAAGCAAGAAAAGCATGAAAAGGTAAACGGGGAAAAGAAATCATAGGAAACTTATCAAAGTTGAACTATTTACATGCCTACATGGAAAAACGATAATTGTAACTTATGAAACTTTTCTCAATATAAGTATAGTTGAAGGGAATATGAATGAGTGTGTATATGGACAGATAGATAGATAGATAGATAGATAGATAGATAGATAGATATACACATATATATATACATAGACATGTACGCACATATGTCTATATATGAGGGTATATATCTGTATGAATACATATGTGAGTGTGTGTATATATATGTATACAGGTATACATTGACAGAGGGCACAGAATCAATTGAATAGGAAGGGATGATATTTAAAAGGTGAAATTGAGAGTGGAGAGAGGAATATAATGAGAGGAGATGGGGAGAGACAGAATAGGGCAAATTATCTCATAGACAAGAGGCAAGGGATAACTGTTACAATGGAGGGGAAGAAGAGGAAGACAAAAGGGAATGAGTCAAACTTACTCTCATTGAATTTGGCTTAGGGAGATAATAACATATACATTAAATTGGGTATCTTGCCCTACAGGAGAGTAGGGGGGAAGGGGATGAGAGGGGTGTTGATGAAGGGGAGGATAGTTGCGGGGAGGATAGTTAGAAGCACACACTTTTTAAAAGGGACAGGGTCAAAGTAGAGAATAGAATAAGTGGGGGACTGGATAGGATGGAGGGAAATATTGTTAGTCTTTCACAATATATAGACTATGGAAATGTTTTTGTGTAACTACACATGCACAACCTATATTGAATTGCTTAACTTCCCACTAACGGTTGGTGACTAGGGAGGAAGGGAAAGAATCAGGAATTCAAAGTTGTAAAATCAAATGTTTAAAAAAATTTATTATTATTATAATAATAATTATCATCATTATTATTATCATTATCATTTACATGCAACTGGGAAATAAGATACATAGGCACTGGGGTATGGAGATCCATCTTGCTATACTGGAAAGTTGGAGGGGTAGGGGAGGATATAAGAGAGAGCAGATTGAGGGACGGGGTATACAGTGGAATCGCTGTTTTGGGGCCATGAGTAAGGGAAAGGTAAGGAGAAAATTTGTAACTCAAAAATCTTGTGGAAATGAATGATGTAAACTAAAATTAAACATAAATTTAATGAAAACGTAAAAGAAAAAAGAAATTTTGGACAGACGCGCACAAAAATTTCTTCATTCAGAAACATTTGCCAATATTGCAAAACATTTTCCCCTTGAAACTGAGGAGTCAAGAATATGAAACCAATAACCAAAGCATTAGTGAAAGGAAAAATAGAGAAAGCAAAGTGAATGAGTAACCTACACCCATATTTTACATATTGGAAGGTGATCAGATGATCAATCTGAAATTCAACATTTGCCATGGTGAAAGTTATATGCCTTCCCATAATCATGAACTGATTGATGACATCAGAATTAGAAATTCTTACTTGAATAATCAATTTTTTGTGGTTTAATGCCCTTTAGATATATCTAAAATATGAACTTTTATACATCCTATGCATCCTAAGCTAAATTAATAAGGGTAGTCATCTTATGGAAATAATAACTGAAGATAAGAAACTAGCAAAAAAACTTCAGGTCAAATATTTTTTCTCTTACAATACGATACTTAATTTTTCTTGTGGGGTTTTCTTTATCAATTTTTAGAATTTGAATTTAGTGTTCATATGACACAAAAAAGCTGGATGGAATGTTGCCTTAATGTTTTTGCTAAAGATCTGAGTGTTGCATTGCTCTGAAT